>KK500027.1:89355-345315 GCA_000688715.1 Glossina pallidipes
GAGAGAGAGAGAGAGAGAGAGAGAGAGAGAGAGAGAGAGAGAGAGAGAGAGAGAGAAAGAGAAAGAGAGAGGAAGAGAGAGAGGAAGACAGATACTAAGGAAATTTACGTAATTAAACTAATTAATATGCGAGGAGAATTTGAAAGAAACTCGAAACTAAATGCTCATCATTCTTTAATTTGCACCACTCTTTCATCTACGATGAAAGCAACTTTCCCTTGAGATGTTTGTTCAATGCAATAATGTGAATAGTTTTCCTATATGAACGCAGTCGTGATTCATTCATCCGTCTGATTTCATATATTATAAGGTTTCAGTGCATACTCACTTTTTTTTTTAAATTTAATTCCATGATTACCTAAGAGCGCTTTCCCAAGAGATCAATTCAAAATAGGAGGAATTTTCATAAGACATAGATAATGTCTCCTTTGCCATCTAACTTAAGACGTAATTTTGAGATTTTCTCTAATTACGGGAAAAAATTTGAATTTGTTGTCCTCTAAGGACAGGTTTCAACTATCCCTGACCGACCTTTTTTTGCTTGGTTGTGTTTATTAAGCCATAAACGCTACGACTAGAGAACATAGTTTTCTCTTCTGACTAGTGACCAATCACAACGCCTCAAGGCAAAGCAGACTTGTATATGTGACAATGACGCAGACGGGAAATTACGCATGAACTGTTTCCAGTATTTGCGTCAATCGAGAACATATGTTATATGGTAAGATAAGATATTGGTCAATAAATCCCGTAAGTGTCACGTTGATGTCACCTCTAAGAGAATATACATACTATTATGGGAAAGTCTTTTGTTTTGTGGCGGCATCCCTAGTGTTGTCTTAAAACGTGTTATGGCAATCGTTTTCCGCGGAAACAGCAATTTATCGATGACAAGTTAACTTCAAATGGCGTCGTGTCGACGCCACTGTCGATGACCGCCTTAACGAGCTCAAACCGTCATGTCATAAGAAAGTCGTTTTGCAAATGAGTGCCACGTTTACTTGCAGAGAAAAAATGCATCTTCCCGTAGGTCGGTGGTTATAATGGCAAAATTGCATGAATTGATGTTCACATAGTTTCCCGACTCATCGCATTTTCCGTCTACCTGTTCTACAGCCACTAACGTCTGCTTGCAAACCGCAAAAAGAAAAAGATTTGCAGCGCCTGTCGTTGGAGAAACCGAAGCATTTTTTCGAAGGCAAGTTGTTCGAAAAAAAACATCCGTATTTTAGGATAGCCTTGAACTAACCATGTCAAGGAGAGTTTTTTTCTAATTGTGGGAATTATTAACCGATGTATAATGTGATGCACTGTTAGGCCTAAACAAAAAACCAGAATTGATAGGAAATGCCAAAATCACTATACTACTGTGTCCGAAAAATCAATTCATCGGCTTCATAATACTCAGAACATATTTCTTGGCAACAACTTTGACCGGCGGAAGCAATTCATCCATTCCTAGTTCACAACTCCACGATAACCGAAGAAAACTGTCAACATCATCTAGACTTTAGGCGCGGATTTTTCGGTCTTGGCCCGATATTTTCTCGAGACAGATCTGCTCTCTCGTAATAATGCGTTTCATGACCGATGCATAGTTCTTTGTTCCCCAAAATCACGCATTATAAAAATCGGAAAAAGCTCTTTCTATACGCTCTTCTAAAAGATCTTTTTAACAACGTCTGTGAGGCGAAATTTGAGACAGATGGCTGTTACAGTGGTACCAATTTAACAAAAAAAAAAAAAGGACTGATTGAAAACAAATACAGATTCTTGGGATAATAAACAATTTCACGGACACAATTTCATATCGAGCTTTAGACATATACTAGGCGTTTTAAAAAGATCGTGCAGGAAGAAAATCTATCTGAATTCTTTAACAATTACTGAAGCAGACGAAAAGAAAAATCGTTATAATAAAAATTTTTAAATTAATTTATTTTTTAAAATTATTTACGTGCTATATAAAAAGCAGTGGTTTTGACAAATTTATGTCGCAGTATATAAACCCATTGAATTTGAAATAAAGCCTGGTTTAATAGAACGCCTAAGCTTTTGAAAAGCAATAAAAACACATACGTATAAACACAAACCTTAATACACTTATAAAAGTTTCGTATGATTTTATAATGAAATGTCTCCTTAAATTACAAACGAATTGACACACACAAACACACACACACAGATCCACACTCACACACATACACACATACAGACAAACACGCGTTGCGAGCTTTTAGTTGAATTTTTGAACGATTTATAGGTTTTGATATGACGTCTGACTAAATTAATAGTTGATACGGTTGCCATTAGGCCTATACCTATAGTTTATATGATCGCCTATGTAAATGCATGCGCGTATTTATATGTTATATGCTTAAGTTAACTATTTGCTATTTACACTTTACATATGACGCAATCACTCGCTCTCTGCACTAACTACCACTTTAATATTAGGTAATAATAAGCAATAATGACGCATAGACGCACTAACGCCTATATGTTTATGTATATTACTATAAATATATATGTGTACATATATATATATATATATGAAAATAATAAATAAATATTTACATTCATATGCGTGTGACTGGATGTAATTTTGGATTATATTCAGTTGTTGTTTGCTTTGCGTTTTTGGCTTTCACTACATGTTGCTATCATTATGAAAACCTATTAAAACATGCACTTGTCTAAAAGTAATCTACACACTCATACTTCCACACGCACATATGAAAGAAATATACGTTTAAAATATAAATATGCCATAAAATATTAATTTACTTAACGCTTAATTACACCTGACAAGGTGATAAGTATTTTAAAAAATTATATAAAAAAGACACACACACGCACACACACACACCAAGTATCTAAAATATATATAAAAATTAGTATGATTTTGGCTCCAATTCCTTATTGCATTCAAGTCACTTTTATGTTTAATTAAAAATTTGATAAATCGTTTACGGTCTTGGTAGAATTTGAATTCAAGTGGGCTGCACTTACCGGATCCATTGCTGCCAAACCAAAGGGCTACCAAATCCTCACTCGGTGACGTATGATAATGATTACTGTACAAGTAGGGATTTGGATAATCTAACAACATACGACGGGAGGACGGAGAGTCAGCTGAAATTTAAGAAAAAGATGGCAAAAATAGTCACTGAAAGTCCTTTGTGGTCATGTAGCTTTAGGGGGGTTTAAGTGAGGAAGAGAAAGATAGATCTTACCTTGATGTTGTGCTGCATATTCGGATGCCTTTTGTAAATTTAAGCGAGGGCGAGGCTGAGGTTTCGGCAAACTAACCTGTGCTTGTGAGGTGCTCGGGTGCGACTCACTGCTGTTTATCGAAGAGGCGGTAGTTATACTTGTATTTGAAGTTATGGGTATCTGTTGATGGCCTGTTTGTGGATTCAACGACGAGGAATCCAATAACAGCTGTTGCACTTGTAATATATCGACATATTCATCTAGCTCGGCAGAAGGCGTAGCCGTAGCCCTGCTCGAAGTTTGTCCCGCGTAACTAGCACTAGCGTTATCCACCGCTTGTGGCGCTATGTGCGTTGGCGTTGTATGGGGGTAATGATGTAAATAAGTTGACGATGCCGCTGTTGAGTTTGGAGAATAAAATCCAAATTGAGGTCCTGATTGGACTGAAATTGTTGGCGGTGGGGGTGCGGGAGGTGGGGCGGTAAATTGTAAAGGATTACGCCCCAAACTCAGCAAAGGTGTTGAAGGTGTATTCAGACTATCTGTTGCCGTAGATGAAGAGGCGGTTGACAAGTTTAAAGTATTGGATGATGTAAAACCATTTGTTGTTGTCGTTGTTGTTGTTGTTGTCAGTACAGTTATTTCGTTAAGCGACGGCGGTGTCAGCACATTTGCGGTATCATTTCCACTAAGATGTTGATGACTGTGATGATGATGTTCACTTTCGCGACGCATAGCTAACAACATTTTTACGTCCGCAAATTAAATACACGTTCAATAAAAATAACAACAACAACAACGATGATAATTTTATAATAACAATTAAAATTATAATTAAATTATTGTAAAATGGTACTAACTTCATAGATAAAGAACAAAATCAAATGAACACAAACAAATTGCAAAACAAAAGACAAACGAAAAAGAAGAAGAAGACAATCACATTTGATGCGAAGTGCCACTGCATGACACTATCAATAATTTCATATTTCTGAAAGCACTTCTGCAAGACTTACGTAAACAACTCTAACTCATTTTAATGTTTAGCTAGATTCACAAATTTTCACGATTTCGGTTTTTTCACTTTACCTAACAATCAGTCTTTGAACAAATAACACGACGAAGCGACGTGCACGCGATCTGCAAAAAAAAGCAAACAAAAATAATACATAAAAAGTTTGCATACAAGATTTGTATATAAATGTTTTAAAAAAGTTTATTCTACACTTAGTTAGTAACGAAAATGTCTGCCAAGAATGAATCTCTCTAGTTGAGACCACAAGCAATTCTCTTAAAACAGCAAACCCTACATTCATCGGACAAGCGACAAATTCTTTGATAAGTTCTTGAAAATGTAGTTCCGCTTAGTGCAACTTAGTCTTGTAATCAATAAATTCATTAGAGTGTACTCTCCAGCATACGATGGGCTACTCACAAGGCCACTTCTTTCTTCTTGGGAACATAGCCTAGCACTTACAAGATCTTTAAGGAATTCTTAGAAGAAAAAAATCAAATCTTCCTCTACAAATGTTATGCCATCTAGTCTTTATTTTAGTTTATTTTACTTGAAGTAGTATCTCTCCAAGATTTATCTATCCAATATCCTTCTCCCCTTCTTTTTCTGTGTAGCAGTACTATTATGAATCCATGTAGTCTTCTGGTTTTGCATTTATCCCTTAGTTCAAATTTTTATTAATTGGTAAACCACTCTCGTAATAGTCAGGTCCGGTACTTGCGGGCAGACTCTTCTGTTTTGTCCTTATCAGGATTTCCCCATAATCGTCGGTTATCATTTACATGTCTAGACACTGCGCTGGTCAATCACAGAAGAACAAAACGGAAGTTCGGCCAACTTGTCCTTAGTCTGATTAAGCATTAGTTCGACTTTGTCAAGCTTACTCTTCGCTCGATCGAACGCGACAAAAGCTGTTTCCGAGTGATGGCAGCCCTGTATAGATAAAGGTTTTTTGTCCGGCAGCAAAAAGAAAAATATTCAGAATATATTTAGAAACTTCACAAAGAGCTGTAATAAATGATTTTTCGTCACTTATTAATGAGAATTTATTTTATATCGTAGCGAGGGACCACATTAAAAGTCGTCAAAGTTTTACGCGATATCGAAAAAGTTCTTTCCGAACAAAATAAATAATTAAATTACACTTGGAAGCATTTTCACAAATTTTAATTTCTCGTTTTAAACGTTTAGATATTTGCGTCCGAGCGGCCGAGTAGGAAAGAGCCTCGGCTAGAAAGCCAATGGTCGTGAGTTTATATCTCAAATGCGATGGGGTTTTCAATAGAGGCGATAGCTTTAGATGCTAAGGCTGTAAGATGCTTTATGCTTTAGTCTTAGAATTTATTTCTTTGGCTAAATTAATAATAATAATAAACATACACGATTCAATACTAGTCGTCGTAGTCCACAACGGGAACATTCTCCCTCTCCTTTATACAAATTTATATAACGCATAAGAAAAGTTGCACAAAGCAAATCGCAAAAAATAAAAAGCGGTTAAAAAAAACCGCACTAAAATGTTACATTGCTACAGCTACATTGTCTATTTTGTGTGTACTGCCTTTCAAGGCCAGGTTTCCAGGGTTTCAGGGTGTCCTTTAACATTATAATAAAAGGACGCGCGATACTGAAGTACGAAAGTGAAGAACCATTTTCGTCCACTTTGTCCTTCACAACGAATAGGGCAGAATTCGTCCATGTCTGGCCTGATAGTACTTTTATTTTTCTCTGCAAAATGGTTAACAATGAAAATGATGAACTTTTGATTTGACGGAAATTTTTCTTCTCCAAGCGCAACTTTTAGCTGCGGAGAAGCTGCGGCAACTTTAGCTTGCGGCCAGATATCTTGAGTAAGCAGAGTGGTTAAGAAGCCGTAACCGTAATCCGTAAATTTTCGTCAATTGGTCAAATCTGAGCAAATTTGGCCCTGACATGTGGTAAGTATTCTCATGCCGCGATCGGTTCAATATGTGTAAAACTCCTTCTGGAGACATGTTCACAATCTCTGCTATCTCTCTCTTAGTATAATTCGACAGCCATTTAATGCTATTTGATGAAATTCAGCGACATTATATTCGGTGGTTACAGATTTTGAGAGTCCGAACATCCATCATCATCCAAGCTGATATGCCAGCGTTGCAATTCCAGCAGCCAAAGTTTTATTTCTTAAATGCTTGTAGAGATAGAATTCTCATACACATCATGCTATCCATTTTTAGTTTGCCTAAGCGCATTGCTTTGATTAGTGACAGCCCGATACTCAATTTTTCCCATTTTCACAAAGATCCGCAGATCGATCTGAATGAATCAAATAGCAGCTGCAGTTCGATGCGGGTAAAAATTTTGTGAATATTTATTAACGCACGTGCTTTCAAATTCCTCTACTTGTATGAACAAGTGTCGGCCGTGCTCGTGCCAGGGTATCGTGCGAAAAGTTTTATACACTTTGGACGGATAAATGAAGATAAAAATCTTTAAAAATATTTAGTGACATTCTTGACTGTTTTACGTCTAAATAAGTCACTCCATGTGCGTCTGCAAAACAAAAACCCTAAACGGATTGAAATTTCGGATCTTAAAGGCTTTAAAACTTCTTTTGGTTGAGAGACAAAGCGTAAAACGTCATAGTGAATAACGAATTGTGACGAAAATGGAAATTTTGGCGCGGTTTTTTATCTGCAAAACGTCTTCGAGTTAATTCAAATTTCTGCTCTGATTTTCTAAAATAAATTTTGAGTGATCTTAACATCTACGGAATATTGTAAAGGCGAAAATAAGAAACTAACTAATGCATGTTAAAATGCGTTGCGATTTTCTGGCATTCAATTTGCTTTTTATTTTTTCTTCTCATTACCGAAGGCTGGGGGGAAGCGCATTAATTTTGTCAAAATGTTTGCACCACCAAGAGGCAATCTTCAGAGACTGCACAAAGTATATACATTTTTGATCACCATCAACATCTGAATCGATTATGTTTCAGCCCCGTTCCCTCGGCCATCTATCCGCCTGCCTGTCTGTGTGACGTCCGTCGTAAAAAGGATTCTGGCCGCGAAAATAGACCGGTCGACATACCCATAGTGGGCAGAATCGGTCAAAGGATACGCCTATAGTACCAAGCTAACTGAATACACCTCTGTTTTCCAAAGGGAGTAAAATTACTCCTTTTGAGCATTAATTACTAACAGTTATTCTACAAGCGATGCGATAGCAACTGTACAAAAATGGAGAAATGGAAAAAAAACAGACACGCCTACCCAATATTACAGTGTATCGAAACTTTACTTGCTTGTAAAAACCACATAAAAAACCATATATACATTCCTAGCCAGAGTCAAACCCGGAATGCGCCTAGGCGCCTGCGTCTATTAATCTGTTCCACTGACCTTCTGCCCAATGTTGTAGTATCTCGGGTAAATATTTCCAGTTAGCACAAATTTTCAAAAGAAATTGAAAAAGACCCAGAAGACGAGCCTGCAAAGCGACGAAAAATAGAAATACGTTTACCTTTCGGGTTTTTTGCCTCTTACTCATAAACTACAACAGATGCACGATATAAATTTTCAGCTTCATTCTGCAAAGACGGAAAAAATCGGTGACTCTTGCTTAATACTATTGAGTGTGGAAACATAGCGCTTTCCCCATTTTCGGACTTTTTTAGGATAATAGTGATGTGCATCAAAGATTCGGTCACAGCCGAATATGATTTTCTTATTTGCTTTTCTTTTAAGTTGCTTTGATGTAAGTTTGACGAGCTTTTCGTTTTTCTCTTACCTGTAAAAGTATTTCAAAACCAATCAATTCGTTAAGAATCATTTCACTAAACGATTTTTTTGTTATATTTTTTACTTTTAAGTTTTAACTATTTATTTACATTTTTGCTTTCTTTTTAACAAACACACACAAAATATTTATGAACACATTTTATTATATATCTTTTTATTTAATTTTATGGGAAAACACTTTCGTCCACATTCAATGCGTTGAACAACACATCAAAATTTCTACAAGTTTTTTTTTTCTAATTTTTGAAAATATTTCGAAGGTGTAAAAGACTCTCAATTGTAAACACTCACACATCTACGCGTAAGAGCACGCACACACACAGGCACGCACGCACGCTGCTGGTGAAGGAAAGATTTCATTTAAAAAATACGTTTTATTTTCGGTTATTTTTTTGATAATGTTTTTGGGACCGACGGCTTTGAATATTTATGATATTTCAGGCGATAAAAGTAAATTAATTTCTTTCTTGTTTTATTTTTCGAAATCATGTGCGAATAATAAAAACCAACGGTGTATGAAATTCTTTGCTTCTCTAAATTCTTAATTATATATTTTCAACACACACATGCGAATATACACAGGCACATATCTACACATGCTATTTTATATAATTTTTATTATTTAAATTTCCTGCAACTTTTTTTTCACGTTCTTATAAACATATATATATACTTTTTTTTTGTTCTAATAATTTCGACATTATTTTGAAAATCGTTTTGACGAAAGTTTGTTTATTTTATGATTGTTTTTTTAGTCGATTACTGCTGTAGTACATTGTAAAATAATAACTAAGATAACGACGACAACGACGACGATGACAGCGAGATGAGACGAGACGAGCCGTTGAGCCGCCAAGTCGCTACTAGCTGTTGCTGCTGGCCATGTAGCCGGTGAAAAATGAAAATATGAAAAACGGAAAATATTGAAAAGAAATTTGCGTTTTTATTTATGTCCGTCCGTCCGTTTCGCGAATGAATATGTGCGATTGCGAGCGAAATGTGCTCTTATTGCTGTTGCTTTTATTAATATGTTTTTCGTCTATATGAGCTGCGGCAATAAACACATTGTCGACGGCTACACAACAACAACTATGACAAGACACGACCATTACAATTACAATAAATGAATTGTTTAATAAAAAATCAAAAAGAAATGAAAGCGTATAACAAGAATTGTATGATAACAACAACATAAATACAAATGCAATGAAAAGATACCGAGCAATCGACGACAAGAAAGACAGCAAATCACTTTGTGTGAAAACGATGACGATATGATGATGTTATTAATGATAAACTTCTTTGTGTGCAACAACTGATTTTGGTGGAAAAAAGCGCTTCATACTCTCCATGTCCGGCGAACATTGCAAACACGTAAAAATATACAGATTGTAAGGTGATTATCTATGTGGGAGATTACGTATAGCTTCTAGCGTTGAATGTACTGCTCAGCGCACAATAGCTAACCTCTTTCCATCTGTGTTTAGTGATGTCGTTCTCTCTCTCTCTTGCATTTTTTTTCTAGTAATTATTCGCCAACATGTAGCGGTTTATATGTTTGCTCAATAAAAGCAGAGCAAAGCAAAAAAAAAAAAAAACAAAGAGAAAAGTCAGTCAGTGTTTTCATAGTATTGGTAAGCATTCTCAAGAGAAAGTTGAAGACTTTATGATCACATGTGCTGGTAGATAAATCATTATTTAAGCAAGAAATTAAAAATATTTTGTTATACAATTTTGCATATATATATTACTTGCCTAAAACGGAATGTCAATGACGAGTCCATGGGAACAGCAAATGAAAATAATTACTGTGCTATCTAAATACGTTTAAGTATCGTTACTTATTACAAAGATGGCGTTTTTAAAGGGCTTATGGGCTGTTCAATTTCAAAGCCTTTTCCCATTACTTATATTCGCTGTTGAAGGTTTGCGAAAAATTCTTAGAAAGAAATGTAGTGTAGTTTGAAGGAAACACCTCAAGGCTCCCCTCAAAGTACTTTTCTTAAATGTTATTAGCAGTTCGTTTAAAGTCATTACACAACTGTTCTCGGTACGTATGTGTGCTCTTTAAAGCAAATGCAAATTAAATCACTAATACTATTTTCTGACTATTGCTGCGTCATTTGCAGGAGGCATAAGGTCATCTCCACTACAGATACCTTTCAAATTGCTCAAGGAATCGTGGCTTTTGGGAGATATCCAATCTCTAACAAACTAGAGAGCAATTCAGATACGAAGTAAAGCCTGCCCCCGTTTTCTAAAGTTTACTAAAGCGAACTTATATGCAGTACCTATATATAATAGACAAATACAGCAGATTTTCTTTCTACTGTTTCATTAGTTTTATGATTCGTTCAACAATGTATCGCCTTTCGACTGCCTGCATATAACTAAGACATATGCTATAATATAAATAACAAAACTGACAACATAGCATTTATTTACCCCGAATTTAATTTATTGCAAACAAATTATGGTCATTATAAAATAGGCATTTTAAATTGACATACAAACATACAAACCAATGCATTTAATTTTGTATGTATGCGCAGAAATCTGGAATGAACTCATTATTTGTGTTTTGAACAAGTAAGTGTTCATATGCATTTACAACTGGGTAAGTGAATATTAATAGATATGGACTAGTGGTAATGACCGTCTCGGCAACAATAGTTTGGGCTCCTCGACGGCCTCTTAGTCTTTTTACTGTTTCCTTATATACTGCGCATCAACAAGTAAAATCGCTATAGTGGGACACAACCCACCAATAAATACCGTACACCACTTTATTTAATATAGTTATTCATATAAAGACTTTTCAAAGTCAGGCTTCATCTGTGGAGTAACCGAAAAGTGGTCCGATCTCAACCATTTTCAACAGCGTTCGTCCTTGATCAAAAACATGTTGTTGTATCAAATTTCATAAAAATATCTTCATAATTTGCCCCCTGAACACAAGAACAAAAAACGGACAGACGAACGGATATGAACGGAAGTGACTCTACTTATTAGACTTAATACTCTATCATTATAAGTCCAAAGTAAAAACTAAAACGTTACAATTCATACAACAAAAACCTAAATGTCCCAAAAAGGCGTGCTATGCATGTTGTATGTTATGACTTAAAAAAGAACTGTAGCGACTTAGGGCTTACGTCTGCATAAGGCATCAGGCCGGATGACCGACATCTTTGCTTGAAAGCCTGTTCGACTGTTCGACCCTCATGCCACGAACAAATCTTTCGCCTATAAGACTTCAAAACATATAGCGATTACTAGATTTTCATCTGATAGTTTTATTAATCCCGTTACAGACTAAATTTCTCCTTTATTAGGTATTTTTCTTTATGTCTTCATTAATCCCTTTGCATAAATCGCCTTTATTCCATGATGATGCTGAGCGAAGGCGAGTAAAATATAGTAAATTTTGTGATTTAATATCGGTTTTTGTAACTTTCTTTACACTTTGGAGAATTCGTCTTCAACGCAAATAGATGGCCTTCATGCGTAGGCATATTTGATCAAATATGTGATTTTCGTAACAATATGTTTTTAATAGCAATTTCGAATTTTGAAATTTCAGTTGGCTTTGATCGCTGGCTTTCAAATAATGTATCAATGAAATCAAGCACCTTTGGCTGTGCTACCTTGGCACAGGTATTGTTTTTTTCTTTGGTTGACAGGTCCAACTGTTACTTTTTTCCCATCAACTACGACCTGTATTCTTGTTTCGCCCAGTAACACTTTCTTTTAAGAAACATATTTAACGAACCCTTTTCTTCTTTTAGGATTTTCCTGAAGTAATCTACTACGAAAGGCCTAAACCCACTTTCCACTTTGTCGCGTCAATTAGTGTTTATCTTCCCTTTTGGCGTAAACACCAGTTAAAGGTCAGATTAATTTCAAATACGAGTGGATCTATTCCTTTTTCACGGGAGGAGGAACCACAATATTGTTAATCAATACGACGATAGTCTTAAACATTTGTTCTGCACTTCAACATTTGACCGTAAAACAAAATATGACATTTATGTGGCTTGAAACAATTTTGTTTATTTTTCAATATTTACCTTAAAATTTTCATCCCGCAACAGGAGAGAATGATATTAGAATAAAAGGAATTCAAAGTAATTTTTGTGTGCATGTATGTTTGCTTGCATGTATGATACGTTAGAAAAGGTCAAAAGGCATGTAAATGTTAAAATAACAATTCGCTACGCTGCCGTAAATTCTCCCTATTCCACTTTTAATGCCCAGACTCCCATTATCTTATACGAGCGTGTGTTTATACGAAAGTTGTTCTGGCGTTTTTGCAACTTGTTGAATGTTTTGCTTTAACACTTTTACATAAATACACATTTATGTTTATGCTGCTGAAGTTCAAAAGTTATACTCTGTAGCAAATGTCAAGACACCTACGCACACATAAGCGGCACACGAGATGCTAAAAATTTAATGATAATTTTATAATGATGGAAAAAGTGTTGCTTGTTTTCCAGTTTCTTAGGAAAAGTTTGTTGAAACCGAATGAACTCATATAAAATAATACAAAGCTGTGCGCGCGTGTGTGTGTGTGTGTGTGTGATGGGGTTCGGGGTTGAGATGGGGTAATGCCGGCTGTGTCTTACAGGTCTCCATGGAGCATAATACATAATCATTCTAGGAATAAAAGAAAACAAAATACACACTTACACACACTATTGTCTGTCTGCTCCGATGTCTTCAGGATTTCGATATAAAAATTTGTTGAAGTATAAAAAGGCCTTTAGTCTTCTATACATATTTATCTGCTAATAAAACATACAAAATGTTTAGGCGTGTGAGATTGTACATATATACATATACATATACATACATACATATACATATATAATTCATTCTTTAAAGTTTATGAATGAATTTGCAAAGTAAAGGAAAAATAGAAAAAGTGCAACTTTTATTCAATGAAAAGCTTCACTCATTGAAGTCAAGCAGAGGTGGAGTATATTTCTTGTAAAGTAAATAAAAGCAAAAAAAGCAACTAAGCTTTCACTCGTTTGCAAAATGAGTGTAATGCTTGAAAAGCTTTAAAGTTTTCTTGTTTCTTTCAATATATGACGTCATTTTTTTTAATTAATCGCTACCTTAAGAAACAACACATGAGTGAACGCTTGGTATAAATACTAAAACTTTTCCCTTATTATCTTGTTTCGCGGCATTTCATTTACGCCACAGATTCGTAGATGGATGAAGTTGTTAAAAAAGGATATTTATTTTCTAAACTACTACCACAACTGACTTACTTAGACGACGCATTGCTCTTTATCATTTAGGGTCCATTCATTTACTTGAATTAAGGGTGAAACAAACGTTTCCAACGCTGGTCCTCACTATGCGGTTCGACAATAATTTGAACAAAAGCTTTTTTAACATTTTTGGTTGTTGGTGTTGTATCAATGACTTTAACAACATTTGTGCTGATTGCCAACAGCTACATACCCACGTAATCCCTCCAAATCGTTTATCACATGCTATCGACGGCAAAGTAGTATTGTCCCTAATTTTTGACATAAAACTTACATTAATCGCAGTAGGGACACAAATCGCCGTTAAGTTCGAATTGGAAACGTTTTCGAATAAGAATTTCTTTGCAGAATATATTTACATCGTCCTCAAAGAAATAAAACACATTTTGTCTATCCGGCCATTCTCGCTTTTAGCTAGAGATGAGGCTTGAATTGAATGATGTCCATCATTCTGAATTGCGACAACCGTGGGATGGATCAACTCTTGTTCAGTTGTGAAGCAGTTAAAGTAATTAACAAGCACCCAGTAAAATTTGATATGAAAAAAGCATTTCGCAATGGAAACAATAGGAAATCGTTAACTCAAGTCCGTTGGTTAATTGGAAACAAAACAACGAAGAAGCATCGTGGTTTAGAAAAGAAAAGAAAAAGTTTCTCTTAAGACAAGGCATTGGCTGATAAAGCTGTTATTCTTGTAATGGGAAAATGAAATGAGTAGCATTGCAGAGATCGTATTACGTTATTTTGGTCTTCAAGAAATCTTATATCAAATATCATTGTTTCGAGAAACCTGCGGCCTGGAATGTACAGTTCGGAAGAGAACTGAAAAAGACCTAAGGGATGTTTCGTTTTCTCGTTTCTTTAAAACTTAAAAACTACTTTCCTTCGCCAGCTGCATTGAGTATTTGGGGTTTTGAAGGAAAATCTCTTCAAAATTTGGGAAATGAGTTGAAGATTCGCTTGAAAAAACCGCTGAAGCATCTATTAAAGAACTGTTACATTCCCTCTTTCTGTTTTTTTCTTTTATAAAACACGTTCTATGTTGTACGAACTAACTTTCATATTCAGTTGACAAACAACAAGTAAAACACAAGATAGTTATCAAAGGGTAGTAAATATATGAACTATAAGAGTTTCTGCTGTAAGTCTTTACCAATTTTCAATTGATTGATCAATTGATTGAACAATTAATTGGCTGCGGAGTTTTGGAATAGCGAGCTTTTCAATCTTCCGAATAAAGCAGGCAAGAAGCAAGCGGCTAATTGACAAAATTTATTTTTAAAGCAAATAACAGAAGAAGGGAAGATAGTAAAGATTAAAGTAACAAAGACGTCATCAGTAAGGTTCTGAAGGGAATGTGACGAAAACCATCACATTGTCGATGTTATTAATAGGGTTGTTATGAATTGCTTGGCAACAAAAATTTTAATTAATTGATTCTTCTACAAAGAGGAATCTGCCAATCAATTATTCGCTTCTCAACGTCGCCTTTGATTGCTGGGCACATATATGTGAGTACACATATGCGCAGATTGAGAAAGCAGTGTCAAGTGCACTTTGTTAATTGGCGTTAATCGAAAAAAGTTCGAGTGCTTACGTCATTTTTCACTTTCTACCTTTCTGCTTAACATTCATATTAGCGATATAAAAGCGATTTTGCCAGTCATATACCTTAGTGCAGATGAGTTGACCTCAAAAGCCTCTTCAGCCAGTAGTGCACATATAATATAGAAATGCCAAAAGCAGGTGTGTGAAGTAACATATGTGGCCTCCCGTCTTTTCCTAGTAGCAACTAAATCACCTGCAGCATTACTACCGTGATCTAAACTGATAGTTCCTTTATGGATTGGTAGTAAAGGTTCGATCAGAAGATAATGAAACACCTTTTGAAAGACCATTCAATGAAAAGTATCTTACTGTAACCACAAAATAGGGTGTGAACGTTTGCTCTCTGGTCCAAAGGCAGTCGACGAAGTCTCGAAAGCGTATTAACCTTATATCTAGAAAGTCGGAAGGGACAAATAAGTTGAACCACATTTTCGTGTAAAAAAGAGATTGAAAGATCTCTTAATGTATAAATTTAGTTATCCGTTGATAGATTCTACCCACAGGACAGTTTCCAGAGAAAAGAAAATCTAGATTAGATTTACTTACATATAAGTGTTGCCTATGTAGTACTTACCCATTTTCTTAGTCTGGCGAATACATTAAGTATATGACGTCAACACTTGGTAAATATTATAGCAACGACATCCGCGATATCCTCGATCTTTTTATACAGGAAAGGAACGTTCACTCAGATACGCCAGGAAACGTTAAAACAAAGTTATCAGGAGTGTTTGTTTGTATGACCACTCGAAGTGGTTGCACAGGAATAATCAACTAAAGTTGAACATAATTAATTATCGAAGAACGCGCACAAAGTTACATTACTGTGTATTTTAGTGGTTGAACTTAATTCACACAAACAAAAAAAAAACCAAAAGCGAAACGTGAAAATCAACAAACGATCGTGAACAGATAAACGTACAGGGAAAAGTACACATATTCTCATATATAGAAGAAGACATGTAGAGTTGTTGTTCTAAGTTAATAAAGATGATGATGATGACGATGCTACGAGTGTAAGCATTTGTTGTTGTTACCATTGGATTTGGTGGTTTTTATTGGTACCAGATGACGCTCATACACTCACTCACAGAAGTTAAGTACAATTACGCGTTTTATGTTACGACTTTTGAACATGAGTTAAACTGATGACAGAGAGTGTGTGGTGTTTCACTTTTTCAGGGAAGAGCCAATAAAACCACAAGCACGCGCTTACTACACTTACTTACTTACTTACTTACTTACACCGAACAAACTCTAGTAGTAGTTAATATTGTTGCAATTGTTGTTGTTATTCACATACATCTAAGTAAGAGTTAAGAGAGGGGATAGCTGAAGCCGTAGCTAGGTAGAGATGTACGTGGACGATAATGCAGTAGCAATTGCCTGTTAACACTGGGTGTTGCTGCTGCTGTCAGGACAAGTTCAAATATTGTCTGTTTGTTGGCTACCAAAGAGATAATAATCACGCGTTACATTAAATCCGACGGTATTATAATTTTTGAAACAAAAAACTTATTTTCTTTTTTAATAGAACCAAGATTTCAGAATTTTGATTGGGAACACGCTAAGCCATTTGTTTTCAACACCGTACGAAAAACCAATGTCTATATGGTCGCGATGACATTTGTGATTCCAATCGTCGATATATTTGGAAATTTATGTTTATTTAGAAAATTTGCATATGAATCATTTCAAGCACGCATTTCACTTTTATCTCAATTCTTACAATTCCTTGCGACCGAAGCTCTTCGTTTCGATGTATCTGCGTATTAATAAATTTAACGATTTTTCCGGTAATAAAAGTGTTTTGATTTTTTTCTTATATATTTCTTTTTTTTTTTTTTTGTGTGTATTTTTCTTTTAACGCGTTACTTTAACTTTTCTTCCTGTACGTGCAAAGTATCACGAGTTACTCAATCAGCGCAAACCTTCAAATAAGCTGCGCTGCGTTTTGCTTCATTCAACAATTCAACGCTCAGAGGCAGGCAGTATTGTGTGCTGTTTACTATACTATGGATCAGCGCTACAGTTTAAGATTTTTCTAAACTGATCGTAGGCAGATCATCGCCTGTGTGTAGTTGTTGTTGTTTGTCATTTTTGGTCATATGCTTGTATAGTATTGCGTTGTGTGGATGGTGTGTAGGCAAATTGTGTCTACGGTTGATGGTGTTGATCTTAGCCCAAGTCAAGAGCGCGCGAGCGCGCGTCAATTTTCAGCTTGCAATGCACACCACAGCTTATACAGTGAAATCTAACAATAATGAACTTTCTTACTATCACCTCCTATTAAATGCACTTTCTTGTGAAACTTTTAATCCTTCTTATGAAATAAACTTTTGTTTTTATTCGCTGCGTTCGTAGGTGTTTACACCGTACATATCTACGCACATACATATATGAGAAAATCTATTTATACATTTTTACTCCACTTTCCTACTCGAAGAGTTTTTGTTTGTTTTGCTTTCGCGTTATAAATTCGTCATCTTTTTACAAAATCCTCTCCTTCTCCCTTAGATCGGTATCCCTGGCAGAGGTTTCGCAGCAAGTCATCGCGATGATTTAGTTTGCGTTACGTCTACATTAACGTTGTCTAGGGGCGTTAGCAATGTCTGTGTACGTCTGTCTTTATCAGCCCCCGTATCGCCATGTCTTGGTTATTGTTTTCTTTTTTTTGTCTGATTATCAATATTTTTATTGGATGTTGACTCGTGCCGTACGTTCCGCTCACTTTTTGGGGTTGCGTAGGTTGAGTGTTGCACATTTTTCTACTCGTTGCCATCATTGTTGTTTTACTACATTTTTCTACTTCTTTTAATTCTTCGCTTCTTTCATTTCTTGACTTCGAACTCAGTGTTTTCCTCCTTTCGTGCTCGTGCATAGAGATTTATTTCTCCTCCTTCTTCCCACTTAGTCATGCTCGCTTAAAATTTAACCAGTTTATGTCACGCATTTTCTTTCCAACTCTTGTCACTGTTGTTGTTTTCTCTTGTTTGTTGACGTATTAGGATTCTAATGTTTGTCTTTTTCTACTTCACTATGATTTCAATGAAAGTCATTTCAATAAAAATGGTGCTTTTTGCACACTGATAATGTTATCCGTTCGGGTGATGAGTACGGAAGGAGTTATTTCTTCTTCCTTTCTTATTCAGAAAGATGGGAGAGCAGAGCATTTTATGCGTACTTGTATTCACATTGGACTATAACCCTTGCTTGTGCACTCTTATTGGCTCTTATTACTCCATATATGTATATATGTATATATATGGTATGCATATATACATATAACTCTTTGTAAAGTAGAGAAAAAGACCTTCTTTCGATTTTTTTTTATTTGATCAGACCTCGATAGTATCTACCGATCTCCAAGTCTTTAGAAAGGGTTTAATACAGCGTAGAAATGCTCCATTGATTTCACTCACCAGGGTTTACCCAAAACTTAGATCATTAAATGGATAGTTCCAACTTATCAACCTACAATTTTCGTTTCACATTGAGTCTAAGACCAAGAAGAAGTAAAGAAAAGCTAAATGAATGAAAGAAAAAGTTTGTTTTTGACCATCTAAGTAAAAAGCTGTCTACGCTTCTGTTCGCCTCTCCAATTTCGTGTAAAAGAGTACGTTCCATATGAAGCATTTTTCTATTTGCATAGATTTCGCTTTTTTTTCGATTGTTTGCAGCAAACAATTTCAGTATTCTTTTCTAATCTGTCACAAAACAACAACGTCTTTGTAGTAGTAGGTATTTGTATTTTATGTAATTTCACAGAAACTACAACTTTTGAAGGTTTCGTTCGATATGTTTTGTATGGCGAAATGATGATCTTTCTGCTTGAGTTCCTCTGAAGTTAAGGGGGAAGTTAATCTAAAGGCTAGGTTGTTGAAATGGAAGCTGTAAAGGATTCATTGGTTCTGGTTTAAACTTTTCAACTTGGAATATTTTCATATATGAAACAAGGGAGCTGAAGCAAACTGAGTTTTTTTAATAGGTATGGTTCAGACTCGAGTAACTTTAGTAACACGAACGTTGTCCAGCCAAAAGCAGGGCAAGTGGCCTTCCATAGATAACTGAAAAAAGTAAAAAGATGAAATTTGCTTGTGACCTCGTCTTTATATATATGCATACGGTAAGGGAGACGTGCCCGAATTGATTCAGAATTTGATACTGATCAACAATGTATGTAAGATGAATATGTACACAAGATGAAGACACCCCCACTCTTTGGCAGTAGATATAAAAACATTGTATATTCGTTTACTGAATCGAGATTAACTGAGTTTCGAAAATGTGAGCAGAAATTTTCAAAAAAAAAAATCACTTGAAAACATACGATAATGCTTCGTAGACCGGCGTAAAAGCCCTGGCGTTCGCGGTAAAAATACTTTGTCAAAACCAGCACAGCACGCAAGTAGTTTCGCACGTTTGGCTGTTCAAGACAATTCAAGTGGAGCCAAAGGCCGGATTAACGCTGACTAAGAGCACCGAAAGGGAATCATCCTCGAAGAGCTCCTCCAATCTGGCCATGCGATAGATTTCGCTTCCTAATGTCAACAGCTAAAGCCATTACAGCGCCACATTGAAGTAAAGCGTCCATATTGGATTTATTAGCAAGCACTCTTTTCTCAACGGTGAAAATTGAAAGAGCTTAACTGGGCAGTTTCCCGCATCCACCATACGGCCTAGCGCTCAGCTCCCTATTGCACAACCCTCTGAATTACGTAAAGCTGAAGTCCAAAGAGGCTTTTAAAATTCATTTCGTCGAAAAGCTTCCAAAGTGCCGCAGTCACCGCATAATGGTTTTACCAAAAGAATAGCGGAAGCTTATCTTTCAAAATGACACATCTATGATTTTATATGGAGGAAGCAGTCATACATTTCATGAATACATTTATGCGTGAAGTAATAATTGGCCCAAGTTGCAGGTCGCGAACGAAATTCTTAGTAATGAAGAGAATCTGTAGCGCTTACGTTATGTGAAATGGCGGCTCACTTACGTTATTTGCCTTAAATAGCAATGCTGTGTGTGTAGGTAGTTGACCGATTTACCTATGAGCTAATTCATCACGGGTTGTATTCATAAATTCCGTTATGTAAGTACTTTCTCGCACGGTATTCAAATGCAAAGTATGTTTTCTCGGATCTATGCCAATTATATCAAGTTCTTCATAACGTCCAGCATTGGAAAATGCATTTGTTTTTTTTTTTTTTTTTTTTTTTCAAAGTGACATTAACTTTAAAAACGTTACGAATTAATTCTGCAAATGACTCGTTTTGATCTGAATTCGCTTTCCTTTATACAAATTCAAGTTAACTTACTATCGACAAATTTACTATGCTTACCATATATAGTTGGAGATTTGTAGAGAGAAGCAAACGAAAAAAGAAAATAAATAAATAAAACTTTTAAAACAAAATAAAATCTAACGACGATGAGATGGTCTCTCCTTCAGTTAGTAATCAAAGGTAACGTGGGTGTTATATACGCCATAAAAAAAAAATAAATAAATAAAAATAAAAAATAAAAATAAAAATGCAAAAAGAGTTTTTAAGTCAGAAACAATCACACAACGACAACAATACAGGTTTAAGTACAATTTTCTAACGCGTACAGGCATACATGAACGCTTTGATATGATCCACCCACACATATGTGCAGTAAAAACTGATTTTCTGTTTTCTGTTTTATTTTCTTACATTTGTGGCTTGTATACGCGGAAAGTATGTAAATTTATACAATTGTGATATTCTGCATATTCTGCTCGAGAGACTTGAGAAGAGTGTGCGGATCACCGCATAGTATGAAAGAATAGAATAAAAACATTTTGGCGATTTGTTCTCTTGTGAATGCATTTTTAATTCGTTTTGAACGCACAGCTGCACAATTTTTGAAATTCAATTTGCAGTTAATCTCTTCGGTACGGTAAAGCGGCAGTCACAGCAACAGCAACGACGCAATGGCAGTCGCAATCGCATAAGCACAATAACAACAATGATAATAATAATAATAACAATAATCATAATATTAAAGTTTTCCTTAAAGTGCGCGCGTATGTGAGCGAATTGAGTAAAAATACTATGAGAGGCAACGAGTAAATTTATCAATGAAACCACCCACACAATGACATGCTTAAACACAAAGGCACATAGCCGTGCATGTAGATGCCATATACCGTACCATATAACGTACCAGCCAGCCATCATCTTTACATGGCTTAGCTTTTCTTCTTCTTCGACTCCTTTAATGTGGGCGCTGCAATTACTTCTGTTTGCTGTTTATAAAAAGCAGAGAAAAAAACTCTATAACCAAAACAACATTTGGCAGACTGCCTGAATGAACCCAACAATCATATTCTTTAAGTAGCAAAATTGTTTGCGTTGTTATTGTTCATTCATTACCCATACGTTTATATTCACGCACACTTATTTACGATCATTATGAATGCGTATAAGTGTGCGTGCGCAAAGTTTTGTTGAAAACCTTGATTTTTACAACGTTTACAAGAGTATTTAACTTTATGATAATCCTATTAAATGATTTCATAATAGCGAAGTGTTTGTCTTATTATTTATAATGAAGCAGAATTATTAACTCTGAACTGATATACTCAAGTAATGTCTAAAGAGGTGTATGGCCGTCCGAGTCTCTTCAGTTTTTACGGTGTCTTATCGATTTCTCGGACTAATTTTCGGCTCTGCGAGATTTAATATTAAAAGATCGATGTAAGATAAAAAAAAAGCGTCATGGAATAAAGCCCAACTATCGATGAGATGCTTTCCTGGCGAGCCCAAAATTAATAGTCGTCTAATTTTCATTTATCATTAACTGAAATGGAACAGCAACGCCTTCTTCTGGATATGTTCATTTCCAATGCGTGATAAGCAACCTTCGCAAGGAAATATAAAACAAAATTCGACAATGCCAGTTATATCCATGAAATCTACAGTTATGTCTCAGGTACACTCTGTGCTCAAGCACTACTTCCATAATTGAAGCCGCCTGAGAGACTCTTCTTTCTACTGAGCTAAGAATACGTACATAAGCAAAATTTCATTTTTAATAGATTGAACTAAATCAGTTATTATTTATATCAGCCATGGGCAATCTTCGGCCCGTGATGGCCCGCTGATGAAAAAAGTCGCCAACCTCTAATTTATAGTACAAATGACAGCTGTAATGTTCAACGAACTAAAAGGAATATTTCCAGGGTATCCCCACTTTCTATTTTGATGTCTTAAGTTTTGCGATTTGCACAAAGTGCAGCTTTGGTCTCGTAGTACCTGGCTGTGTATTTAGAAGACAAGAAGACAAGACAAATCGTCTTGAATGCTGAATCAAAATATGAATAATGAATTGATCTTTATTGTCTATCCCGTTCTTATAAAGTATCACAAGTGTTTGTTTATGTTGACAAAACGTTAAGTGCGACAAAATGCTTTTGCTAGAAAAATATAAATGTTTACGCTAATGAAATAAAAATGCTAGTGTTAGTGAAATGAGAAGAATGCTTATGCTAGTCGTATAGTGAATACCTAGAACACAAAAGTAATGCTTGAGGCTAAATAAAGGATTATGGTGGAGCGATAATACTACACCAGTTATTACAGCATTTTTTGCATCTGGAAAGAAATGTGAAATTCGGAAATGTAAGATGTTAACTTCAATCTTTCAATATTTAAAAATTAGAAATGAATGAAAATCAGCGAAAACACTTATTACACTTTCTTCCAGGTTGGTCTTCACATGGCATAAAAACTAAACGTTTTTGGAAGAAAAGTACGGAATTGTGCAAAGTAAGTAAGTTTCTTCCATCACGTTACAACTATACCTCCATTTTAGTCTTCCGATTATCTTTTGTTAACTGCAATTAGTGTTTTGTAGTGTTTTATATTGAGTATTGAGATTGCAACCATTCGTGCGCTAATTGCACGGTTGTGCGAACGCCAAAAAGTATGTTTTGGGCATTGACGAAAAAGATGGAAGTAGGAATGCAGCAGGCGGTCTTCCACAGTCGATCCACAATTTATCGGCGCCTTTAACACACATACAATGAAAGGTCTGCTAGAACTGCTGAGACCTTCTCGTTCGTGCTTTAAGAACAAAAGAAGATAGCTCTGGAATTGCAACTGTGAATACCAACAACAACAAGCATCAATTTTCCACTTTCCGTTTTGATGAATGTTTTACCTCTGTGCATATATCCACAAAAGATTTGCCGATGGATAACAGGCGGCTTGGTTGTAATTGGATCCGTAATTAGTTTGCTTTGTAACATTTTTTGTAAGAAATTCGAAATATTGCGAAACGAATTCGCATATGACTTCTACGGATGAAGTCGCGTTATGCACTAAGTTAAGAGACTCGTTGCTAGCAGATGAAGCTTACTATGTATACTACACAGAAGAAGATCAATAGGGACACAGTTGATTTTGTGGCCGAAAATATTATAGGAAAACGTTACACGTTAGCCACTAGTTTAAGAGAGTATTACAGTATTAGGTGACACCTGCTATATATACCTGCACAGAAGAAAATCACAAGAGAAAGTGCCACACAAAATACATTGCTTAGCGTAAATCTTAAGTGTACGGCTGCTTCCTTGTTTTATGCACCAAAATTTTTTATTTAAAAGGCTTCGGCAAAATTGATCGAAAATAAGTATTCAGCAAACCACCATAAAAATATACAAATTAAGATTGAATTAAAACTGCTTTATAAAAATGGTTATCGCTCCAAAAGGCAAACAGCTTTAATCTCCTGCTTAGTTGTCTTTTGTGTCTCGTTGGCAAGTTAAGTATTTCGTTGATCCGTTCACGCTATCCCTTATGGTTTTTATCAAGCTGTTGCATGCCATGATTGGCAATCACCCCTAACATGCAGCAGTAGAGGAAAGTGTCTATAAACTCGTTCCCTTTCAAAATAATTAAATATTCATTAATTTTGACAGCAACAACAAGTATTTCAACACATTATTTATCGCTTCTAGGGTCACAAACTGGTTGTGGTTTTAATTTATATTTTATCGAAACAAATGACAAGGGTAAATAACACCTTGGGGGCACATTTGACTTAACAGAGGCGTTGCCAAAATCAATGCCTTAGTTTGTGACGAAACAGTACGAACACACAAGTGAAAAGTTCGAGTCCTTTTTTCCTGTCTTTTTTTGTTTTGGTGTTTATCTGTTGGCTATTTATAGTTTAGCCGTTTTTGTTGCTTAGCCCTCTTCGCGACATTATATGCGAACGCATACCCATAGTTATTAATAAAATATGAAATAAAATGTGTCAGCTCAACATGTACACGGGGTTAAGGAGTTCAAATTAAGGTGTGTTTTATACATAGATTATTACATTGATATGGTCTATCTCGGCGACTCTATGCGTGTATGTTTTCGTGTATGCGCCGTCTCCTCCGTTGCTTTAGTTTGCAATAATCACATACTTACAAGCTTTTACAAACTCCAAACATAACTATTTCTGTTCTAGAGTTTTTTTCTTATTTGTTGTTATATTACCTGCCCATCGACACACGTACACGCGGATTGGTCATACTGCAATTTTCTTCTTGTTTTTCCTTTTTTGTTTGTTTTCTTAACTAAAACGTTAAGTATAAAATAAATAAGTATTGAAGATACACAACTGATCCTTGACTTGATGCAATACGAAAAAAGTGAAACATTGAAAACAACCAGCGCCAGTTTATTGGCCATGGTCGACAAATGAAATGAGATCCGTGTGTATATATGAAAATGTATGTATATAGGCAAGAAAGAGCGCCTTGATATCACCATTGAAATTATATCCGCTAACTAATATATGCGTCTTTAAACATATGTCCAAACATACGGATCTACCCATTATGTATGTATGTGACTTTGTATATATACATATATATATATATATATATATATATATGTATATGTGCATGCTTCGCTAAGTGTAGGTTTATGAATGTGTGTGGTCGTTCATTTCGATGGTTGTGTTAAGCTTTTGACCTTTTATGCCAGTAATAAAAAAGATTGTTAACTCAATTAGAAAGTCTGCTAAAAAGACATTTTTATTACGTTTCATAAGTGGAAAGAAATTATCTTAGAATTAATTTATTCTGCATTTTTTATCCTCTATAATAGCGATTAATAATGATTAGAGTTTAGCATTATATTCCGGGTAAACGTCATTGAACTTTATGTCACTTTTTTTTCTAAGCTATGAAGTTTCCATTTTTTTTTTTTTTGTCCAAATGGTTTTCTTAGAAATGTCATATGTAAACCTATTTCAAATCCCATTAGAAGTGGTTCTAACACGAAATAATCCGAACAAGAAACCAAAAGCTTAGCAATGTGAAACATTATAGTGGAACATAGCGCAGTATTGAATACCTTACAATGCTTCACCTAATATAAGGTTTCACTCATTTTCGTCATTAAATAATAAACATTAGGTCTTCTTTCATATAAGGGTTTATTTATATAGGGGTAGGCCCGAAAAATAGGCTTTTTTATTTCAAACACTTGTTGTCATATGGTAGCTTATCGTCCCTGAGAACTCATATGTAAACAAGTTTCCGAAAAAAACTTTCTTAGTCTAGTATTTTTCATGGGGATATGATTAAGTTAACTAACGTCAATTCATCCGACAAAGCACTAATGTGTACTTATTTTTTGCAAAAAACGTCGCCTTCAAAATTAAACTTCAACATAATGCATAATTTTTTTGTTCGTAAAAACAATTATATAGAAGAGGATTCGAAAAATGTTCCTATCGCGTTCAAATATTTTAAATCCTTTCAATATAACAAAATACTATTTTACAGCCACTTTTGTTAGAAAATATTCACAATGAAAAAGTTTTCGAAATAAGGACTTTATACGGGACTGTTCCGAAGGAAAATCCTTGAGACCAAGCAAGTGAAATTTCATCGAACTTAGAATATCTAAAGTTACGAAGTAAGGTAGACAGCAAAAATTTATAGACAATCATCAGATTGGCACGTGACACAAGGAAAGACGGGCAGACATGTTTGGATGGATTCAGATAATGATTCTTCACCAAATGATGGTTTCGCCGCATATTGCATAGGGGATATTGCTAATCTCCGCAAAAGCTTAACACGCCCGTTCTACAAATAGTATAAAGCGTAAACCCAAAAAAAAATTGTTTAAATATAAGTTCGAACAGTTCGCTAACATTCCAGAGGCTGGCCGAAATCTAAGAATTATTGATGTCAGACTTGTCCCAAACCTATTGTACTGTACGCATATACTGCAATAAATATTTGTTAGATTTCGACTGAACCCTTTGCCGGCCAATTGATGATGGCAATGCTCCTTCACTTACAACATTATCTATTAGCACAATTTATTACGCAAATTCATTATACTTATTATAGAAGCAATAAAAGCCGACTTCACAGTCATTGCAACAAAAGGTTTTTACATTTTTGTAAAGAAAGAAAAATATGAACTGCTTTCACATAACATTCGAAATAAAGACAAATCAGAGAATCGTTGAGCATCAAAGCTATAATCGGCGAGAAATACCCTACATCTTGTACTTATATTCAGTATAATCGAAAAGATTGAAAAAGGGAGCGATTACGAAACCGTCGAAAGAATTAATTCGCTTAAAAAAGATTTTGTGATAAAAATTAAAAAGTCGCCGCATTCATAAAATAGAAAATGAATTTCTACTAATTTCCATACAAGATGTAGCACAAATATTTTATCGTCATTGAGAGCAGGTGGCCTCTCGGTGTGTGGCCGTCATAAAGAATTTGATAATTACAATACGTATCAGAAGTGACAAATCAATTGACCACAACGACCAAGTTATAAGATGCTGTTGTTTATTGTTGGGAGTATTTCTCAACTTTACAACGCCATAAAAAACACTCCCAGGAGATAGCAAGAGCGGCCACTGCTGCATAAAGTGATAACAATCAGTCTTTATTTCATAATATAAGAAGAAATTAAGAAACAAATACTGTAAACGCGTAAGGTTTTGGCTAAACACCCTACACCGCTTCGTTTAATATGGCTTTTGAATGGTGGCTTTGCTTTGTGGCAAAATGCTAAAAATTCTACTTTGTTTTCATAAAAAAACCTATACTTCATGAAGACTGCTATAGGGGAAGGCCCAAACTTGGACGGGCGTGGCGTGGCAATCTTCACCTATTTTCGTCATAAGCCACAAAAAATCAGAAATTGTTGCTGTACAAAGGTTTATTTTTCATTGGAACTCTTATAAGAGATGGGATGCAAACCGTAGTCCAAACCTGCTACAATTTTTTATTCCAAGTTAATTATACGAATTCATCAAACAAAATTAAAAATTGAACATTTTTATGAATTTTTCGTAAAAATGCCTATGTGGAGGGAGGGTATTACAAAAACTGGCCCAACCAATGCAAACTTGTGTATGTCAAAATAGTACTATTTAGTGATTTTGGTCGAAATATTTGTCATTTAATGACTTTTTCAAACTAGGGCCTTATATGGAGAGTAGCCCCAAAAATATTGCAGTGCAGTTCATTTTCATGTTTATGAGCGAACGTAATATGTCCTGCGTCCTGTAATGTACCCTGTATGTACAATGTAGGGTATAAAAGAAACTTTTCGATCTTTTATTTATGAAAGAGATTTATATTTGATAAAATTGTCACAGATTTTGGGTTAACACGAAACAGTTTTTCCAATTTAGAGAAATTAGTAAATGAGTGAATGAATGGATGAGTGAGTGAATGAATGCATAAATAAATAAATAAGAAAAGCATTTATTAGCTTTATGCCCACAGTCGCTAAGCACTTAATGATAAATAATTTTTCTCCTAAACGCAAAATATTGTAAAAACGCACACAGACTTCGTGTACGTGTACGTATGTATGCATATATATGCAGATGTTTATAGTATTTTGATGTTTTAGTGTTTGTTAAGATTTTCTCATAATTTTAATGCTGTTAGACCGTAAACCCAACCCATTATGTTACCATAAATCTCTTTTATAGCCATTTCCTTACTTTTTTATTTCACTAAAATCTCAAAAAAATAAAAAAGAAAATAAAAAACAGAAGAAAATTACAATTCGCTTAAGTTTTTTAAAGATTTTTCTTATAGTTACGGTTGTTGATGCCATTCTGCACTATGTCGGTGTGTGTGTTTTCCATAGTTTGTGAAACATTTGCAATTTCAATTAATAGTCAAACTGACAAGACAACAAATCCAGGCACGCACTCGCTCACTCACAGCATCACCCAAACGAACTGAACTGACAAACGCTAAATCGGATGTGTTTTGGTGGAAAAGTTCGCAATACAAGAACAACAACACCAACAACAACAACAATAATAACATTAAACTATGCCAAATAAATCATAAAATTCTTGGCACATGCCTGCATTTGTCTGTTAACGTTTTTCTTTTCTTTTTTTTTTTGTTCTCTTATTGTGCGCTATAACGTCCTTATAGTTAAGCTTGAAAATGAAACAACACAACTGCGAGCATGTGATTATTTTTTCTTTTCTTTTGTAAAATTCAAATGAACTCTTTGTTGTAGTGCCATACTACGTAAGCGGGTATTAAAGGCCTCGTTTGAGTTTTTGTTTTGTTTTGTTTTTTTTTTAGTTTATTTTGTTCTTTGCTTTAACAAAACGACAACTTCATGAATATTTGATTGTCTTTGGCAGCACATGTGCTCTCTGACTGCTTAGCTGCTTTTTCGTTTGCTGGTGTTCAGATTTTCTTTTCTTTATTCTATAAATATATACACACATATATATATATATATATATATATATATATATATATATATGTGCATATATATACATAGGTATTTTTTGTTAAGATTTTGTTAAACGCGAGGGGAGTTGTTACAATTTAAATAAATAAATTAAGTTACCACCTCTAGAAATTGTTTAAATATATGTGCTTTGCTATTGCTATTGTTGTTATTTCATTTTACTTTTAGTTTAACACTACGTTGACATTTTCTACAACCATTTGCCATAACGTTAAACATTTCCAATAATTTATTTATTGTGCACAGAAAAAACTTTATTTAAAGAATACAAAATTCCAAGCAATACCAATACACTTAAACAATGACAATCAATGTGGAAGTGATTCCTTTATCCATTGGTTTCCTATATGTGCATATTATCATCTATAAGTGTTGAAGAATAGTACGTCCAACATGTTAGGTTAGTGTGAGCGCAGGCAGCATAATGACTATAAAAAACACATGCGAAAATGATAAAAAGAACCGATCTTATATATGTGATTGTTAGAAAATAATCTATGGACCCATGTAACGAAGTTTCTTTCTTAAGTCTTTCGTTTTCGCTTTAAAATTCACAGAGAAGTGCAGAAAACTTGCAAAACATAATAAGATTGTACATGCGATCGGAACAAACTGGAAAACTCGCCGTTTAAGCTCAAAGTATTGATCAAGTGCAATTTTTCAATTACCAATACATTACTAGTGATATAAGGAACAAATAAAATTTTGTTTTTTGAAAGTGTCGATTGGAGTTACAAAAAGTCTGTTATCATTTTAAGCGCAAACACTGCACTTATTGCCAAAACCTGATCCAGGTATGGACATTTCAACATTGAAACTCGTCTTATTTTTTGAACATAGCAATCGACATACATATTGTGATATAAAACCTAACCGAAATAAAATATATTTTAGGGGATCAGTGTCTTTAGCAACGCAAACGAAGTATGCCTACTCGCTCTAATTGTCGTAATAATAGGGAAAGTATAAGACTTTCTGTCAACCGCTAGCGTGACGGGAGAAAAACAAAGCATTTAACAATAGAGTAACTAAAGCCTTCAAATTCAGGTTTCGAGCGGTAAGAAATGCTTAGAAAGTATGTAACGTTTAAGAAACATTTTCTTATTTTTAATTAAACTGAAAGACTATTAAACGCCCGGATTTGATTTGCTTCCAAATGACGAGTTCGCTACATTTTTTTTCTGTTTTGCATTCCGGGGATATACGTGTGGGTGGTGGTAAGCACAGTGGTGGTTTGGAAGATCGGTAGGCAGCGGGAGAAAAAAGAGGGAGTAGTATATGTGTACGTTCAACTTGAACGTGCAAGCGTTCGAAATCTTTGAGAAGTCTACTGCTGGTAGACACCTACAGGATACGTGAGCGGGACTGCTGAGAAAGCCGAGTAGTCATGTTAAAGGACTTGATCACTGAACAGATCTCTCCTATCTCTTTGGAACACTTGCCCTGCGTGAACCTATACATAAGCACAGCACAGCGTTGCATTATGCCGATGTCCAAGAATATAAAGCATTTTGCACACCCTGATTGCTGTGAGCTCCTCGCTGTATGTGATCGACTGCCTGGTCGTTAGACATGATTTATCACAAGTACGAATTATAGGATTTATCCTGTAATCCTAAGAGATTTCTCTTCACTGCCACTACCAAAGGGTTGCTCATCACTTTCTCCCGTTTTTCACATGTTATATTCTCATGCCACAGATATCAAGGGACTCGTTACTCTCATTGTTCGGAGCGTTTATTCTGTAGCTAGGTGCTGCATGGCCTCTTGCTGAAAGAAACAAGCGACAAGCGAGGGTGCTGTTGCTTACAAATGAGAAGATATTGTAAATATGTATGAAGCATTAGTTGGTTTAGTTTTAAAAAAATTTTTTTGATGTTTAATGAACAATCTGGCGGACAAACGAAGTAATGAGAAGAAAGATAAATTGATTGCACTGGTGATGCTGATCAACGATTGGAACTTACTTCTAGGCTTTGCAAACGTTTGAAACGTTTGAACGTTTGTGTTGCGTATGGCTTTGAAAAATAAAAAGAACAAGCAAATCTACAATTTCACCGCAGGTTTCCAAATCATATTTAAGAAATTTTTATGTCCAATTTTTTTTGTTTTTTGATTTCTTGACATTTTTGTTAAGGCGGTAGACTTTGTTAAATTGCTTCACAAAAAAGTCTTTTCAACCGTGATATTCTTATTAGATTTTCTGTCATAAAGTTGATAAGTTAATTATTATAAGACGTTTATTGGCAGCCGTATAAAAGAAAATTTACCGCCAGTTTATTTTTCTTTAACGTTTTTTCCGTTTTTTCTCTCTTGCTTTTGAAATGTTAGCCTGTTAAAGCGTGCAGTTCATTTTGTGTTTAGCGATTTTTATATGCTACCATTTGTGCATTCGATTTGATTTTTATAGTCTTTCAAATTTGAAATAACTTGATTTCTCCGCACTCTGGCACAATTGATTTTCCACGAACCACTTGCTAGCTAGCGTAGTGGCGGCATAATATAAAGGTAGCTGGTGTGTTCACGTTTTTCTTTGTTTACTTTGGTAATTTTACGGGCAAAAAAAAACGTGATATTAAGCATTTAACATTTTCATTATTAATATATTAGATAAACATGAAAAATTTCAACATCTTGGGTGTGAAGCGTATTTTAAATCTGATAATTTTATATTAATTTCGTTTAATTTAACTTAATTAAATTTAATTTAATTTAATTTCATGTAATTTATTTTAAAATTTTTCCATAAAAACTTATATCATTCACTTCAAGAGGTGAATGCGATTTATGCGGTAATTGCTGAGCTGTTGTTTGTTAGCCAATCGCTTTTCTAATTGCGGTAACAGGTCTTCGCAGTTTCTATAAATAAAATTTAGTATAATAACGTCTCTGAGAGCTCACAGAACGTCGCTAACTCTGTGTATGTATATGTGCACATGTGTGCATATAATGCTTAGTGATTATCCTGACGTGGTCGATTTGCGAAGAGAGAGTTTTTTGATTATTTCTAGTGTTATTTGTTAGTTAAAAGAACACCCTAGAAGCAATTGAATCTTAAATCCAAAAATTTCAGCTCTGTACTTGTAAAGAAAGGAAGGGATACAGGGAAAGCCTAAAGATTCATACCATAAATGTTAGTATTAAGGTTTACATGACACTTGTGAGCGATACGGATCCACTCCGCTCGTCTGGAAATCTTTTCGCGACTATGAAGAAAATGTGACTCCTACACTACACATCGAATCATAGGAACAAGCTTGCCAACAATTGCTGGCTAAAGAGCCAAACGAGTGTTGACTTAATCTTTGCACTCTTTGTGTGCATATAACTACGCCGCGTAGTAGAATCGTAACTTTCACTTGGTTACCTCATGATCTACCAATCGCCCGAGATCTGAGAGTAATAGACTTACAAATGAAAGATAATAGTTTACTTATGTTCTTGCTTCAAGTGTGCTTGCTTAAGTGTGACTTGTGCCAGATACCGTTTTAAGGAAAAATTCAACAAAATATTTAATAAAGTCCTACGAGAGTTTTGTCAACTCCGCCTGAAGCCAATGCCTCCTCTCTTTTACTTTTCATATTTATTGTTATTTACTAAAAACGCGTCAGGAAGGATGTACATTTCAAGTCGATACATGAATGTGCGCCGATTCACCTGTTCGCTTGTTGCGATGGTAAGAATGTGACATATAAGTGAATTTCATCGCCAGTGGACAATGGATAGAGAAACAATAAACAAAATACTGGAACCGCCTCGGCGAAGATACATAAAATTTAACATCTTTTCATGGGCTGCCGCATAGCCGGCACAGATAAGAGTCACAATCGTCAACTACGCGTTCGTTCACGGGTTCAAAGCTAAGTGCGATTTGACCATATTTGGCAGCAGCTATAGTGAGTGGACAGTAGGTAAAGGCAGAACACGTTCCACTTAAACATGAGCATTCACTATGTTGCGACCACCAGCTATCTTTTCCTCTTTCCTTGTTTGCCGCGTTACACATACACGGGACATTCTCTGGTTACCTAACAAGCAAAGAAAGAAGAAAATTCTCCCATAGTGATCGTCAGTTAGGATCTGAGCAAGGACATATCGTCCCATAAACTTTTCAGTTAAATGAACCCAGTTGCACTTTTTCACTGAAGAGAAATCAACAGAAGTTCCCAGTTCATTTTTCGATGATTTACCTTTTAAACCGCTTGTTCCACTGCCCTAAGAAATTTTTTTCATACAAGAGAAAAAAATTAAAAAAATTTTTAATAAAGATCATTAAAGCACATATACGGTATACACATGAGATCCGGTATAAAGTCATCCTTACAACGTTCATACTTCCATACACGAGCAGGTGCCGAACACGTCATTACAATTCAATTAAATTGCGCGAAAACAAAGTAAAAGAAAAGAATACAAAGATTTTTATTATATTTCGTTTTTTGATTTATTTTTATTTGGTTGCTCTAAAAAGGCGGCTCTTCGAATTAAAAGAACGTTTATTACACATTTTTAGCACATTAAGTTGTTTACATATTTCATTGAATAGCGAGTCAGCGAAGAAGCGAAAGCAAGCAACAACAGCCGCACAGATAAGAGTTGTAACAATATATCATTATGATCTCAACACAACAATATTTAATATCACCAAACAGATAATTATGACGATGATAAACATTAAGAGTATAAACGGCCAAGTCGGACGGAAAGCCGCTGCAAAAGCTAAAAAGCACCGGAATGCATATTTTATCCGATAGAGGTATAAATAAAACGTTTTGTGATTATTGTGGCTGCTGTTGCTGCTACTGCGGTATTGCATTAAGTCTCGGATTTATCTTAAAATGCAATCATCAATAATAATGCACTATTACAAATATATGCACATTTTGCATATACACACGCATATACATATATACATTTACCATCGGTAGGGAAGTCAGTCAGCTATGCGGTTATTATCATTAACATCATGATTGTTGAGGCTTATCGTAAATATAAATCTTATGTAGTTTAAGTGCAAAAATATCTGTTTGCCGAAGAAAAAAAACCAAAAGAAGAAGAAAAAAAGTGAGGTTGTATGCAAAGTAAATGATTTTATTAAAAGAAAATATATAATAACATTAATAGCAATAATGATAATAATAACGACGATGATGATGATGATGATGATGATGATGATGATGATGATGACGATGATGAAGGGGACGATTAACATGTCATTGATGGCTAAACTGATCAATCGATTCATCTTTAAATCCATCTGATGTCTGATGTCTGGTTAACTCTGTTCCTTCAATCTGTTGATAATAATGATTCGTTCAAAGGCTTGAAGAGACAAAGATTAAAACAACAGCAACAACAAAAAAAAAAGAAAGAAAAACGAAAAACTCATTAATGCCATAATTAAGACGACAACAAGGTTTTTAAGATAACACCTTTAAAACACACATTGCATGCATGCAATTGTATTGAAGACTTTAACAATTTACACGCATAGACAGCACCTAAGATCCTTGCGTTTCATGGCTTGATCTCTGGCTGCTTGCCTGCCTGTTGTCGTTCTATGTCTGTATTTCCACCAAACTCTATCTTATTTGTGATCTTTGTTATCTCTAAAGAGTTTTTCCTTTACATTGATGAATTTTATTGTTGAAAGAAAGAAAGAAAGAAAGAAAGAAAAAGAAAAAAACTTTATTAAAAATCCCCTCATCACATATATATATATACTTACATATATATGCATTGGTATATTATTTATATCGTGTTCTTAACACTTTGGTTACCATTGCAAGAAAATCCTTAAAAAAATTATTCTCATTATTATTGCAGCGGTTTTCTTAACTACTTTAAGCTCCCGCAAGTAGCGACAATAATAGAGTTTCTTGTCGCTGTTTTGGCTGTCATTTGATATATTGGTCAACGTCTGTTATATTAAACGATATTTTCATGGTTTACAATGTACTCTCATTGTATTGGTAGCTTATGTTTGCTATTAAAAGACCCACTTGAAGCGTAATTTATAATAATTTCAACGCTTTACACTAATAACATAGAAGGAAAAAAGAAAGGGCAGAGGTGACGTGGCTGTAAAGTGGAGGCAGCTTATAAAACACTGTGGAGAACTATACAAATGCTTGAAGCTTAAAGGAAGTAAAAATGTTCACGTCGATGAAGCTCTTTGTAGTTCACCATCTAGTAAGACAAAAAGCTACTCTTTGTCAACTGCACATATCCAAGTTTGGTCTCAGTTTCACGCTTGACAAAAAGCGATTTTAGTCGTAGTTTCAATTCCAATGAACTGTAGTGAGCAGTAGTTAACCAATCTTTTTATAAATTCTATAAGAAGGTCTCTAATGCGTACGAATGTTACGAATTGAATGATAAAATGAATATATTTTCACTTTTTTTGAGTCACCGATAGGAACATGCGTCAATCGGCTCTCGCAACGAAATTGCAAAGCTAGACGTGAATACAAGACAATTGCAACTTGCCAAGAATTCAGGTACTCCCGTAAAGTCTCTGCCTTTCCTCTCCTTGATTCTGACTGCAATGCACTGTAGGCGTAATACGGTGTTTGTGTATCCACCAAAAACGAATGAATGAAATGAAAGCCAAATATTTTAAAACATTTATATTATGATTTATTGCCGTTAAATAAGATATATGTGATAAATCGTTATTTTTATTTAGGGTAATGTTGCTGCTTTATGCGGGCACATGCTTGCTATGATTGTTTGAACCGCTTGACAACCGTAAATTCTGGTTTACATTTTTATTAGACAATTGACAAAATTAATACGATATGAATGATTAAAGGTTGTACTCAGAAGCTGTTTGCAAATGTTTTTCCAAAAAAATGTCTTTAGAGGAATTTTTTGCAAAAAAGCGCTTGTGAATGAATGCAAGTTGTTCTGCTCGCCGAAATTCCCAACCAGCGCACTCCAGCCGTTTTTATGGTATATACGGCACTTGCTTCACCCCTCTCCACACAACGTTCAGGAATTCCCGTCTCTTGCCTTTTCGTGCCTAACACGGAAAAGCCAAGCACGCATTCATAACACTTTGTCCCTCTCAGGCAGTTGGCGATTATAGAAAAGAGTAACAAGGATTCGGAGAACATTTGGCAGAAAAAGGGATTAACATAACAAGCAATGAAGATAGGCACTCATAGTTATAAATATAAGTTCCCGTGAATAAGTTGTAAAGCGATCTCCTAAGAATTGGAAATAAAACCTACACTGGCCTAAAATTGAGTGAAAAGAAGGTTTACATAACAATACGTTCGGTTATAATGTTAGGAGCCCTAGGACTAACCTTTGTTCAAAATAATGCTGAGATAGTACCTTGTCTAACAGCATTTCAAAAATTATTAACCGATGCATACGCGAATTAGTGTCCAGATGAGATATATCAATAGATTCTGATCCGTCGAAATTTCATCGTTCGTTCTGTCGTTTGTTAGCGGTTCTTATTGCTTTGTTAGGATATTCAAGCTCTTGTTCCAGGTATATAGTAGCTTGAGTGCATGTCTCTGTACAACGTGCCACGGAATTATCGTTTTTTTTTTTGCAAACTTTTGGTTCGTTAAAATTGATGTCACTTTCTGCGCAGCAGTGACGAAGCATACCATAAAGGATTCTTAAGAGGAATGCGACGGAAAAATCTTCACTTGATGTTCTTATGTAACCAGTTAAAGATCGTTACAGCAGACGAAACTGTACTTTCCAAAAACATCAATCTCCGTTACTTTACTATCTACGTAATATTTTTTGGAAAAAAAGCAGTAAAGAACGAATTCTTATTCACTTATATGCTATTGCCACTATTGTCCGTATAATTAAGATGACGCCTTACCATTTTCAAAGCAAAATGAAGAGCTGTGCAGTAGCATGCAGCGCACTCGCTTTCGATAAAATCCTTGACTTTGAGTACAGCCTTTGCAGAAACATTATACGATGACAGCCGCCTCGCTTATGCTCCTAAAAAGTCCAACTTATACCCAACCAAGCATTGTTGTCATTTTCTTCCTCGGAAACACTTTTCCGTGATCTAACTAAGAGTTTTTCTGCCCAAAACAGAGGCACAAATACGGAAGGACGACCATCGGTGCGATGAGTGGTCGGTATGCCCTTTATAAGACTTCGATAACTTTCCACAAATTCTTGAAATCCTTGACTTACGGGATAAGGATCTTTACGTATCTGCGTCATTTCTATCATTCCCGAATATTACCAAATGACAACAACATAGACCACGATTAGTGTTTAGCCTTTTAGGTTTAATGCAGCGAATGAACAAAATGTTGACAGGAAGTAAGAGTTTTCAGTAGAACATTCAAACTTGTTTTGATTCGAGCGGATGCTGCAGACGTGCGTTTACGCCTTTCAGCTCCCATTTCTATATCTTGCTTAAAGATGTGCGTTTGGAAATTTATCATTACTTTGACTTGGCAAAAGTAATAGATCTGCACGCCAAAAATATAATAGCACCTACTACTTGCTAAGGGGGGTTAAAAGGTCGTTTAAAACTTCACTAAATCAACAAAAAAAAAAGAAAAGAAAAGCTAATTAATTAATTAACGAGTAATGCAAGCTGACTAAAGGATAATATGAGAAAGCGAATTGCAAGTGAAGCTAGAGCTATGCTTTCTCCGACTACTGTTTAGCATGTGCTTCACATTAGCGATTTCAGAGAATTACTCTTTCCTTGATAAGTTTTGAATGATTCCCTTGTTCGTTTTATTAATGACCTCCTTTCCTGTTAATCCTCTCTAACAGTTTGTCCAAACTTAAGTAAAGGTGTGTGGTCTGCATGAGGGCTTCACGTAAAGGTAAAAAAAGAAAAAAAAAAACTTCAAATTGTTTTCTGACAACCGAAGAAAACCATAACGAAACAATAACAGTGTGTTAAAGCGAAAGAAACTAAACAAGCGGCCTGAGCAATAAAGAGCAACAGAAAACGAAAACGAAAAGACGCAAATCCATGTAATAATAAATTACAAAATAACAAATGAAATTCACGCAACAGCTTGAAACAATAAAAGAAGAAAAAAGAACAACAAAAAACGAATGAAATGAAACAGTATTTGCATTTGCATGTAATGCGAAAAGAGGGAAAAGAGCTTCAAAATCGCGGACGGGAAATAAATGTTTTAAGATTTGCAAACAAATCGTTTTGTAACTCAATACCTGTTGAAATCAAGCGAAATGTGTTAAATGTGCTTAAATGTGCATATGTGCGCATACATTATCCACGTGTATACACATATTCATGTTTACATTTGTACATACCTAAGCATACCATTCAAGAGTATGCTGTAGAACTTCCAAATAGATTAACTACGACGACGAGCAGAACACAGGTATTGTATAGTTAAACAACTGTCAAGTCTTCCTTATTGCTTGAAGAAGGGAAAAGAAAATGTATTCAGCTTAGGCCGAGTCTTTTAACACCCGTCACCTGGTTAGTCAATCAAACACAAAGTCAGAACAAATCCACGTCCAATCGTTCAGTGGCGTTCAATGTTCAATTTTTCTTCCCCTTCTCATTATGATATGAAAACGATGGGACGTATGTTAATCAATAAAATAAATCAATATGATATCAACTGATATTTCCAAGCAAGAGAAACAACATATTTTCATTTAATTAGTACGTGTTGTACAAAATATGTTTTGTAACAAAGAGTGCCATAGAGCATAAGTCACTTTCAGGCCTTAGATGTAGTGAGCTTCAGCTTATGGTTCAGCTTATGGCGTTCGAGGATTCAATAGCACCATAAGCAGATCCTTAGGTTAAACAAGAAAATCTGTTCTAAAATATATTATCTCTCCCTTCAAATTCAATACATAGGTTGCAAGTGCAATAGTTGTGCGTATCGAAATGTGTTTATGTTTTCAGTTGAATTTTCCTTATTTGACACATTGTTAGTGAAAAAAGTATACCTTCGCTTGCCTGCAGTGAAATGAAATGAAATTGTTTGCGTAAAGGCTCATAAATAACTAACAGATTCAGTTACTTAAGCTTGGCCATGATAAATGGTAACAATTTTATTACTTGACAAGCTTTCAACTTATAGGTTTTTATTGTGATTGTTGTTGTTGTTGTTGTTTTTGTTGTTGTTATTGTTGTTGTTATTGTTGTTGTTATTGTTGTTGTTGCTGGTCATGATTGTTATCATTTTTTCTATCTGTATAGTATCGTAGTTTAATATCGTTTTTGACTTTGTTGCTATTTAAAATCTATGCATAAGAAACCATTCAAAAATACATACACAACAACACGAAATTTTTTGATTAAAACTAACATGCTGTCGTTTGAACTTGACGCTCTCTTAAACTATGAGTTTCAAGCACACAACCACTTTCAAGCGCTAGACAAAAGCCTGAATAAATTAAAAATAAATATATGGATATTAGATCGATAGAACAACAACAACAACAACAATCACCAAACAACATCCGGTGTTCAATTGTTTGCTGTTGTTACACTTGAGACAATGTTTAAAGAATCTGTCCGAGCGTTGTCTTAATACGACTCTGGGCTTAAGCAACTTTTCATAAAATTTAACAAACTTGTCAGTTCACTTGCTTAGTTCAATTAAAGTTTTTATTTTTGGTTTTTTTTTTTTTAATTTTTAATATTCTAAACTTGCAAAGCATAAATATTCATTAATTTAACAGCGAGGGAATTTCATCGTTAAACATTTGTGATCTTTATGAATGAATGAACCGATGGCTCTTTAACAACCAGTTTTCAATTTATAATCAAACGCTAACTATTTTCTATAAATTTATTTATTACATCTGACGACGGACCTGGCAGGTGTAATGGTCTTGATGTAACGTTTGTAACACACAAACACATGTGTTGTCATTTCGAAAGCATTATAAAGTCTGTGCATCCGTCCCGCCAGGCTGGTCGTTTACTGTGGAAATTGAGAAAAAGTCAAAAATTGTCTTTGCACAAAACTTCGTGCTTCATATTTGTAGATCACGCGCAAAGCTTGAAAAGCCAGAACCAGAAAAAAATTTGAAAGCTTCCAATATGTATGGATATGGATGGAAAGAAGCTTTGAATAGATGGAAGTAAGACTTCGTTTGGTTGTAAGGATTCTTAGAGGCGACTAGTACCCGAAAGTCACTGCAAGTCAGACAAAGTTTTTTACTTCAATGTGTTTGCCTTCTTTTGTTTTTTTTTTTTTCATTTTTTGGCATTCATTCACTAATTTTTGTATACTTTTGTGAATGAATCTTTCAACATCATTAATAATTGTGAATAAAATTAAATATTTATGAATTTACCTCTTTCCACCGTAACTAATTTGCTGTTTCTTGCCTCTTATCACAAAAGGAATATAACTTGTTCTGTGATTCTCGAACAAAAGGGGCAAAATGAAAAGTTAGTTCATTCATTTTATGCTAAACTTTTCAACTCTTCACACTTAAATGTCACAATGTCAGCATATGTGTGGATACCATTTGGTTCATTGATTCTTTACGGCGTAGTTGTTTCCACAAGTCTTTCGCGCGCTATCATCATTCACATCATCAACAGCAAACATCATGATTTTCTTTACTTTATAATGATTTATCCATAAATAAGCAAAAAAAAAAAAGAGGGAAAAAATTCAAAAACAAAAACTCAATAATCACGATTTTTAAAAGTAACGTCTTTGTGATGCTAGTTTTATTTATTTAGTTGCTCTCTTTTGCTTTTGCTTGTCTCTGCATAAATTATTAAAAAAAATATCTAGACCTTGTGCTTCTAGCTTCAAAGCAACCAACATTGATTGTCTCATACAGATTTTTATCACAAGTTCCTTTTATTAACGTTTTTCTTTCATTTTTCTTTTTGAGATAATTTTAAATGTCGTCTCTTCTTTTCTTTTTTTTTTTTGGTGTAGCCACGAGCCAATTTCCGGTGTTTAGCTGACACAATATTCACCAAACGGCTGCTGAAATTTAATATACAACGGGTTATGTTTCTGATAAACACATTCGGTCTTGTCTTTCATTTTTTCAAATTTTATGTAAATATTTTATAAAAGCTAATGAATAAACATAAGCATTGCCTCAATACTATGGCGAAGAAGGCCGCTTTTACTACACGGAGAATACGAAAAAATTCAAGTAATGTTCCAACTATTTTATTAACCTTTTTCTTACGTAAAGTGTTTTTAATTAAATTGAAAAAGATTTAACTCATTTGAGCTCTGCTCCCTTTTAAAAAAGACCTTTTTTAACCTTTGATATCGACAGATAGTTTTTTGATTGTCTTTGGAGAGTAATTTCACCCTAACATTGGCACATAGTTTGCGCACAGTCCACAATGGCGAGAGCAATCGATATAAGCGTTTTTCCATCTGGTCTGATTCTGTTCATTTTTTTTTGGCGCCGCTATAGCAGCGTCTTTTGAGAAGTGCGCATAATCAGTGGTACGGGCTCTTGGAAGTGATAAATGTTTGTGGAATTGTAATTTGAAAAGAAGAGATTTCTATCCGCCTAATTTAGATGCCAGTCGACGCGGCACATCGAGGATATTAATTTCACTCCCGATTTTTCTCAAAAGTTTTTTTTTAAAATATAACCAATCGCTCATTCCCCTATAGCGATGGTCGAAAAAGTGTGGAAAGAGGTAAGGAGCGGCCCCACTTTGGTGGGTGTTAGCCCAATCGGTAAAAGTTATGTCTCTATCGACTAAGCAATCGCAATAGCTGCGCCTATGTATCGCTAAACTGTACTGCACATTGGCTTAAATGGGTCTCGCTTGCTGTTACGGGCAATGTCTTAGGGAATGGATGAAAAAAATTGTCATTTGAGATTATCCATGAAAGGATTAACTAATGTAGTGGTCACCGTGAGCATGGAGACAGTTAACCCCGGAGTGGGGCTCTTAGGTCAAACTCTGCTGTTACTCCTAAGGCGAATAACTCGTACATGCAATATTTGATAGGTTATTGAATGCAATCAGAGTGAGTATTAGGGCGTGATAGAATATCCATTGCAGTGACGCTAACGTACCCTTAGACGATTTTATAATGCGATCCTGATAGTTGCCTTGTGAGAAAATCAAATTATTGTGACTTTATGGCTGCTTTAGGTCTGTTATTTGTCAGGAACGTTTGAAAAAGTCGTCAGAAAGTGCTTTCAAATACAAAGAGGGACCAATGATACTGCTGGTTATATTTTATAAATTTCTCCTCGCCTTCGGCAATCTGTTGCTTCCACGTAAAAAGCACCGCTAACCGTCGATAACTCGACATATTCCATAGTAAGAAATCTTATTTTGTGCACCAAGTTGCGAGATTGCTTAGATCTTTCCGTAAAGCTTACAGGAGTACTAAATACACACTTCCAATGAGAGCAGACTCAGCAATGACACTCAAATTAACTTGCAATTTATATCTGTCGGAACACTACTTGGAAAACCCGGACAACATCAAGTAATTTTCATCTCAAATTGTTATTCCAGTTCCATTGCTGGATTTTTTTCGGTCGTCTTTTTTTATAATTCTTCTTTCTTCCCCGCTATTTCTTGCACTTAATATTTTCTATAAACTGCTGCAAGATTTCCTACGGATGCTTGCGACAAACGTGTAATGCTTGCATCATGTCGTAAATTTTTTGACATTCACTTATAAAATACTTTTAAAGTAAATAATCTGAATTAAATGAAGCGCTTACTACTTACATAAAAAATAAATTAAGATTTAATAGCAGCTCTCCGACTAATTTTAAACTACAAGGGTTGCGTATTAACGACAACAATTGCTAGTACGCGACACTTGATAGCCGATTTAACGGACGAAGAATAAATGAAAATGTAATTCAATAATTAAAGATTTTACATGTTTTCCCCGCTTCTTGTCCTTGCGGAATATTTTGTTTTTTGTTTCTATTTTGTATTTTGTATTTATTGTTATATCATGTTCTCGAGTCATAAATTATGAATGTAATAAGGTGCGAGATCACTTAATCAATCGCCAGCAAACAAGTAGCTAGCTAAGGCTGCAACAGACAACGAGGCCAGAAAGCAACAGCCACATAACAGAAAACAAAAGATTTGCAAACAAAAAAAAGAAAAGGAAAAAAAAGCGAAAACTGAAACTGAAAACTCATCCTCAGCAAATAAATAAATTTTTTATATGTGCTCCCGATACTTTCAAGCACAAGCGCTCGCATTACATTACATTATTTACGAAGAGTAAGTATAAGTAGTACGCAGAGCTTCCGTTCTGCCGACCATTCGTGCCTCAGTCCGCCCGTCGAACCTTGCGTTCACTCATATTGCATGCGGTTGAATTTCTTTTACAAAACGGCAAAATTTTTTTTGTTTAGTTGTAAAATAATTTATCATTTTGGAAAATTTATGGCAACTTTTAGAATTGTGCACTCTCGTAACCGTTCTTGTTGCTGTTTAACTGCAATCTACAAAGAGGAAAAAAAAATACGAACTTCCAGTTTTCCTTAACAATTCTACTCTGGGACTCTTAAGCGTAAAGCAAGAAGACGAATGTTTTATTCTGACAATCGCTCTCTCTCTCTCTCTCTCTCGCCCTCTCTCTTTCCTTCTCCCTATTCAGTTTATCTTCCGAAGAAAATAGTGTTTCCATGCTTTTTTTTACGCCTTTCCTTAACTTTGTACATATATTTGACTTATTTCTGGTTTTCACTTTAAAAATTTTTTCCTTCGGAGTCTCTTCCTTGTTTTCTGTAAATATGTTTTTTATATCACAGCATCATATAAGGTAAGAATATGTATGTAGCGTATATCTTTATATTTATGTATGGCTTTTCGGACATTGCCTTGATGAAAAATTGCTACCATCTACGCAATATGTTATCAGCGCCATAATTAAATAACACCGGGAGGTATCTGTACAAACAAATGAACTGCCCAAGTGTCAACCGCCATGGCATGCCATGACTTTCATTCAGTCAGTTAAGTTTATGAAACCAAATTGAAAATAAGAATTATTATAATGTATTATACGAACTGGTTTCCTTTCGTGTTCTATACCAATCGATTTTCGATTGTCAACTGTCAATATCTACGTATGTGTGCAATGTATGTATGTACACATACAAGTCATGGTAAAATGCTGCAGTAAAAGTATAGCGTAAGAAGTTAATAAAAATAAAAAAATTTATGGACCTACATTTTTGATACCGATATAGACTCAATGACATTAAGGTTCTAAAAATTATTTAAAGCAAAAATTGATATGACACTTGGAAAGGTAATCGCAAAAGCCTTGATTTCTTATTCAAAAAATATTTTCAAGCGGAAGATAAACCTATTCCTTCGAAAATATTATTTTGCTCAGTAAGTGAAACCAAAAGCACAACTTTGTCAGGCTAATATGCTTGTAATTCGTAAAGAAGATAATTAAGTAATTTAAACATTTATTTTACCTTAACTAATAACTGCCTTTAATAAGTGAAATAAAGCGGTTTTTAAGAAATAAATTTTAAAATTTAACGATCAATAAAAGCAAAAATCAAAATTAATAAATAAAATATGTCTACAGCTTAATAAGTATTAAGTGAATAACTAAAAAGCAAATTTGTAATAGGAAACTTATGTAAGCTTATGATAATCATCATGGTCGCTGTTAGTCTGTTTCCAATATATGCAGCATCGGGCTGCACTTTCGGTATGCAATGAAACTTTGCTTCTTCATATAATTTGTTTTCTTAGTTTGTTTCGACAGATGATATGTGAAGTCTATCAAAAGCTTAGGTGGAACCATCTCGCACGTAGGTATGATAGCGAAGACCTGATCAACGTATAGAACAAAATCCTTTTAGTTATGTCCATCATGATTATATCCTCAAAAAGCCAAATTAATCCCAATCTTTAAATCTTTCTTTTGATTGCTTGGGCGATTACTATAAGTTCAAGAAATAACTGAATAGTTTTAGAGGTTCCACCGAACGCTTCTGTGTCATATGATCCCTTGTCTGCGTTCTTCGTCGATTTTGTGCTAATTTTTTAGCTAAGTCCTTTGATGAAACAGATCAAGCACTTTGTGTATATGATCTTACAAACAACGATTTAACAGCTTAAGCCCCGTCAGAGGATTACCATGGCTGCTTTCTTAACGCATCGTACGTTTGCGGTATTTCTACTTACTTCGAGTAAAATTTGTTTCCTTTCATTTCAAAACATACAGAAAACGTGCGATCTAAACAGGCCATCATGCGTTGGGTGTTAAGAGTTTCGTTCTAAGCCAGTAGTACAATTTTTGTCTTTTTCTATATTTATGTTACTAAAATATTTAAATGTTTTAAATTATGTGATAAATTTCTGACTGCTTATCAAAAAGTGAAAATATCACTAAAAGCTCTACAAGGGTAACGATGTTCACAACCCGTCACCGCTGACCGTGTAATAAATAAATAATCGTCTTAAAATATTGTTATCACCCATTTTATATTTTTATTTTTATTAATTTTCAAATTAAAAAACCGCATTTTTTATATCTATTTCGAATGCACTCAAAAGATCACTTTCTTCAAATCTGTACATATTTTAACATAATTCAATAAACAGCGTATATTGAATTAATGCCATGCAGTGAACTACACAAAGGTATTTGCATTGCATTAAAAACGAACAACATCTAGAAATCTATTAACCGTAGAATTGTGAATTTATTATATTTCATAAATTGATCGGCTTGGAGAGAATGATATTTCATTGAATAATCAAAAGACTTAAGAAACAAACTTAACATAATAAATAAAGGAAAATATTACTGCAAATGAGGACACAGTCTGATCTCCTCAATCACTTAAAAATTCATATTTTCTGGTGGCACTAGCCATGCAGTTAGTTAATTTTTAATGAACTGCTCAAGACCGTTTCCGTGCTGCATTTTTACTTTGGTCCTGATAAATGTTTATGCTTAATGTTACCGCAGTAGTAGTATTATTATGTTTTTTTTTTTTAATTTCTTTGCAACTATAAGGCCATGGGCCAATGTACAAGAATCAAAACACTATTCAGGCCATAAACTTGTTCTATGATTAACCATAGTAGTCGTTAACAGCCGCCGTCAGGAGGAATGTAGATCTTTCAGAATGTGGGCAATGTTCTCTTAGAAGCATTCAAGGAGTGATCAAAGTATCCTAAATTCTGCGGTAGCATATTCCAGAAGGGAGTTGAGCGAACAATAAAGCAACTCTTAGCCAAAAGGTTGTAATTGATTGATGCTTTGTGAAAGTGGAGCAATACTTATTGGAAGGGCTTTTTAGATCAACAACCCAAGTAGTCGAAAGAACAAAATGTCAAAGTAGCATCAAAAAGAAGATTTTGAATTTTTAAATTCTGTTTTGGTTTTTCAACTATTGTGGACTTGTTTCGCCCCGAATCACCCCTACCTTCGAAAATGCAAGATGGATGGAAGCAAATTAAAGGATAAAAAAAAATTTGAATCTTCAAAAAGAAGAATCTCCCGCGTTTATATACATTCTGATTGAAACTTTTGTTTCGTATCTTAAGTGGTTCGTTATTATAGAACATATGAAAATTATGAGACATGAGCATTACAAATTTTAATCCAGTCAGACTAATTCATAGTCGTTTATAGAGCAAATAGCACTACATTGAGTTTTCACTTTTCCAAGATCCAACCGTTTGTTATTAGCTTCCAACCTTGATGGCTTCTAAACGACGATTTACTCGCTTACTCTTCGCTCAATTACTGTTAGAGGCAGAGGAAGTGTTCTGCGCCAATAATCTTTATTGAAGGCTATCGTTCAGTGTTCTCAGCAATAATTTCTTATTTTCAATGCAAATGCAAAAACATTAGGACGAACAGACCTTGCTTTAGTTTGCAGCTAGTGAGAACAAGTGAGTACAATTTCAACATAAGAGAGCACGTCGTCTGACGATTGAACATAAAATTTTGATTTATTTAACACTTGGAAAACATTTTCATAGTAAAAAGGCAGCTTGAGTGCTTCTCAAGTAATATCAGTGACGGTGCTTAAGTTCACAAAAGCTTAAGCAGTCTTCGCTCTGCTTTCCTCCTCGTTGTACTTTTATTAACTATCGTGATTGCTTTCTATTATTATATATCCGAGCATGTAACTAATGTAATCCACAATCTCTTTCTGCTTTCAATGCATGCCTTGGTAGAAGAGCGCTGATTTAACCAAATCTTGATATGAAGTTCAATGCTACTGCAGCAGCGCTCTTTTTGCAATAACGAAAAGACAATTTTTATGCAAATAGAAAGAGAAAAAGCTAACAAGTTGATAAATATTAATAATCATAAATCTTAAGTTGTAATAAATAGTCTTCATTTATTTTAAAGTAAATCGTAAAATGTTCCTTTCCTCCGAGTCTTACCTCCTTTATGGTCAAGTTTAGCTAAATGTTGGGAAATAAGAGTGAACTGAGCTGAATAGTGTGCGTTTAACTTATCGCAAAAGTTTAAAATTCCAATCGAATTTATCAATTAAGAGAACATTTTCTACTCTGCACTCTCTAATGTGCTCGTTTTACGGGAAGACTTTTGTTCGTTGCTGCACAAAAAGAACAAGCAGGCGGCAAATGTGTGTGAACAAAAGCCCCTCCTGATGGCGAACATGATAGTTGATAGTCATAAGCAAAGAATACGAGCAAAGAAAATGTCTTAAGCTACCGTATTGTGCTAAAGATGCATTTACACGGCAGACAAAAGCACCTGCTTGAGCTAGAGATGCACTTGAGTGTGCACTTAAAATATTACAAATGAAAAATTTAAACAACTATAAAATCGTCGTCGACGCGCGCAACCAATAAGATGCGCTTGATTGATATTCAAATTACGCAAATGACATGACTATGTAACAAGTACTTGTCGCGTTTCTTAAGAAACACAAAGACACACCAAAAAAAATGATCGCATCATTCTGTTATTAAGCGAAACGCTATTAAAATCTCAAGCTTGAAAGCAAAGTTAATTACTAGGAATTAAGGCGCCTTCAAAAGAGATAAAAAGTCTACTAAGAAAATGATAAAACGTTAAATTCATAAATCTTCTGAATTTCTCCCTTCCAACCTCAACTACTGTGAACAGACGCTTAGGCAGACTTCATTATTCAATACTTAGAATCGGGATTACAAATCCCGCATGGCATACTTGCTTATGGTGCGATTTAATTAAGGCTGTCCATACGTCACTTGCTGCCGGATTGATTGTAGCTGCCTGCTTTTGAATTAGAACGGAATTAGGTGTCACTTGAATCACTAAACTGATTGGAAAAATTATTCCAATTTTGAAGCAAACCTTAAGAGGAACTCCCAAGAAGTGCTGGATGTTTATGTATGTTACGTATACAGCAGTAGCATAATATTCACATATATACATAGATACAAATTGTCGAGTAGCTCCTCTTTAAGTATCTTCGACAGCATAGCCGCGCATTCTTGACTTCTTGACGACTTCTTAAGCAAGTCCTCTGAGGTCCGAGTTGATCTTAGCATACCGCTTTTAAAGATTCTTTTTTTATATGATTTTATGTTCGGCCTTTGCGTATTGTGAAGGGAGCACGAATTATTAGTTCTGATTGACTTGAGAATGTTTTTATACAGAGCCTAAAGCTTTGGCTGCAAGAGTAGTGTCCATTCAGAAATACTATATAAAGCAGTCGCGTAGGGAAAGGAAGAGGGTTCACTTGAGCATCGGGGAGAAGCGTAGAATAGTAGAGTAGTACAAAAAACTTAAGTTACTTTTGATTTGCTTTGCAAGCAAATCCGCGATTCATTAAGGAAACCTGAAACAAGCAATGTTCACGAACGTCATTTTAAATTTAAATCCCAACAATTCTTACACAGAAAGATGTGTTAAATAAACCTAAAAGTTCCGGATTTTTCTTATTGCACTTGACTACATTTTTCCAGGTTTCGATGAAAATTATGTTTCCGAATCTACTTCTTGTCTTTTCTTCTCTTTTTTGACTTGAGCTTAAGAAGCCGTCCCAGTAGAACTTCGAAAGATTCAAAGACTATGACTAGGAATCTTTCCTTGAAGATGTAGTGCAATCTAAATTTCTTACGTTACTCCCAAGAAAATCAAATTAACAAAGTCTTAAAAGATTTCAATCAAGCGATTATGTCAAATTTTAGAGATCAGATACAAAGCATAGCGAAGATGACGAAGATTTTGGGGAAATCATCTTAAAACCCTTTAAAAAAATGAAATTAAAAAAATGTGATTGCTATACAAGTACGTAAAAAGATACAAAAACGAAGACTTAAGATCAAGATTGAATGTCAACAGAGAAAAACATGAAATGGAAATAAATTTTGATCGACTGACGTCAGATAATTACAAGTGCATTGCATATAATTAAATGGATTTCACTTTGGAAATCTTAAGGAAATTTTAAAAGTTAAGTCAACCAAGTAGAAGCGTTATAGCGGACCACGACGTACTATTAAATACCCTACACCATCTCCTTTGATACAATTATCCATATAATGGTTTTTCTCAATAAGGCGTTGTATGAGATATGGTCGAAAATGCGCTCCAATCTATACTATTTTCAGCGGCGTTCATTCATGGGCCAGAACGCGTCGGAGTACAAAGTTTCATCAAAATATTTGAAAAATTGTGGCTTGTAAGCTGAATACAAAAATATCAGATGGAGAAACGGACGGGGAGGCTATCTCAAGTTCTTCTGGGCATTGTGTACATGCTCACAACCGCGGTACACCTTTGAGTGTAGGGCGTGTAGAGAGGTGAGATATTGTTAATACGTTTTCATGTGCTTTTGTATTTTGTTTTTCAACGCAACTCAAAAATTACTTGACACTTTTGGATCATAATGTTATTCTTTGTTTTGTTCTTTACTTTTTTAACGGAAATTCATTAACAACATTCTCAGGATGCACTGCTTTAAATTTAAAATCAATTTTAAATCCGAAAACGAATGAATGGAGCAATGAATGCGTGTCATTTACCAGCGATTGCTCGCTGCACAAAACAATACTCTGTTAAGGCCTCAAAATATTTATCCAAATATGACAAGGCAGCTAAAGTGACATTAATCTTTTCTTTTTTTTCTATTCACGTATACGACTTCAAAAAAAAAAAAAAATTTCAAAATGTATAATAAGTAAAATACAATCGTACGACCTAAAATTTTGAAAGAGTTTTCGAAGTACTAACGATGCCGATAATTAAGCCAAAGCGGAACGCAAAAGAAATCGTGAGGTTACTTAAAAACTCATAATTTGAGAAACTAACAGAAAACCTGACAATGTCAGTGTCAAGCGTATGCAAACTCCCTCATACAGAAACTAGCGTTGTTCAGTCTTACACTGAGTTTCGTTTGTTAGGAGGGAAAAAAGATCGCGCAATTTTTTTTATTTTTCTTCTTCTTTTAAATACAGCAGCAATCCTTTTAATAAAAATTAAAAAGCATATAACAGACTACTTTGGCTTAACCTGAAACTCTATTGCACCTTAGAAAGCACTTTTCGAAAAAGTCCGTAAATTAACGCAAAGCTGACAAAAAAAAAAAATGATCACAAAAGATATGTTTCCCCGCCTTAAAGCGAATGCAATTGGAAAAAGGGGCCCCGTCTTCAAGTAGGCATGGCAATGCACCGAAAAATTAGAGACCGTTCACCTATATCCCAGAAAAAGAATAAATGGATTTCATATAACCCCTAAGGGATAGAAAAATGGGGAAAAAATTACTACTCCATTGCCTCTTAGACCCTTAAACCCAACTCTAGACACAACTCTGTTGCAAGAAGATCGATTAAACCAACGCGCCGGCAAACGTGAGGGCCGAACAAAAAAAATCATCATAAAAAAATAACTTGAATGATATAAGCGAAATAAATAACATACACACGTATGCAGACTTTTTGTGCTCGCGTACACTTATTGTTTAATTAAAAAAATCTCTTAACGACTGCACGTTTACGCGCGCACCAAATTGTGTACGGGGATCTTTCTTATTGTATATGGGAAGAAAAGCTCATGTTTTACTCTTCAACACTTAGCTAACGATCATCAGCAACGCATCATCTCACTGCCGTCATCAGGTACGACTATGTTTTTTCTTTTCTTCAAGAAGTAAAGGATCTGTTACTATCAGTCTTTAGGAACGTGCTTTTTCCCCCTATATAGTAGTAGCAGTAATAGTTGTAGTAGTAGTAGTAGTAGTTGTTGTCGTCAAAGGTGCTTAGTTATGTTGAATTTCTTTGAAGTGCAAAAAGGGAGAGAAAAAAGAAAAACTTTTAAATTTAAAAACCACAGTAGCTGCCACACATCAACACTACATGATTGTTGGTATGTTTTATTATATCGTCGTTATTGCTCTTGATCTTGTTGTTGTATTTATATTGTTAAGGTAGATTTCTTTCATTTCCTTCCTTGCACACTAGTCTTCAGCATTTTGATCATGTTATGTGCTATGTTATGCAGACTTAAGTCATGAAAAATTATGATTCTGTAAACGAATAATAAATCCAAGAATTTCGCAAGCCTTTAATACAATTTAGAAATATTCACTACTGTTTTTTAAATTAATGACATTAAAGTGATTGTTTAAACTACACACTGAAGTAAGTGAGCACTGAAGACTGATTAGATTTAAAAAATCATTTTATTTAAAAGAAAACTTTTGGCAGCTTACGCGATAATACATCGCTCAATAAGATAGATAGATAGATAGATAGATAGATAGATAGCATCAACCTTCGACGAACATATTAAGTGATGTGCAAAATTTAATCCTTCCTCTTGGTGTCTTTTCCGATCAATTCATAAGCAATTCAAAGATAATTTCGCAAGAAAATTCACATATTTATCGGTCATTATTGCTTAACTTACTAGTCACAGTTCACAAGTACTTCATACAATACAATACACATATGGTAATAGGTTTAAAAGAACCGTACCCCACCCACCATATGAAATAATAAATCAATCCGCAGCCACAACCATAAACTTTAAAATCTGGTCACGCTTCGATAAACACACTGTCCGAAGAAGAACCCGGAAATACCAACAAATCTCTGCTCTACATTCACATATCGGTATAGCTGGGCAGGGAGAAGAAAAGTTGTGAAAAATACCTGCAGTAAGAAAAGGAGAAGTTCGTTCGTCGACGGTGACCCTTCCTTCTCGTAGCAGACAATCAATTGTTTATATTTGATATGCTCGATTAACTAAACCTTTTACGTTGGTTTTGAAAACCGCAAGCTTTTAGTTCGAATGTCTCTTATGAAAACCCCTTCATTTCAACTCAGTGGGAATTTTTTACTCCCACAATTAATCATTGACTTAAGTATTTAAACCAAAAAAATAAATGTTTTTTCTTTTGTTCTCCTTTTGTTAAATTAATAACGCATTCAAAAGAGCTAATGATATGTGAAACAGAGTTATGGACATAACAATAGCTGAACAAATAACGAAAGAAGGCAAATAACGGGTGAGCGGCCTTACAAGTAATTTTTATTGAAATAATTTATATATTAAAAAAAATTATATATTTTTGTAGTAACTTTCGATACAAAGTTAACCTCTGCACCAACAGCATGGTTTTGGTTAATTGTTACAAACATTGACAATTTGTAGACAAGCAAAGATTTTTGCTCTAAAGAATTCAGGGGCAATTCTTTATGCTTGCGTTATATATAGTCAACGCTCCGCATGTAAAAAAACATCAGCACCAAATGATGATGATACTAATGTTGCTGATGCTGATGCTGCTGATGCTGCTGATGCTGCTGCCGTTCTTTTCACGGTTATGGTCGTTCTGTTTGTGTTTGATTTTCAGTAAACAAATAAAAAAAGCAAAGAGAAAAAATCATGACAAAATAAACGTGTTAAACACAAAAGGATTCAAATTGCTTATGGATATAAATCAGTGTTGTTCTGTTCAGTTGGTTGGTGTGTCTGGTGACTAGCAAGTTTCTAAATAGACCCAAAGACCTGGTTGATGCCGCGACCATACGCAAATTCGCTTCAACAAAACTAAGACGACACCATACAATTGCGGTGTTGAAGTTTAATTCAATACACAACAAAAAGTCAAAACAAGACAACAACAATTTTTTAAAGAAAAAAGCGAAAAATTTACTTACCAAGAGCCAAACGATATGAAACATTGCGAGCATGTTGTTGTATAGCTCGTTATCAAGTCAAAATAATCACACTTGCCATTGTTACAGTAGAGTTGTAACACTTTAACAATAACAGCAACAGCACTGACAATAAAAAAAGAAGAAGAGAAATTATGTAAAAAAACAGAAGTCAAGAAGTGTTGAGCATCTTCTACTTCTTCTTCTTCTTCTTCTTCTTCTTCTACATCTTCTACTTCATCTTCATTTGTTGGTCATCATCAGCTCAAGCATCACAAATTCACTCAGTCTCCGTCCCTACATACGAGCATAATAAACATTAATTCAATCTGTGCATCCAGTAGAAGAGAAAAAATCTGAAGATCTTCCAAATTAAATGTGCCCCATCACTGCCGTGATGTTCAAACTGCCCCAGCTATAACATTATTATATTAAATAACAAACAAATGTGTACATGCACACCTATACATGGCACAGAGATACATACGCACGCAATCGCTACAATCAACCAAATGGTTTCCTGGCGGTGATTATTATGGCATTATGAGAGGTGTCTAAGTGGTGAAAGCAAGTGTATAAACAACCGCAACCAGTGATTTAAAAAAAGTTGAAAGCCACAAACCTATTAATAATTAAGTAATTAAGAGTTTTAGTAATTAAAAAACTACATATAACAAAAGCGGTTATCTTCGTCTACCAGTGTTCCAATTTTAAAACCGTAATTACTGTTTTAGCCGAAAGCCGAACGCGATCGCAGAGCCAAATCAAGTCGTAGTAATCAAGAAATGGCACATATGCTCTACGGGATATAGCCGTTGTGTTCGACACAAAAGTCCTGATTCACGTAAATTTTTACGAGCCTGCAATACTTCCTTGTTCTAGCTTGATATCTCGCTGTTCAGCTTTTAACGCTAGGACAACTGTATTTCCAAATTAGCTGCCAATTCCATTCATTACAAGGGTCCAGAGCATCTCGTTTTAAAGCGAAGGAAGACATTTTCCATTCATTACAAGGGTCCAGAGCATCTCGTTTTAAAGCGAAGAAAGAGAAGGAGCGAGAGAGAAAGAGATTGCGCGGTATCTTCAGAAACTACGAATCTTCAAAAATAAATCACAATTCCAAGAGCAACAATATACTCACAATTCATCTCTGACAACAAACTTCTAGTGTTTTCATTGATAAAGGAAAACTAGAAATATCTTGCATTTACGAGATGCATAAGCAGTAAACCGGGAATCCAAAGACGGCAACTTTTTCATTACATCTACAGTTCGATTTGAAAGTTTAGCTTAGGCTAATAGTTGGCTCACGGATAACTTATGAGAAAGCTATTGGGAACGCACAGTGGCCGGTTTACCCATATTCAATAGAATAGCCGAGAAGATAAGAGTCGCCCCCAGGAAGTTAGTGCTCCTTGGTTCAAAACTCAGCTCAGTAAAGCACACTCGGTCGCAGCTATAGTGAGTGCTTAGTCGGTAAAGACAAAACAATTACAAGTGAACTATACCACTCCCTATTCCTTCCTCTATCGTAACTGCTTTCTGATGGTCACGGTGTTACAGGCACATGGGGATAAGTGATTAGTCATATTAAAAAAGGAAAGTAATGTCATCACGCCTTGAAATAATTCTGAAGACTTGCATAGATTTGAAAGGAATGATATTATTTTTGATGAGGCTTACTACTGCAAGTATTTCAAGTTTCTTTAATGGATTACTTTGAACTTGAAAAAGCAATAAGCGGGTATTTTACACTTAATGAATTATATGAAGACTAGAACTCGGAAGAGAAGGCGAGAGTAATTTTGGTTGAAAGTGACAAATTTGTTCGCAAAGGTATTCCATTGAATTGGTCAAAAGAAAGGATTTATAGAAGAAGTTGTTGATAAGCACCCACTAGGCATTGCTCTCTGTTGCCTATATTGGCCTCTATATCCAGCGCATTCTCCGAAATTTTCAATTTTCAAAGAAAGGATTTATAGAAGAAGTCGTTGATAAGCACCCACTAGGCAATGCTCTCTGTTGCCTATTTTGGCCTCTATATCCAGCGCATTCTCCGAAATTTTCAATTTTCGAAGAAAGGATTTATAGAACAAGTTGTTGATAAGCATCAAGTACGCACTGCGCTCTGTTGCCTATATTGGCCTCTATATCCAGCGCACTCTTCGAAATTTTCAATGGCTTCTAAACTTTAAAAAAATAGGTATCTTTCGAGCCTTTTTCATCACGTACATAAGCAACAGCCATTGTGGTGGAATTCTTTAGAGATCTTAAGGAAATTCACTCGAAAAACGGAACACACAAATTGAATAATCCTTGGAAAAAGTAATGTCCATCTACTAATTAGGATATTAGTTTATGAAAGCGTTCTGAAGCATGACTTCCACTGTCAGACAACAAAGCGAGAACAACCAATTAATGCATGGTATTTTTAGGTCTTTAAAGTATTTGTCTGCCAGCGGAGAGGATCATTAATTAATTGCCACGATTTTATAAACAATGTATAAAACTGATTAATATTTGTGTTATAAATTAATAGAATGTTTTCGTTTCAACGCTTATGTAAAACTATAATCTTTTCAATTTCCCTCTAAATACGTTTATCTCTTCTTTTTTTCTATATGTGACTTCTATCAGATTTATTGCGAGTCTGTGCCGCTGTCATCGCCACAGATATCCGAAATTAATAACTACTGCGTTAAAAGCTTAATATGTCACAATTTATTATCGAACAGCGTTTAAGTATTCAAGTGTAGGTACATTAGTGTAACAAGGTATTAAAAATGATTTTTAAAACATCTTAAAGACAACAAATGGTGGAAAACAAGCTTACAATAAATTGGGGACATATTCAAGCGTATCAAAAGGAAACTTTCAAAGCACTTAGTTATCACAAAAATTAAGGTTTAGTTAGTTTGGAATAAGTACAGACGCTATAGTGGAACACGTCCACCATTAAATACCCTACACCACTTCGCTTAATACAGTTGTTGATATAACGACTTTTCAAAATAAAGACTTATATTGAAAGCAGTCGCAAAAGTAGTCCGATCCGACCCGTTTTCACTACCGTTCGTCCTTAGGTCAAAACATGTCGGTGTACCAAATTTGATCAAAATATGTGGGAAATGGCGATCTGTAGGTTAAACACAAGAAATCCAGGCCGGCAGACGAACAGATAGACAAACATTGTTTGATTCAGAAAGTGACTTTAAATCAATGGACGCAAGAAAATGTGCCTCCATCACAAGTCATTTTGAGTGTTGCATACATTCGCACAAACTTAACATATCCTTGCTCCACAACTGTGTATGGTATAAAGAGAAGCCTACTTGTGTTAAATCTTCAAACTTTCGCGCGAAACCTTCTTTAGAATGACCCTTGAATATTTAGTATTTATAAAGATTTTTAAACGCATCGCATATTTATTCGTAAGTATTTTAAAATAAAGTTTAATCTAATTTTAAAAAGTAATACATAAATAATTAAATTTGAAAAACCGATACTTTTTGTTTCTACATTAAAGAGAAAATCGATTAAGTCAAAGTTTTGCCTTCTAGACCATCTTAAAGAAGTTTATTGGAAAAAACTCTCTGTATCCATCTACATAAATAGATATTAAAAAAATTAAATCTTATATTAACTTTATCAACACCTCATAAAACGTTAACTTCAATACATTATTAATAGATTGACACGTAAATGGGTTTATCGGGGCGAGATCAAAAAGGGTGATAGCGATATTGTGCCAAGACATTTGTCGTATCATAAAAGCGGACTTAAATGCATTTACTACCCACAGACCACATACTATCTTTTCTGTTTTCCAATGGGGTAACGACGCCTCGGTGCAAAAGTATTAATCAATATTTCGAACATAAAAAATATTTTATTTGCTCTTAAAATGAACCTAAGGAAATATGAAAGCATTCAATTTAGTTGACATTCATAGACCCTTTTTAAAACTACTAAGCATTGGAAAGGAAATCAATGAAATCATTAAAAACAACGCCGATTAATTAACTATTTAAAATATTCGAATAGAGCCATCAAGAAGATGTAATAGCAGCAGTAATAAACACTGCCGCACAATAGAATAGAAATTCCTTGATAAGCAGTTGTTTTCTTTTAAATATAAAAAATTATACAATTTCTTGTTTTCTGAAGATAAAACCAAAATTAATGTCACTTTTGTGTTCGTTTAACACGCGGTCGAACAAACAATCAATTATGTCGTTTACTGTTCAATACAGAATCGTATTGAAAAGCATACCTGAACTTGGTACAGGAAATGAATGTTTTCATGGTGACAAAGTGAACTGGAAAAAAGTGCTTATAATACCGAAAAAGCTTTCAAGCTTTTCGTACGAATTTTTGCGCATGCCTCGACTTCATCGCGTTATCTTTTCATGTATTCTGAACTGAATGCAGGATTACAAATATAATAACTTGCTGGCAGGACCAGTTGCGCTGTACCCTTAGAAACATTTTTGGGAGACAAAGTGCTATTCGAATTAGGGCATGTGGACTACTAGCCCTCCTAATTTCAGTGAGAATAGTTAGTGCAACATTTCAATTCATTTAACTAGAGACGTAATCAAAGCATAAGCAAAGTGAAAAGACATGTCAACATACGTTGTCTTTCTATTTCGGGATAGCACGCTTCAGAGAAATTTCCTTTTCAAATCGAAAAAAACAACATTTATCCTGAGATACCCAAAATTAACTTAAATAGATTTAAAGCATTTTCGTTCATAGTTTTCATTATTCCGCTTAATAATAAACCGACGTATTCTCTTAACTTACTCCATACCAGGTATGCAAACTTGAAAACGAAATTCGCCCATGCTTGTCACTGACAAGCACGTCGGGTTGTTGTCGTAGCGTGTCATTGATGCCATTCTCCCTCTTTGAGATTTGACAACGAAAAACATGGGGTTTTGCCTCAAAGAGGCAATCGTGGACAAATGGACAACGTTTTTCTTTGTTCGAATGATAGCAAAAAAAATTGGTTTTGTCATTGTATCGTTACTGGGGATAAAAAGTGGATTTATTTTGACAATTCCATAGGCAAAAAATTCGTGGATAGGTCTAAGCGTAGCCTTCCCATCTATCGCAAGACCGAGTCGCAATGGCAAGACGACGATGCTCTGTCTTTGATGGGACCAAAAGGATGTCAAAGAGGGAGATTAAAATCTAGTAAAGCGTTTAATACCAAACTACTGACACCAATTAATCGATTCGAACTTTTCCCTATTTAAAGAATGATCAGAATGTCAATGAAAGGAACGGAAGACCGCATTTTCACATTCTAACTTATTGCCACAACGATTCCCCACACACCGGCAGCACTCGACTGGAAAGTGCTAGCCTTTGCGACTTACTCATTGGGCTGGAAACGTGCCAATTACCTCTTGTGTGCATTGATGGGTCACGCATTTGTAAAGAAACGCTTTGGTTCGCACGAAGATGTGAAGAATGGGTCGCGGCAAAAAAGACAAGGCCTGCAATTCACAATTTTTCCGCGAGGAGAAAGCCAATGTATCTGCACTTTCTATACAGCTTTTCCGGTTTCATATTTACCGACCTATGTAAACTAAAACATTTCCGTTCGTAAAACGATTACCATCTGTAAAACGATTTGTCTCCTTCGCCTAACTCACTTTAGAGATTAAAAAGAGAAATCTCTTTCCTTTTCACAAAGATCAGAGTAATTATTTTTAAATCGCACAAACGGAATAACGAAACTAATAATCTGCTCTTTTTCAATGGTGGATACAAAGCATTATTACGTTTTCGTCCGTATAATTCACATTTATCATCCAACAAAGAAGGCACGCAGGCAAATAGACGATTAAGTGGCCTCAAGCAAAAACAATAACCCAATCAAGCTTAAAACTAAATAAACCGTTTTGATGTATGTAATAGAAAAAAAAGAAAAAAATAAAACAACTTCGCTTTGCACCTTCAAAAGCCTTAACGCTTGTAAGTGTGTATAGGCTCCCTCTTCCTCGCGTTCGGCATTTATTTTAATGGCATATAATAGCAAATTTTTTCATTTTCATTTTCATGCTATTAAAACGCATTCTCATCATAAATCTTTTTTGTTATTTGGAAAATTTATGGCTCAACATATGTTACTTTTTCGAATCATGTCAAGTCTTTGCCTTTCCTTTTCCCTTTCCTTGTGTCCTACATTAAATACATTTCCTTTTTACTTAATTATCTCTTCACGAACGCCAAGGGAAAAGAAAAAACATGCTTTTACCGAAAGAGTGAGATTTCCGTTTAGCAAATTTGAACTTAAATGCATTACAATAAGTTGGACTGCAACTGCCATAAGGTATTGTAAGCTAATGTGTACATAGCATGTCAACAATAAAGCTTTCATGTCACCTTTCGTAACATTCTAATTTTTCTTCCGCAAAAGGCTGAATTTAACTTATATTACTTCCCTCCCACACCAGGTTAGGAATGACCATACCGTCGTGTCGTCGGCGATATTTCATTTAGAATAAAAACACTTGACTTGTCGCATTCTATTCTCCAAGTTCTTGCATTTGATACTCAGCTGATTATACTGCTAAGGAAAAAGAATCCCCCACCATGTGGGGTCCAGCGTATTCATTTTAGAAGTAACACATTTTTACGCAGCTAATATATCTTCATGTGAGAAATGCACAAAATAATTTGACTGATTTGTTCGATTTTCAATCTCAACTTGTGTGCGAGAATTCCTAATGCTTCTGTAGAGTTTGAAGCTAAAAGCCTCTCTTTTGAGACTAAAAGACTGTTTACCAGAGAAATAACGCAGACAGACAGACGGACATACGTGAGTCAGTTTACAATTTCATGCTGATCAACACTATATGTACTTCTAGGTGTTGCAAACGTCTTGTCAAGATGCATATACCCCGCATGGGGTGGGGTGATGGGCATGCAAAGGTATTTTCCGCGAAACTATTCTGGTTTATTTTAGTTTAAACGAACAATTTTGTATGAATTTTGAAAATCTCAATAGAAAGTAGTTGTACGTCAAACATTGAACAGAATGAGCTGTAAGTTATTTTATTCACAATTTGTGTTTTATGGGTTACGTGTATAACTTTGTCTCCACCCTTTTTTTTGACATTCAAGGCTTTATCGAAAGGCAGATACTTTAGACTTCCTATTGAAAGCATAAATTAGTTCAGTTCAATTTTTTCATTTGGGTATCGTCGTAAGAATAAAAGCAACGTTCGAACAAGCACTAAGTCATTTAATGAAATCCGCGAAACCAAAGAACAAACAATGTCTGTTGATAAGAGAGTAAAAAGAAGAACTTTCCAAGTCAAAACTACAAACTTTTCTTACGCAAGTTTTGCTGTGGGATCGAACAGCTTTATACTGAAAACTTACAATATCATGCCTTTTGACGTATCGCGCCCTCTGTTTATGGCAGACAATTATTGTTTGTAGCACTCCTTTGTTAAGGGTTACTTTGATCGGAACAAAGCATAATACCCCATACCCAACTGATCCCCACAAATGAGACCGCCATGCTTTTTATCAGTTTTGTTGCAGATATTAATGCTTCGCGTAATGGAAATCGTAACACTTTCACTCGTAAGAATTCCTTTCCAAACAATAAAAATGCAGTTTACCGCAAAAGCTTTTGTTTTATTGCAGAGCAACCCCCACCCAAAACTCCAAGAAACTAATTTGTGCGCTCTCTGTGTAATAATTTATGCAGATGCGTTTAGCTTAGGAAGGGAACACCCAAATGAAGAAGTGACCGTTTTATTCCATTACCTTCCGAACTACTTACACTTTCACTTAGAAAACGGCGGAGTCGAATTTGTCCACTGATATCGATCAAAATAAAAAAAATGTTTATGCATTGCATACGTGCATGTAGCCCATGATATCTTTAAGGAATAATTCGCGGCGTTACGAAATGAATGACGAAACTATAGAGCAGTTCCCTCCGATCGTTAAGTTACGTCAGGTGGGAAACACTGATTGATTCCCCTCAGGCAGAAATTAATCTGTCTGACTCGTGATAATGATTTCCACTGAGATTTCAATGTACGTTTGCTATGTTTTTTAACTTTGACTTTTTCATAACAAACTCGTGACGACATAATCTTTTAAGAATTTCAAATGTCAAACTATAAATTGTACCTAAACACGAACATTTTTCTTCCTCTTGACGACATACTAACACACTTAATAACGTGCCTATCGACCTTATGTGCTATAAAAATATTATTAAATTTTCATTCACTATATAGTAATAATTCAACCGTTAGAATGAATTTTTGTATTATTTTTTATTTTTAATCGCCTTCAATAATGTCCGAGAGAAAAAACAAATCCAACATAACTTTATTAATGGCCAACAGCTGTCCTCCCTGAAAAGAAAGCAAACTCGTAAAATGCATAAAAAACAACGAATACATAAAAAACGCGTACATACACATTTTATATCTGTATCTGACATAGAAATATCCCATGCACATGGGAATTGTGTTTTTGTGCTCTTTATATATACATACATACATATACGTACATATATATTTTTTATATTTTTGCATTTTACTATTTTCTGTTAAGAATCGCCCGTCATTCTCATCATTCATGTCATGTTTATTTTGAATAGCTAATGTATATGCGAATGTCTGTTCGAAATAATGCTAAACACGCGCAGCCGAACATTCACAAACGCACGCACATATGCACACACACATCTGTACCAAGTGGCCAGAGAAAAGCTAAATATCGTTCAAAGATTGTCATTCAAAAGTGAAACAAAACAAAAAAAAACAAAAAATTATACCGTTAGGGCCACTTTCCTAAGCGAACAACAAAACAAAAAAGACCGTGCAACGAAAACAATTACATGCCTCATTAATATTTAAGCAAACATTTTTGTCATATATGCCTCTATGTGTCCAACAATGTATGTACTCGGTAGTGAGTATTGTAATTATTTTAGGAATTCGGTGAAGAAGTTTTTTTTTCCTGTCTATAAACGTTTGGGAAATTTTCAAAAAATTTATTTAATCTTTTTGAAAGCTTAGAAGAATGATCGATGGCTCTCCCGTCAATGTATTGATAATGCAATGGTCAGGCATGGCAATGCGTTTCTTATATTAAGCAAGAAAATGCATTCTATGGGATTTGAAGACAAATAAAGAAAATAACTGCTTTTACAATAGTTTCACATCACACCGGCTTCTATAGAAACTCATCATGGCTTCTTAAAGCTAATCCCACTTTTTTTCATTATACGAAGTGTGTCTTTGAAGCCTGGCGAACTGTTAACACAGCTTTGACTCTTGTATGGGACTTATATGATGGGCACTAATGATAGGTCTATGGAGGGTAAATGGTTTGCTGAGCTGAATCAAGCCTTTCCGTAATCCCCAATGCTGTCAAAAAAGGATTATGCTCTACCACGATCTTGACAGTACCGCCGTCGCTCAAAAATGGCCGTCCAGAGTGCGGCTTATCACCCGTTTGAAACTTTTCGAGCCATCTTCTTCTTGTTTTGCTAGAGTTTGTATTTTCAGCCATCAATCGCATCTCACTTTCCACTAACACAAATCATCTTCGTTTTAGTTCATTTGCTAGGTCAATATGTACACATTCAGTTATAAAAGGAGTGGGAGCCATACCCGTTGAAACTTGTTATAACCAGAACGGACAAAACTTTCCGATACACCTAATACATATAAGATTTTTTGTGATTCTACAAACATTTGCAGACATAACGAAAGATCCCGTAATGAAAGATTTTTTATTTCGCTCGGAAGGGATTGATTAGAAATATTTGAATAGCTTGCCCTGCCTATATTCTCTGCTCTTTCCTTCTCTAAATCTTACAAAATCTTAGGATATTTCAATCCGTTAACATGGAAACGCGTAGAGGTACCCCTTAAACCCCAAATGCTTCAAGCTATTTGGGAATTTCGCCATAGTTGGAACTTTAACTTTATATAAAAACGGCTGTGTCGGTATGAGTAGCCCAGTAAGCAAAGAGTCGCTACGAACAACTCAGTGGTCACAGATTTAAATCTGAAGCGAGATGGAGTTTTCTGTAGAGGGGAACATATGACCTAAGTTATCCGGGAACGTACAGACAATAAATAAATCAATAAATAAAGAGATCTTTAATATTACGCATAAGCCTAGTTTTTTGAAATATTTATGTTATGTGCTGGATGCATGAAAGTAGTTTAGTGGAGTGGCATTGTTTCTCCTTCACTCGATATGCTGTATTTCGCATTGCTACAATACAACTGCTTAGGCTTGACACATTTTGTCTCAAGTCATGAACTATTTATTTGCTTTCGCTTACCGTAGCTGCATTCTACAACGCATTCACGGAAGATATGCTTTGGAATGTGCTTTGTTTCAATTGCGTTTTATTTCGAAAATACTCAACTGTTAATTAAAGTTTTGTTCATTAACCATTTGCATAATCATGTGATATTTGATACCTTTTTATTCGAGTTTTCAAAAATTTTACGAACATTAAAGGCGTTCGTACGTTCACTTAAGGAAAAGCATGGTAAGCCATAAAATTTCTATTTTCTTCATTTTAAAAAAGCTAATTCTAACAGCGCAATATGCAGCTGCCGGTAAGATTTAAGTGAAGGGAATTAAGTTATAATTACGACGCGGGCACGCAACACTTAACTGCACACTGGACCAAAATCAGCATGAAATTAATAAAATCTACATTCAAATTAATGCATAAAAGGCGGTACACGCTGCACAGTGATATCGAGTAAAGTCAATAGTGAGTATTTTGGTAATAAAATAAAGCACATAGCACGTATGCCCTTAAACCTATAAAAGCTCGTATAATGATAAACGAAATGTGAAGAGAAATCCCTCAAATTTTACACCGGCTACTTCAGTATCTTCCACCTTCAGGCAGCTTCCACCTTGGAGGCTTGTCACAATTATTTAAATGCGTCTATATACAATGACAATGACACAGTCAAAGACATACTTTATTGACATTTTTTTCCTTTTTTACATATCAACACAACTAATTAAAGATTTCATTGTTTCGAAAAAAGGCTTCCTTTGTAGATATGTAACTCATTAAGGAAAGTGTTGTCCGAACCATCGTTGCTTGTAGTGATAACTGTTGATCAATAAACATATTATTGCCATTATCATCACATAACGGTAGATAGGTGTTGTAAGACGTGTCATGCACTTCCCTCTTATTTGCTGGCCTGTGATGCTAATGACGCTTGCCTTGCTTTTACATTTTTTATAAATAAAACCTTTTCGGTCTTTAACGCGTTTCATTATTTTAACGCTCTTTGTTGACTTTCAGCAAGACTGGATGTTTGAATCTTACTTTATAGTCATGTTAATGTTTGTTCGCTGTTAGATTGCCTTGTGACATACGTTGTAATGGGTAGAAACGCTCATACAAGAGATAAAGCAATTAAGGAAAAATCTTTTTAAATTCTTTTACGAAAATTTAAGCTTTTCATTACTACAACAACTCATCTCGACGTAGAAAGAAAGTACATCAAAACGTCAATAGTGTGATCACAAAATTTTCTTAGCAGATTAAAATCAAATAAATTGTCAATGCAAGTTGAACTGTCACTGAGGATAATACGTACTTTTCACAAGTGCATCAAAATTAATCGCACACGATTCCGTTCTTAATAATTACATAGTGAGGTTATCTCACTCGATATATGTGCATATTTGGGGCCAGTTTGAGATTCCGAACCGACTTCACTGTGCAACCTCTTGGCAGAACATTCTGGGAAGCAAAACTCCAGAGCGCAAGCTAAGAATTGAAAGAGATTTTAACTTGATGGCAGATGAGCTTTGAAAGTTGGCTTGATTCGCATAAAAACACGTCCTTAGCACACAAAGAACCATACATTACTGGTCTTGTTTGAAAATCAGATGATACAACGAAACATTTTGCGATCTCAATGTATTAGTTGGAGTGGATGGGCTCACGTGATTCGGCATAACACATATAAGGCTTTCTCCGCCCATCGAAGAATGAGTGAAGATTCATTTTGTCGAAACGTCTGCAACCCAGAGAAGAAAGCTTCAGAGAATCCGAAAAGTATATACATTTTTGATAAGAATTAAATTCTGAATCGATGTAAGCATGTGCATCTATATGCCTTCCTGTCAGCCGTTCCCCCTGCCCAGCTTTCTGTACAAAATCTATGATTAACACTCTCCCGAAGATATCGGTTTCAAACTCCATAAAAAAAAAGTTACTGCTCGTAGACTCATAAGATGACACAATAAATATATGCGTAGTTCATGATTCCATTTGAGAAAGAAAATTTACAAAACAAAATCATTCGTTAATTTATTGAAAATGAGTAGAAACTCCATGCTGCTGCGTATAACTATTCCTGGGTTTATTTGCACAATCTACAAACTGAAATGGTCAGCGCGTTAAGAAGAGGTTTTCCCTCAACTCAATTTTCTTTCTAATTACTTTCTGCACTTTGGCCTTTGATTTTTGAAAAGAGTTTTAAATCCTTTAGGACACGAATATTAATAGTTTTTATTGTTGTCTTTATTGATAGTCTTTTTTATTCCCTGAAGGCAAAAAAATATTATTTACCACAAGGATTCAGTATTTTTGAAGAAACTTAACTTGCATAGAGTTTCTGCTTCTGCTCCGCATTGCATTTTGGAGTTCCTTTTGGGCGAAGTGCCAGGTGCGTGTAATCTATGGCAAAAGTTCTTTAGTTGAATGATTTTGCAGACTTACAGTTACTTAGCGACAGTAAGGCAATACTTTTTAGGCAGCTTAGATGCCTTTTGTCACATTTGACCCGTAAAGTTATCTTAGAGCACCATTCCAGTTGTTGGTGATAGGGTTAAGGTACCCTTCGGGATGTCGACGAGAGATGTCTTCACTTTACCGACGGGTTGATAAAAATGGTTGGTTTAGCGACATATTTTATTGTCCCAGCTCGGTGCTCACATGATGTGTAATGCAAGAAGAGCAACTAATACAAGCAGGCGGCAATATTCAACATATTTTGACGAACTAAGTTGAATTTTCATACGTGCATTCTTATAGCGACTACTGTTCTATAAAACATTTTCAGCTATGAAGACGTGAACTTACTTTATAAAGCCCAGTTAGAAAATATGGATTAAAATAAGCATTGCCTGGAATTTTTCTTCTTTCATTTGTTATGTAACCCCCTTTATGTAAACGATTTACGATGCATATGTTCACCTACTACACATGCATAATTCGCATGCAATACAATGCATTGCAATGGTCTGCAATGCCTCTCCTCAGCTCCTGACTAGCTCTTTGCAGAGGTACAGACCTTGATTGCGTTTTCAATTATTGCATTGCATTGTGCTTTCTTGCAAATGCAAGACTATATTTCTTCTTGCTTTTTTTGCAGTGTAAGCGATAAATTAATTTTGCACTTTTCATTATATGCAAAGATAAAAAAATAATTCAGTTTAGTATACAACGTTCATTAAAAACGCAAATCTTCATTATTTATGTCTGTTTGTATGTATAAGTGCGCAATTTAATTAATTGGAAAATACACTTATTTGAGTGGAAAGAAAAAAGGAACACATATAACCGCGTACAGCAGACAAATCATACGTGTAAGTAAGATATGGTAAGTACTTAAGGATCCAAATAAGGTGATACTCATATTTCATGTCAATTTGATTGCCAACACTTCAAGTTTAATCACCATACATGCATAAACATAATGGCGAATGTTTGTGTATGCATGTATGTGCATGCAAATATGTTAATGAATTGAGTTGCAAGTATATTAAAAAATAAATAAATAAATAAATAAATAAATGAATGAAATGTTTGCATTTTTCTGATATCTGTCCGCCGAGTTTGTATGTTGTCTTCATTTGTGGATTATGACACATGGTCGGACAGCGAACAAACCTCAAATCATGGACCTCAAAAGAGGGCAGCAACAGCAGCACTAGTACTTTAATATCATTTTATTAATAACTGCATAAAATGCCAGTCATAACCGCAATGTCGCAAGGGCAGTAAAAATGCCGAGTGCCGCTTGCTGATGGTGAAATAAAACAAAGCGAATCGCGTATATGCAAATATTGATGTATGTTCAACAAGGAAATCAGTTGGCAACACCTCGAGTTCAGCTTAAGATATGAGCTCCAAACTCATCATCAATACCACCACTAATGCGAATACAATAATTATCCTGCCCCGGCCGAGCTGCTTGTCTCCCTACCTGTTTTGATACGAAGAACGGGTACGACTCTACTCTTCTTTTTCTTTTCGTGGTTTTCATATACGCGTTTATATAAATTTAACATGTTTACATTTTGTAAAATGAGATTTTTAATGTGAACTTTATCTTTCCGATTTTATTTTAATTCAGAAATAAAACCAAATAAACAAATAAATATAAAACCTAACATACTCCACCGTCCCGCTAGCAAAGTCAACCAACCGCCGACAAATTCAACGATAAATAACCACTTAATGATGTTGCCAGTTGTGTACATACGCACGTACATGTGACAACAACGATCGCACCAATCACAATCAGAACACTTTGGCAACACACCGATCAGAGAGAGTGCGAGGAATAATGAATATCGAGCAACAACAACAGCAATGAAAATGTTGCAAATATTCTTAAACGTATATGTTTACATGATTTTCATATGTTTATACAAATGTTAGTGTGTTGGTTTGTTTAATCACTGGTACGGAGAAATACACACAAGTGTGATGATGTCGCACATACGCATGTGTGGAGTATCTTTAGATACTTTCTGCTTGGCTTATTCGATCGCTGAATATAATAGTCAGTCAGTCAGTCAGTCAGTCAGTCAGTCACTCAGTCAGGCCAGGCAGCCTTTCTTTTGATACTGGCTGGCTTCATTTGCCTTCATTTCATTGTCTTATCTTTTTGTAGCATATAGATGTATATGTATGTATAAGTCGTTATATAGAGTATATCCTGTTCATATGCTTAATGCTTCTACGTAATATTCGTTCGTATAATGTTGTTATTATTATTGTTGCTGTTGTTGCTCTTATATTGTATTATTAAAATTGTGTGTCCTTCTTAAAAGATTACATGAACCTGTATGTTAAACAACACAAATGAAAAATGAAAAACGAAAAAAAAGAAAATGAAACACATAAACACTCGCACACACACACACACACACACACACACACACGGCAACATACACATACGCATTATCATTATAAACATTCTGAGTCGTATATTTTACTTTAGGATTCCAATATCTGTTTGTTGTTGCTGTTGCAATATATCTGCCTTTATCCAAGACTCAATGTAGTCGGTTTTTGTATTTTATTTGGTGGCATATCTGGCGACATATTTGCCGTTCTTGCTGTTGTTTTTATTGTTTTCTTCTTTTTCTTTTTATTCATACAAGTTGTATTTCATGTTCCACATCTGTAGTTATTGTTGTTGCTGTTATTGCTTTCACATTTATTTGCCCCTCGTACGCTGTGGTCGCTTTTGCCTTCTTTTTTTTCTATGTTATGTTTGACAGAAGTAGAAGTATCGTGTGACATATCGAGTGTGAAATGTCAATTTGAATTTATTGATAACATGATGAAATGTAGCATGAAATCTGTTGCTGACAACGCCACAACAACAACAACAACAAAAACAACAAAAACAACAGCAACAATAACAGCAGCAAAGAGTTCTTTATGTTTGTTAACTCTCTGGTTGACACTAAGTACATCGACGGTGTTGTTATTCGTTGTTTTCGACGAGGACAAAAAATGATTAAAAATTTAACATTGATCTACTAAGCACAGCCCTAAGCTGTATTTTAAAATTATTACAAGAAGACATTTCGAGGATAGAAAAAGTGCTCATTTGTTTTCTATTTTTATTTCGATATCATTTCATCGTTTTGAGGTTACATGCAATCGTCATTACTTGCTATTTTTAAACTCGACAGACTTGTCGCTCTACGCCTGACTATAAATTATTTGCAACTGCTGTCTTCAAACCCTATATGTTCTTGATCTCTTGAGTTATACAGGGAGTTTGTAAAAGCTTCGACAAAGTGCTCTACCATAACTTGAATTTCATAGGCGAAGTTTGATGCATTAGTTTATAAGAGTTTTATAGGAAATGTAACAGCAATGAATGCCTTCCTAGTCTCTCTGCCAAAATACCATTTTGATACGAAGCATATATATTTTGTCATTAATGAACTCGTATTAGGAGTTTTCACAAAGTGCTTTCCTTATGCCGTGTAGTGTACCTTCTGCAGTATGCGCACACTCACCATTTTCATATGCATATTGTAGTCTCATGTCTGATGATTGTATTTGAATGCACCGCAAGCTGTTATAATTATTTTCCGAAATTTACATTTGGAAATGTCTTGAATTACTGCACTCAGTGCGTTTTTATTATTTCTGTTTCACATCAAATTCAAGCGCAAGTATTACTCTGTAAATTAGTGAGAGAATTCTTACAAAACAATTTAAATCTTTACAAACGGACCAAACATTTTGCATTTTTCGGTTATGTTGCTTCGTTCATTTTGTGTCATTCCTTCCACAGCGCCAGAGGCGAGCCTTGTGCGATACGGAAGCCGCAAAGGTTGGAATCGATATTGCTTCGTTTATACCGCACCCGCTCTTGCGCAGATGGTACTAGCACTGAGATGAACTTTTTGTTAAGCAGCCACAGGAATTTTGCTATCAAAAGTAGAACATTTCATGGCGACACTGATGCGACATAGAAATGTTAAAACATATCAATATACGACGAATAGCGACGTCCTGCTGTCTATGCCTAAAAATAAGTCACATTTTAAAACTGAAGTGCAGCAGAATGTCAGAAGTCGCTTGGAAGGTTTCTATAAAGACAACTCGATCATTACTGTAATGCGTCTACTATATGTAGCTATACCCTTAGCAAATCTGTGTAGGCCTGAAAAAACCTAGGAAGGTTGGAGATTGAGTCCACAGAGCGAACATTGTTCACGGCACTCCTATTACATCCCCAAGGGCCGCTTTTCAACAGATATCGTCTCTACAAGCAACCTTTGTTTGTCTGATGGTAGCAATCATATGGTGTTTTATACCCGAAGCATGGCAGCGTAATCACTTTGTCAAAACGCCCGCTATATCCTGAAGGAAGCTTCAGAGCACCCTTAACATGTATGTAATTCTGATTAGCACTGAATATTGAATCTGTGCAACGTATGTGGTCCACGTTCTCGAGCTCGTAAAATTAAAAATATTGGGGATAACATTGATAAAAAATATTGAAAATGGTCCACGGTGTTCAAAGGATCCGCCTATATGCAGCATAAATTGAGAGAAATTCGGCTTCCTACTCTTTTCGCCCATTGTCCATAGGCTAAAAGAGCCATACAATAGAAATTTTTTTTTACATGCGACAAAAATGGAATAATCAGGCCCACCAATCCAATATTATGTTATGTAGAAATTAAGCTTGGTTTTGAGCTCAGTTTAGGGTATGAAAGATTCGGCCACAACCAAATGTCATTTTCTTATTTCTTTTGTTACGCATGCCACCAAGATTTTGTGAGGGTCCGTTGATTCTTTTTAAACATAATTAACTGCCATTGCAATGGCTGATCGATCATGAATCTCCCAAGCCACTGAAGCAAATGTGCCCCACCGATCATGTGCCATTACTCGTGTCACTTTCTATTGAACTACAACGCCTTCAAGCTTTCAAACCCTATGAGAATTGGTCGAAATTAATTTATTCAGTTCATCAGATTCAATATCAGATCTTAGTTTAAACAGCACAAATTTAACTCAATCGTAGAAGACACCATTCGCCTTGTGACTTGGGTGAGAATAGGAACAAATCGCGTTGCTGGAAGAAGAGCAAACTCGCAGTGAAAGTCCCTACAGCCACCGAAGTGATAAACAGGATGCAATTGTCAATCGAAAATGGTTGATCTTAAATAGCGATTCCCAAACAATCGGCTTTTGTGATCTTAAACGCCTTACTTTCAGGTAGGTTTGAAGATAAGCAGCTCGTAAATTTTTCGAAAGCCACACACAGGTCTAAAGAGGCATAAATGATGTAAATCCATTTATTATATGTAGGAAAAGCTCGGCACCGTTGATATATTTCGATATTCACTTTTATTCACTCCTGCGTAAGAATGTGTGATAACTTAAGCTTATAAAATCGCGACTTGGCTTGCAAAACCAGAAACTCTTCTATTCCCTATTAGTTACGCGTGCACAAACCGAAAGGCAGGCTTCACTTGCATGTTTCGACACAGTGGAGTTGAATGCGTTTGAATTTATTGGTCGCCATGTGATAAATAACAATTTGCGTTTTATGAATGCAGTTAAATAAATTTGTATGTTGAAAATAAATTTTCACCAAAATCACCTCCAGAATAAAGGCGCATACAGCCAGACAGAAAAACACTTAAAAAGAGAAAAATACATTATATATGGATATCTCTTTTTTTTTTCTTTTATATATATATATATGGGTACATATATATGGATACGTGTTATGTACATATATATGAAAAACTATTCTTAAGCAGTTATCCGGTACTTGTGTTTAATACCTTTTTTCTTTGTATTGTTGTTATTGTTGCTCCGCTTGTTGTTCAGTGATCTTGACACTTTTATTGGATCAGCAACAAAGCGGGATCTGTTGCGATAGCTGTTACTGCGGCTTTTGTGTAAAGCCGGTTAGCTGCCGTCTGTAATGTCGATAAGTTCAGTGCATTAACTTGCTGGCTATTTCGTTGGCTAAGCTGATCGCATTAATTGTGCTTGAGAAAGACCGTTGATTAGTTTGCATAGTTCAAAGAGGGAACGTGGCTTCTCTGAAGGCATTCCTTCACCCCGACCAGACGTTCAAAGCAAATCATGTGTTAATAAATTCACAGCTTTGTGCACATTAAACGCTGATAGAATTTTCCTTTTTCTACTTCTCTTTAATTTATTTCTCTTATAATTGTAAATTAAAGTTAATTTGTACGCCAAAGTGTAGCAAATTTATAACAAAAGTATTTGTGGCGTTTTTTTTTTTTTTCTCTTTCAACATTTGGAAGTATTTCTGTGTGTAAACGGTGATGGTGTCTGTAAATCACCGACTATTTTAAGCTACAAAATACTTTGCACTGCAATCAGTAGTAAGTAAATGTTACTTTAGAGGTATGCAGGACAGTGAGACCAACGCGAACGATATGATTACCAATGATTTCGTTTCTTTATATAGAAGCAAAAAAAAATTACGAATTTTCTTAATAACAATGCAGAAAAATTTGCACAAGCTTTAACAATATGTAAGTGTATATACGTAAGTGTATGGGTTTGTGTGTATGTGTGTGTGGAACTAATAAACAATTTTAACTGACATTTTTCGTTTACAAAAATGTCACAAATTCACAGCAGGACTTGTGCCAATACAAGTGATTTAAAATCAATAAATCATTCGCATTCATATTGATTACTCTCTGTGGCATCGTAAACTAACTAAAGTCCTCTTTCCTTCTTTCTTTCTCTCTCTCCTTCTCCCGCCGTATGCGTGATGTAGCTGATCATGCTGCAGAACTTGAACATCAAGCATCACTAGTATAGTCACTTGCCAAGGTTGCCACAGTTCCAACTGATCTTAGCAAGAAAATCAGTGATTTGGCGGGGACGTCGCAGTAACAAGAAACGAATTGTTTTGGAGTGATAATAGTACCTACTGTTCGTAAAAGTGTGTCTTAATATCTTTATCTAAAGCCAAACTTCTCTATTTTTTATATATTTATTTATTTATTTTTTATGGGCTCAACAACTACCCAGGTAAATAACTTTTAGGTCGCTCCTGAACAGTAGGATCAATACTTTGCCCGAATAACCTTTTGCGGTTTTATTTATGTTTCCATGAAAGCTACCGCAGCAAATACCTACGGGGAAGTACGGGAAGAAGTAGTAAAGTAAACAAAAGCATTGATCTTAATTTTAAAATTGCGATGAGCTACAATCCCAGTTAACCCTATCAAACACCTAAAAAGGACAAGACTGCATAAATTAATGCCGAAAAGCGATGAGGCCGTTTTCACATAAATGACTTGAACAGGACAAGGTGACCGCACGAGACTTTTCATCAAAAGAATATCTCTTCGGACAAATAAAGTACAATTTTTGATATTTCATAAGGAAAACCAACGGGCAATTGTATTGGATAAACTCGAGTAGGGTATTCAATTCAAACCTTTTTACCTGTTTAGATACAGTTGGTTTCGAAACGACCCTCTAAGGGTCGACACCCAAGGTACACCTTGCGAAGTCATAGAGGCTCGATCTTCGTCCCTCACCAACTGGCTTATCATAATATTTTCCGAGGTCAATTATTTTCTGCCCGCTGCGACAACGTTGTGCTTTCGCCCAAGGGATGCAATTTGAAAATCCCCAACTCCCCAAAGCCCGTAGGTTACTTTGTTATGTCTCTACCTGAACAATAAATTTACTAAAAACATAATTCTGAGCCTGAACGAATTTCCACAAATGTTAAAAATTTTCTTTTTATTTTTAATTGTTTTTTTTTTTTATTTATATACTTACGTTTTATGTTATTGTTTGTTTATTTATTTTTCATCAAATTTTCAAATCAAATATTGTTCGTTTCAAAAACTGAAATGAATTCCAACATTTAAATGTGGCAACCCTATGCTATTTTTGTTGTAATAAAATTGTTTTCAGTGCATTTGTATTACGATTTTGTTTTTTTTATATTTTTTAGGATTTTTTAATGAGAATTTTTCAATTTAATTACTTTGCTTTTACATGTCAGCTGAATCGCTCCTCAACGTCCTCTGATTCTTGGCCACCGAATGACTAGGCAATAGTTGTTTTTATTTTCTAGAGATTTTCGAACTTTAATGTATTGTTATAAATGGTTGTTGCTGCTGCTGTTAACTGGAGATATTTCAATGGCTTAATGGTCGTGTTAGTTAAGTTGAATCAATTTAAACTGTAATCTTGACGTTAGGCGATAAGCTGCAGTTGTTTCTGTAATGAATAATGGACAATCATATGTAAGACTGTGTTTTAACTAAAAGTACCATTTTTATGCTTTATTTGAGAAAAAGAAAAGATATGATGGCAATTAATACAAATGGTTCCGGTTTTATATTTAAAAGACGAAAGCAAAGACGCACACCAAGAAGGGAATCTGGTCTTACATCTACGGTCACTTTACTTGTACCAAGATTCTTTTAGCTTATCAGAACTATTTCCATAATTGGAGCAATGGAAGTTGACGTCCGCCTAAAGGAAAATGTTTAATGAATACATTTTTCCCACCTGTCTGATTGATCTAGAAACGCCACGCCAAAAAAGCTTCTACTTTTTTTAAGGCAAACCAATCAAGTGAAGCGCTGCTCAGCAAGTGCGTGTCCTATCGATGCAAACAAAAGACGATCGACTGATGAAGGACTGGTGAACATGGCTGGCACTTTCTAATTGAATCTTTCCTGTCCCTATTGATGGATGGATGGACATCATATCCTCCTCGGGCTGCTCTGTTTGAATGGTATTTTTTTTTTCATGCTTAGTACAGCACTAATAGTGGCAAAGAGCTTTTTACCAACTGAGGCAAAAGGCTATTATATGCAAATGTCGAAGCTTTAGTTGTTCGCGTCCACAATTAAAATGCGTTTTTAATTGGAGAGAATGGAGAATCAAGCCTTTTCCGCAAAGAAAACACGCTTATCTCACTTATTTTCTTTTAACTTAATTTGACTTATAACTGATGATATAACTCCCTTTGGCTTCACGTTTGTTTTTTTTTTATGTATATGTCTTATCTGTCTTTTCTTAAACAACTTGAAAGTTTCAAATGTGTTTATAAAACTTTTATTGAAGTAAAAAATTATATGATTTTAAAGACACTTGAACTTATGTTTGCTGAAATTGGCCTACAAAGCAAAGCCGAGCGTATCTTGGCTAAAGGGGAACATTAACGTAGCAAGATATACTGTGTTAGAGATCGCATGGTGGTTACATAATCTAATCTCGTAAACTGCTTAAGTTGAGTGCATTCAGATCGTAAAAATGAAATTTATCAACGAAATTGATCTAATTTTTATTTTGTTAGTAATTTAACATCAAAGATCAACATTGAAATGAACCGCCACACAAAGCTTAGCACACCGCTCTCTCCTGTATACGAGATCAGGTAAACAAACGCATATACACGCTCTGAAGCAGCAAATAAAAGTTAAAGCTGGGAAAAGGAAAAACTAGTTAGTCGTTGAAATCAAGCCTAGTCATCTAATCTATTACAATTGTAGCATTTTGACCAAAGTAATTGCCGGGTTTTATTAACACAAGAGCGTAAGCTCATGTTTATACATATATTGAGGCTGAGCATCCATACAAATCTACAAGTAAATCTCTTGTTGTGCCATAATAAAAAGCAAAAAAACAAAAAGAAATTAAAAAATAAAAAAAGAGGCTACAAGGGTATCAGTACAAACATATCAATGGCAAACACCACCACCAAAAGTAACAAGAACAACAACAAGACTAAAGCGCGTGCCAAACTAAAATATCCTCAATCGAGATTTCAAATGATATTCATTTAAATTTATGTATGTGTATGTGTGTGTATGTGCATGTGTTTAAGCATTCGCAAGCATTACAACGCGTGCGTAGCATGAACATTTATTTTTAAGAGACTTAAACACAAATATACAAACAGAAAACAGACCCCCATCTAGATTTATAACAGAGATAAACATTTTAAATACGCGATGTTTATATTCGGCACCAATACATATATGCGTCTACGTCCCTGTACAAGCAGCAAGCATTCCTGCAAAGATGAGGGTGACTGGGCGAATTGCTTTATACACACACACACAGGCGCGCACACACGCACACATATGTGCACTTTATTTAGGTAATCGTTGAGTAATCAAAGCACACACACACACACACACACACACATGCACACACTAACACAAACACAAGCACAGTACAAATTTTTTCCACTGCCGGCCTTAATTGCTCTGCTGCCAGCCATTAACAGCTATTGTACATTTATGCATACATTGTATGCATGGCTCATGCCTGTGCGTTGTAGCCAATCTTCTAGTAACCATTTAATGTGGTTCGTATGCATTTCAGACAATTCATGGTTTTACGCTGTAATTTGATCTAGTGAAGCGGGCAAATGCCCCAGCTAAGGCAAAAGACAAGCAGTGTGCGTTTGCGAATTGAATTCCGGTTTTTCTCATTTTTAAAACACACGCGGACATACAAGCGCGCATTACCTACATATATATAAAATTTATACATACATATGTATATATGAACTTATCATACATGCAATATATATATATACATATATATATATATATATATATCTAATGATTGCTGTGGAATGGATTTAGTTTGATGGCACTTGTTGCATGCAATTTTCACTAAACAACTCTTTTAAAGATCTTAAAAGGTTTTCTCATTCTACTTCTTTCTTGTTGCTCTGATTTTATTGATATTTGTTTTTGGTCTTGAACAGATAACGCTTAGAAAGAGAAAGATTATCTATACGATAAGATTAAGTGCTCTAAAGAAAAACAAAAAACATTTAAAACTGGCTCGGTATTGACACTTAATGTTTAACTTTAACGATATTGTGTGCTCATGTGTATCTAGATGTAACGGTCTAGAAAATGTCTGCCATTATTTAAAGCTGAGAAATTATTTAGAACGCGAAACAGAAAATATTAATAAAAATAAAATTCCCAATGGACAACAAAATATCTCAGTTTGAACGCGAAAAACTTTAAGATCGCGTTACTCTCTGACTTGCTTTTGCTATCCTTTTAAACCTCAAGCAACAAATGAATATATAATTGAGTAGCAAAAATCGTACGTTACACTTTGTTTTACACCCAAACGCCAAGCCGTTAGAGGGAAAAGTGAGCAAAAGGCAATCAAAAGTTAGGAACACCCCATCAACAGCATAGGATACGCACGCTTTTAAAGCATGACAGCCCAAAATTGATTCGATTATTTGGTCGATTGACCACCAATATGAACGAAGAAACACTTATCTTAAAAAGGCACACAATAGAAAGAAATGAATAACTTTTCTCAGGAAACTATAATATGTTTTTTGGCGTTAACAGGGTTCCTTCAAGGCTGCATATTCTGAATTGAAAAGGTAAGTTCTGCCAACTTGTACTTGGTAATCGGATGTAGATACACAAGCCGATTTACAGTCTTGTAAGTGATTGCATGTTTTTGACAAGCCAGTCCTTGAGTCAGAATGATAAACCTCTCCTAGTTTCGGGCAGCTGTCATTAGGTGACGCCACTACAACGTGACAATCTGAAAGAGGCCTCTTACTACAGAACGCACACTTTATTGCTTAATTGAGAGCATATCAATAAGCCATACCGCGATCCGAGTTGCTCCTAGTAATGCGATTCGAATATATATGTAATTAGTTTACTAAAATTAAAAATACATTAAATTTTTTTAACACTGAGAGTGCAAAGAGCCATTTGCTACTACTGTCTTCTTTTTTCATTTAATTTATTAATGCTCTTTGAAATTTCCAGTCAATTCAGTGTACGTGAGCAGCAGAAGAAGCAAAATGTATGCTTTAGGTTCTATGGCTTTTTATAATATTCGTGAAATTTTCGCTAGAAGGAAAACAACCAGGCGATGTGGGTAATGTTGTGATTTTTGCCTTGGAATTAAGTGATGACAGATTATATGCTTTAAATAACGATCTTTAGAAAACAATGAAGCACACACACGTTGTGACCCTAATGCAATAGTAAGGACAACAAAAACTATACAAAACGCACAAGAACAAAACAAAAAAAATTGAAATGTTCTTCTTTGTTTTTGTGTTTTTGCTTTCTTATATAGGGCGGATATTGACAACAATTCGATTTCGAGACAGGAAACATCTTGTAAAACCAGCAATAATACATGTTGTTACATTGTAGCCGCGAGAACAACAACAGCTGAAAGACCAAGTTATCGGTTAGGCTTCAGGAAAAATTAAAGACAAAAACGCACACAAAGAGATGGGATGAGTGGACGGACGAACAGACAGACGGACGGACGGGCACAGGGAGACAGTCAGTTGAGATGTATAGTATTGAAGAATGAAAATGGCATACTTGCGAATAACGAATAAGTAACGATGCGACAAAAGTCAACAATAGCAACAACAAAATGCGCACTACATAAAATTGATTACGTGTTATACGGTTGTGTCTTTGGACACGCTTAACGCCCCAAAAGGCGACAATGAGATGTCTATTTTTTGCAATGAAACTATAATTTTCAAGCCCTTCTTCACAAGCACTCGCACTCGCACTCGCACTCGCACACATATAAATATAAATATATAACAACAATTGTTCCAATCTGTTGGGCTTGTGTCTGCCATAAAGGAATTCCATTTGAACCATTTCTTCCTCTTCTTCTTCTTCTTTTTTTTGGTACGGTTTTACGGTTGAAATGATAGTGCCTGTGTTGTTGTCTATACAGTGCAACGAGTAAACATGTGTTTGTATTGCACTAAGCTATGGCAACATGTTGTTCTTATTGCGTTGTTCTGTTTGGCAATTGTCACGCCAAGTGAGAGATACAAATTTATGAATGCCCACTTTTAGCATTGACTTTTCAGGTTATTGCTGTTGTTATATGGCTTTTTGTCGTTTCGGTTGTTATATGCATCAAGCTCCGGCTTTTGCTGTTGGAAATGCATGTTAACGATAACTATGGTCGCAGGCAAATCGCCACAGAACACTCAACAAATTTGAACTTATTTCTATATGTACGCGCGTTCATTTCAGAGCAGTATCGGAAGCTTTTAGAGATTACACTGGACACGTGTATGCTAGTGTTACAACATGCTTTACACTCTCTCTGCCTCGCTCTACGTATGATCGTATGTAGATTATTAAAAAACTACAAAATAATTTCATTTCAATTCAAAAAAAAATTTTTTCTTTTATTGCATGCATTCACTGCTAGACTCATAAATACTGGCACGCAAAAAAGTACAATAAACATCAGAGAATGCTTTAAACTCCGCGAAGTGTAAAAATATGTGCAAACATTAAGCTTTTCTTTGTGCAAATATTAAGCAGCGTAGATCAGAGACTTGACCCTACGAGACTATGTTTCTTTTTTCGTCTTTCTTCGTTCTTAAAGATCTGTATCTTTATCGACCCTCACAAGTATCCTTAAGTGGACTCGATAAGGGGAGTGAGTGGTCCAGTTGTCTCGTTTAAGGTGTAGTAAGCAAAATCTAGGACTTCTGGGAAATAGATGAGGAAAATTAAAAGAAGGAAAAGATAAGAGATGTAATCACAGCTTTTGGCGGAGACGAAAGGCAACAGAGAGCCATGCAAAGAGATGATACTGTCAGAAGTGTAACCATGAGGTTGGAGAACGCAAGAATACATTTATTGGGAAAATAGAAGAATCGGAACTGAAGTCAGCTACAGATGACACGACGTAACGTTGACTATTTCCGATTACTTCGATGGTGATGGGAAAGATGTGAAATGAAAGCTAAATCCATTTCATAACGAAAATACACTTTTTAGTATGGATCGGCAAAGCTAGTTACTTACTTTCTCTTTACGATCCGCATACATCAAACAACAACTTCCCCATGTCATTGCAAAAATGCTTAAGTCGGAATTGTAAAGAATGAAATCCATCTTTCCCTCTCTCTTTTTCTTTTTTGTTTCCCTATCTCTCAACTCTCCTCATCGTTTTCTTAGAGATCGCTGCTATTCAAATTCGAATATGTGATGTGCTCAAGTTAGTTGTTATTTACATAAATACATATCCACCTATCCACTCATGTACATCGTAAATGTCACATTACAAATTTAATAGTCTGCAACATGTTTTAGCTCCGTTTAGCTTTGAAGAACAGCAAAACGGCGCTTATATGCTACAAATGATTGCTCGAAAAAGGTCAAAGATGTTAAACATTAAAGTAGTAATTTTGGCACAAATCATAACTAAAATAACGGATCATTTAGAAAACAATAAATTTGTATGGAGGCAAGCATATGGATATCTGCAGATATTTGCGGAAAGCTGGCAGAAAGAAATAAAAGATCAGACAGAAGAGAATATAGAGGAAAACTCTGCACAAAATGTCAAAATGATTTTATTAATGCACACGTTACACGATAAATTTCGTGCATAATCATCACGGCCATCATCAGTAGTTTCGGTTCGGTAAGGCAGCGAATGTATATTTTGACTACTAAATGCCTCTCCAGCGGCTGGCCGGCAACGAACGAGCTTATGTGTAAAAGTGTGCAGGCATCGCAACGTGGAAGCCAAAGATTTCATCGAACATAAACAAATTGCTAGCGTTTGCATTGATCGAATCATAGAGAGTCTAGTCTTCGCGAGTCTATCAAGTCGACGTTCCTCTTTCCCCTCGTTTAACTTCTTTCAATCTAACTTAGCTCAAAATAAGTGACTTACGGAACAACGATTGTGACTAACTACCTAACTAACTGACTTAACTGTTTAAAACATAAGCATCATCATCATCATGATCATCATCATCGTCATCATCATCATCATCATCACCATCATCGTCTTCATCATCACCATCGCAATATACAAACAATACACGATACGAATGAGTGACTGACTTATGGGAGTATTCCTGTATATCTGGCACTTTATATGCCATAATAGCCACAGATTATGGTAGAACTTTTAGTTAAATTTGAAGCATAGACATCGTTTTACTTAACATGGCAGACTCTAGCGAATTTTTCTTATTGTTATTGCTGTTGCTGTTGTTGTTGTTGCTGTTGTTGTTGACCACCACTCAGTTTAAACTGACATAAGCCTGTCGCAACAGAATGGTAATTTGTGCGCTATCGTGGAACACCCAAATCATTAATCATTGCATGATAGAGAACAGAGCAGAGCCCCATCATACGTACATAACAATAACAGCACAACAACAATATAAATAATATCAAGTCCTTCAGAGTTATGGAAGAATGAATACTTTTTCTCTCTACTGTTGTTACTTTAAGCAATAATCGTAAAATTGTCCAATATATGCGCACAGAGTAAATAGCTTATGATAATGTGTTAAGTACAAATGTTCACGCTACACTTTAACTTGCGTATGCTTAAAGGATTCCCAATTTTGCTAAAGGCTTGCGAAGCTGTATGAGGATAGCTTGAAAACAGAGAACCATCAGGTTTGTTTCAATATAATTTTGAAAACAAAAACAAAAAAAATAAAAAATCTCTTATCAAGATCGAGGAATGACGATTATTTTTCTTCCTTGAACAGCGTAGGTTGAGAACATTCACACTCGAATTGTCAGCTTTATGGATTTAGAGGCCGATCCTAAATTTCTTCACGTCCTTCAAGTCCTACTTCTACGATTCCCATTTCAAGACTTGCTAGTGAACATTGTTTGTGAGTTTTTATGGATCAGTGTATTACATTAATATGGATTCCATTAATCTCCCAATGGACTCATAACCACAATTCTTTAATAAGAAATTGTACTGTTATTGTAAGCAAAAGCTAAAAGCTGCTTAACGTACCGTCTAACTATCTCAGTAGGAAATGTTTGCTAAAGAAACAAAGAATCTAACACGTGCTTACCGTCCATCCCTTTACCAGGCTTCGTGTACATTTAATTAGGATCCTCTATTGGACACTTTTCCTTGGTTCTTCCACGATTTTTCTTTTCTTCATTTATACAAAATCGAGGAGAACGCTTTCCATGTCACGTTTATAGAGAATTCAAAAACTTGTCTAGACCTGAACTTTTCTTCCGTATACTAATTTTTTCTTCGTTTTTTTTGACTCCTTCACAAGTTTTTCTTTGTTGAAGACACCACTCAACTACTAATCTGTAAAGCTGTTGTCTAACTTTGACTTTAAATCGATTGCTCTTCCCCTCAACCCCTCGACGAGGTATGCATGCGCCATTGACCATCGATGTATGTATAATTTTTTTTTAAGTACGATCGGCTGTAAGTGCTTGTAGGAGAAAAGACTTTTCACTAATTTGACTGTTATGGCAGTTAACTGGACAACTTAGCGCATGCGTTTTATTTTTTAGTTAGAACGCGCGACGAAGCATGAGAAAGGAAGGAAGCAATGCTAAACGCTGGGCAGAACCTGGCTTCATTTAAAATACTCTCATGACAGGCACCATGAAAGAGATATAGCGGCGGTAAGATGTATAACCTATGTTGTGTGTGTTGGTACAGAAAAAAAATGCGAAAATAAAAAAATAAATTCATTCATGTGAGACTTTGGCATTATGCTGCATATTGTTGTCCGTCCGGCACACGTAACCGCTTAATAGGTTATTTAGGTTAAGCTTTTAAGATTTTTTTCCACAATTTTCTTGTTGATTTTTGCACAGTTAACATGAGAACCAGCGACGCGACGCAAGGCTTGTCTGTTTTTCATGTTATCAGTGCGGTGTGTTCGGCGCGGTGACGTATTCATATTCCTCTACATAAATATTATACTCATTTACTTTTTCTTTTTATAATTTTCCTTTTTTTCCTTAAATTTTTTTGCACACATTATTAAATGATTGTCATAAACAACTCAAAGTCTTAATGCTCGGACATAGCTGTAGCAGCCCGTTTGCATTGCCCGTATTTGCTTACATACATATATCTACCTGTTATATGTATGCATTTAAATGTGTGTGCAAATGGTTTCAGGTGCTGAAGTGACCACATTAATAAATGAAATTGCTTAATTTTTTTTACTTCATCGTACTTAATCTACGGCATAACATACACTCACTCACACAGAATGAGATGGAAACTAACCAATCTCAACATCTTTGTTTAGAGCGTTGTGATATGCTTTTTGGATTTTATTTTCTATATTCCTAGTTTTCCTTTTTCATCCTTCTTCTTCTTCTATGTCTTCTTCTTATTTTCCACTTCTTTAGCTATTTAGTTTGGCATACACAGGCATTTATGACATTTCATGGCGCCATTGAATGTGTTGTTTTCGGACTCTCGTCCGTGTGCTTATACTAAGTATGCAAACATACCTACATTTACTTGTAGCTATGCATACGTATGTATGTATGTATGTATGTATGTATGATATGTAAGATATTTTTTGGGGGCGACTATTGCCGGTGTTTGTCATAAATTACAACTATTTAATGTCTATAAAGTCATAATCATTGTGTTTATTGACAGCATAAATATTTCGCTTAAATTAGCTGGTAAAACGCGATTTGCTCATGCTGCATGTAGCATGCTGCATGAGCAATATTATTGTACAGAGGCGCACACCGTTCGCACCAAACGATTTTATCGATTAGATATTAACAATTAATGGTTTTGTAATTTGAGTATAGTTTGGAGGTGATTTCGAATGGTTATAAAAAACGATTTAGGTTTGAAAAAAAGAAACATATTTCTATGATTTGTTAGATTATAATAATTAAGCTTACTGCACATAATCGCTACCAAAAATAAGAACTTTCCGAAAGAAATGATCAAAATAGCGTAATATATATGAGGCCAGTTAAAGCGCCTACTTAAGAGCTCTATTATTAAACACTAAGAACAACTAGGGATAGACTTACCTTTACTACCCAGGTTTCGAATTGATTCCGAATAAATTTCTGCGTCTTTTCAAGCATTTCTGTCTGTGTGTCTGTCTGTCCACCCATCTGCATGGTGGCGGTCCATGTACTTTTCCATTCATAGGTCCATACTCCACCAAGTGTGGCGAGCTGACGTATTTTGACGTGAGGATGAAAACATATTGCAAGGGGTTACCGTTGCAATAACATCCCTTATAATACAGTGGTTTTAAAAAAGTCGTTATATATAAACAAATTCCCTTGTTTTTAATATTTCTCAATAAAATCAGTAAAAATGTTGCACTCTCTGGCTTTTGAATGACGCCACAACAAAATGATTAGAGCAACCATCTACTCTATGTTTTTTAAAAGATAGAACCGATGGATTTAGTTGGTAGTGTTGATCCTGCTTTAAGCGTAGAATTTTTTATTTTAGTCTAAGCAAATTACGTTATTATCATTATTATAATAAATATAGCCAGGGAAATAAATTCAAAGACTAAAGTCATAAAGTACACGGTAGTAATAGCAAGTATAAGTAAATGTGGAAAGTTTTAGCAGCAAGCACCCACTTCTTCAACTTCCTTCCTCTTTAAATATTGGTGTAAAGCAAAGTTTGGAAGTTAGAGATAATGTTATGGAAAATTAATTCTTCAGTTTTTTTTTTCAACCCTTCAATTATTCCATACACTTTAGTTATTGGACGACGATCGTCCATCATATTAATTTAAAGCGACAGCAAGCCTATGTAAACGTGAGTAGGCCAATAGCAAAGCAATTCAAAATGTTGCTCTGGCTCAGGTTACATGTTTTTTCCTTGGTCTCCAATTAGCTTCTGGGCGCTGTAAACCTTTGACAGAGAAATTGACAAGCGATAGAGGATAAGCAGCCAATCGCTTATTGGCTATAAACTGATTGCTAAAGTAATTTGGTTTAAATATTTGCGCAGAACAGAGTTGAACGCCGAAGTATTCATTTTTGATCGGCTCAGCTACGGATAAATTGAATTCAATTTCGATGCCATCCATATGGTAAAATAATAAAACTAAATTTATCATCAAAATTATTTGTGACAGACAAGAAGCACTCGGTTAGCGTTATACAGCATTCCGTTACACATTAGATTTCTTATGGAATGCATTCTTCTGTTTTCAAGAGATCTGTTTAGTTTCTCGCGAAACATTAAAATGATCAAAAATTATCAGTCACAAGCAATTGCCGCGGATGTATGGTATGTATGCTTTCGAAAACATATAGACCTCAACTTTTGCTGTAGGACGACAATATTTTGGAAATGACCGCCATGTCTCTATACACTAGACTGTAACATTATTTGTTGTTTTTGGTTAAAAAGTGTCGCCCGCGGTTGACTAAGTTGTTTCAACTGTGATGATGTTGATGTTGCATGAAAACGATGCCATTTGGCAAAACTAGATGTGAGGTTATGCTTTAGCACAGCAGGCATATTGGCCTTTGTTGCTGCTGTTGGTGCTGCTTGCATCTGCATATAAATAGAATTTCATTTGACTGAGTATGAAAATGACACAAATTGTAAATAAAGCAGCAAATTACAGCATATGTATGTGGACACAATTCTTTGCTAACGACACTCTCTGCGTGTGTGTACATATCTACGCTCTATGCTTGTTGGCTGGCCATTATACCGAAAAATCATCTTTTTCTAATGGCATTTTTGTCTATGTATCTGCCTATGTGCCAGCGTGTGTGTGTGTATGTGTCTGTTTATTTAAATTTTTCTTTTTCGTTATGTACTTTATGTAAAAATGTTTCGCTTCCGGAAAAATTTGTTAGCAAATCGAGAACAGCAACATCAGCAGTAATGCTTTACACATATTCCTTAAATGTGACACATTTTCATAATTTCCACGATTTTCTTTTTCTTTATACTCATCAATTTGTCCGGGAGCGAAGTGTGGGGGGCTTGTCCGTAGACATTGTATACAAACGTTGATATTCTTTTCTTTTCTTTTTTCACCCGCTAGCCATCACCACCTGCTGTACAAGTGTTCGTCCAAGTCATAAACATAACGATCGATCGTTTAGTCTTACGGCGTAATAGCAAACGAACTGCTTTTGTTGCCGTTGCTGTTAGTGTTGCATAAAATCCGCCACACTCGGCTTGTTTAAACTATATAACCGTCTTGGCCAATAAACACTACACATTGAGATAACAATTAACTTGGTCGACTCATTCTTTATGATCGGTTGCAATTTACACATTTCAAGTATGCATTACCCCGCCACTTTTTCGCTTTCTCGCCATCTCTTTCCAACTGTAGGCGCAGCACTAAGCCCATCTCTTGCCTGCTTTTCCCACAAAATCGTGTGTACCTGAGGGTGTTTCTATCCGTCTATGGGTTTCGTGCTTTGGCATCATTTTCATCGTCATCTACATTCGCAACCTTATCGTCTGTCGTTCTTTGCTATAATTGAAAAGTAAATACTGTTATTTTCGCTTTATCTCTCCGTTTGCTTTATACTGCAAGGAGCTGCAAACATTAGATTTTTATGAATCCAAGTCATTCATTCGTTTAAGCTTTAAATTGTCCCCACTGGCAGTTTCGCTTCGACTTTTTGTGCGTTCTCCTCGCTGTCATAATTTGAGGCTTTTAACTTTCCTCAAAGTGCCAATTAAATTTTATCATTTGCTTCGTTCAATGTGATTTTTATTGTATTATTATTTCTGAAAGAAAAAAACAATTTTTTTTGTACCTTTTTCTTTTTTTCTTTTTATGTCCTCCTAAGTTGGTGGCGATGTTGGCGCATTTGATATTCGAGGATGATTTATTAAGGCATATATGGTTTCATTATTTAATTGAATCTCATTAACTGCTAAGCTGTTAATCACACATTTTATAAGTAAATAAAAATTTAAATAAATGGACGATAACTCATAATAATTCATTACACACTTTCAACGTATGATTAATCAGTTCATTTCAGGCAAATTAAAACAGTTCCGTTACTGAGTCACTAACGTCTGCTATTAGTGATGACTAACGGAAGCTGATTTTTCACACACACTAGAGACGTACAGGACGCTATTTTAACTTCTTCTTATGCGACCTCCTTCTTATTCGGTCACTCATAACAATCACTTTAGTACAAGTAAAGAGAACAACGTAGAAATTTTGGTACAAATGCAAACAAGATAACGTTTTCAGGTGCTGTGAAAAGGGAAAGGCATTCTCTTTAACGCAGCTACAAAGACCGGACAAATTTGAATGGGTCTGAGGATCAACTATACAAATAACACAACTAAACAACAATCATAAAGAAGAAAGCCTAATGTGTGTTTGTTTCTCACGCACACCAAGAATGAGGAAAACGAAGCCTACGAATGCCTATCGACAAACCTCTTAGCTTTTTAGGATGTTCTCTAGAAAACGACTGGCGTGGAGCGAGTCCTTATAAGCAGAATGCATGCCGGAAGACATTGTCTCTTTAAATACCCAGCCATAAAGATAATGTGAGTACTTGCTTCCCTTTCTTAAGAAAACAAAAACAAAAATCCGAGCCATCCTTTTGAAGAGAAAAGGAAAAGAGAAACGTGGAGTCAGTCTGAGATGTTTAAGCCTAAAAAAATTGTGGAAATTTAGTTTAACTGAACAAAGATCAGTTCAGTTTGTAATTCTCATGTCTGAAAATATCTCTGAGATTCGCTTAGCAATTTCCAAAAACCGCATTTAAATCAGTCCTTCGTTCTCGAGGTATGAACGAAAGAAAACATGCCTGCATATTTGGCACGCCTCTTTCTATCATAATTACTATGTCATTTGTTTTCGCAGAAATTTTGTTGTTGTACAAAAGAATGCAATGAATTTTTGCTTAACGGCATAGTTGAAAACATATTGACATGCATTCGTTGTTTGTTATAACTCTGAGCATTCATACGTACATGTGGTTACTCAATGCAAAGCTAAAGAGAGCATAAGAGAGGGTTTTTCATAACTACAAAGTTGTGCAAGCAAAGCAAGGGGAGGAGCAGAAATTATTAAAATTTGGAAGTATTTTCATGGCAAACAATAACAATAACACAAGAAAAAATTACTTACTGTTCCATTCTGCTAGCCTGGTGTGGTGCTTGCTTTTGACATACGATTTTGTAGCGACGTGGCTTGGCATCTTTTTTGTTGTTGTTTGAGTTGCAAAAATATGCATCCATGTTTTCTTTCGTTCATATCTCGAGAACGAAGGGATTGATTTAAATGAGGTTTTTTGGAAATTGCTAAGCGAGTTTCAGAGATATTTTCAGACATAAAATTTTTAAAAGCACACCGAGTCGGTGTTTAAGATTATATTTAGAACATATTTCCCCGTCTGGGTTTTACTCTTTGTTTTTTTTTAACAAAAAGGCGAACGTCTTAGGTTGCTTAGGTCAGAATAATTTCTCTCGAGACTTACGCTCGTCACGGAAACTAGTTACAGCTGGAAATGAAATACTTACTTACTTATATTGTTCCTATAGCAGGGTATTTAAGGAGACGATATTAGATTTCTATGAATGTTATTTATTTTAAATGTTATTAAGTAAATGAAGGAATATAAGCAACTCGGCAGTTATATAGAAAAGTAAATAAAGTGAACAACATACTGCACTTATATTTTTTCTACAGTAAATGGCTAAGCAAATATTATATTCAAGCATTTTTCTAAAAACAATAAATTTTTTTGAGAACAGTTAGCAATAATTAAGATAAATGGATTGGACCCATTTTAACCCTCGTATGAGCTCGTCTCGTTGTAATTTACATCATATTTGGTTCTTGGAACATCATGAGCAAACTCGCAGATATCTATTGTATGACAACTGCAAAAGAAAGAACAAAAAAAATATCAAAATATTGACTGAAAACTTTTAAAACCTAAAAGAGATGAAAGACAAAAATAACTAGATTAGGTAAGTGTTCTCTAATACGGAAATTGAAAGAATAACAAGAAAAAAAGTTAAAATCGCAAAAACACTGCAACCAATTGTTAAAATGTAAGCCAAAATATAAATTTATAAGAATGATTTTTAGATATGCCCTATATGGGCAGAGCTCTAGAACGTGGAACGAGATGGCCCAAATTTCTTATAGTTGAACATACAGGTTTTTGCTTCGTAATTTATTATTCATAATCAATTTCATTACAACGTAATGAAAACGAACACGCGTTATCACATAAAGGCTTACTGCCTATCTGAGGCTAATGCCGTCGTAAAATACTGATATTGAATACAAAAGTACGTGCAAACAGACGTCAGACAAACAGACGGAGAGACAAGTGATTCCACATAATAAATGGTGGGTCTGTCTCAAGCCCTTCCTTGTGTCGTATATATTCGCTCAAACTTTACACACCTCTGTTATAAGTTATGTAGGGCATAAAAACTAGGACCAGCATATTTAACATATTTAACAATTTCGTTGAATGTATAAAAAACAATTACTCATTCTTTCGAACTGACTAAGCGGGAGGTAAATGAGATCACCTAACATGTTAAATGTCACCGATCTCTTCAAGAATTAAAAGCCATAATTTATATAAAGCGAGAGTTGTCCCTTTTGCAATAAGATTTCATTCCCAAACCATCGTTTATGCATAATGCACTACCCTACGTTCGACTCATTACCTCGGCAATGATATTAAAACTTGTTGCAATATGAGATATTATTATTTACACCCCTTTGCCCTTTTCCCTCCACGCGAGATGTTTAATAAAACTCTTGGTCTTGCTCTAGCTTGTCTGTTATATATGTCACATATTTGACATTTGCAACTTAATTAAAGTGCAAGCAACAATACAAAGTGACGTATGTAACATTTACTCAACGTCAACAGACGTGATGAGATGTGCTCTACGGAGGGGTATCTATTGTACGCAATGAATGGTGATTTACAGAGTTTAAAGAGTATATAACTCCTTATGGTGGGGAGCGTGTAATGAATGATGCCACACATAAGAAAGAGCTCGCAGTAGAAACAAAAAGCATTCGGCAAAGACACAGGCGGACCGACCGACAGACAATGTGTAATTTATGTAAACACGAAAAATGCATTTTTTCCACAACGTCTATGAAATAAACACAAAGAATGTAAACGAAGAGCAAATGCTTCGTAATTGTCGGTGATTAATAATCGAAGATGAGAAAAGAAGTAAATGATGAAGGAAAAGTCACACACATAAAGTTTACATAAACCTGGTCTCCTTTATTGAATTGTCAATGCTTAGCTGATGCTTGGATTAAAAAAGCATTGAGTTCATTTATTTTCAATTTAAAGACACTAAGTATTTAGGACCAGCTTGACTAACTGGTGACCACCAAACATAAAACATCTCATTAAATAGCAAATATTCTGTAAAACTTGCGGAAATCTTTGCTGTTCTTGGCGGAGAAGACATTAGAAGCTGAAATATGTCTCAGGAAGATAAGGGGACATTTACTCTTTCAAATTTAGGTACACTGATGTCTACAGCCTGAATCGCAATGAGTACTCAAAGCGACACTTGTCAAGGTGTGTGCTAGTACAGCAGCAACGGCAAATCTTAAATAATATAAGAAACCGCGCGTATAAAATAAAGTGGAAAATGAAAAAAAACGAGACGCACATGCGTCAACTTGCTGCCTCTCTCTCTATCTTTCTCTCTTTCTGTCTTACACTGTCCCGTATGTAGAAACATTGTTTGGTGTTCAGTTGACACGCAATACACGAAAGTCAGGTAAGGATAGAGTCGGATGCTTAAGTTAGGAGAATAAATGAAAATGTTTCCAAGTAATTAAATTTAGACCAGGAAGGCTAACTTAGCTGTTGTTGCTGCTTTTTCTTCTGGTACATGAATACTTGACTTTTTTTTTGCGTCAAACGCCACCATCACTTCTGTGTATCACATCAAGTTATGTTGATATGCTGTTATTGCTGTTTTTGTTGTTGGCTCGACTTGGTGTCAGTCAGCCAGTGTATGTACATGAATGTTGTGTTGCATACATCATGTTGTTTATACCTAACCAGCAACAAGCTTTTATGGACTCTTTCCCCCCTTCTTCATCAGCATCACCATCGCTAACAAATTTTTCCCACCTTACACTAACTAAATGATCGAAAAATCTAGTGTTGTTCTACATGTTCATCCATACTTATCTTCTTCAGCCGATGCGAGTGCTATTTCGTTTTAGCTGAGAGAGCGAATAAGAGGAAAACATGAAATATTGCAAATGACAAGTGCTAAAACCCTAGAGGGCGCCAGTGTTAATTTTCGAACATGTCATACATCACGCACAACATAAACAGGAAGGAATTTATTCGCCATAAATCATAATCATATGCATATTACGCAGTGCGCGCTTGTAAAATAAAGAAGTGCACACAAATATGACTGAAATTATAAATTGTAGTGTTCTATAGAATATTAAGATTGAGTAAAAAGAAGATGAGTAAATACATTGCAAGGCTAGTTCTGCTTTTCGCATAAACTCATTTGAAGAAACTCGATCTGCCATAATTAATATTGAAAGCTTGCAAAAGATGTAAAATGTACTCACCACACACACACACGCACACTCGCACACGTTCGGACGAGCACTTGAAGGTGCATAATAGATAGATAGGTAGATTTGATAGATAATAAGCCCAGAGAAATTTAACCATGAGATACCACAAAAGGGTCAAGCCTGGTTTCTCACCTAATTAATTTTTTCGACAAACCGCTGTAATTACCGCAGTTTACCAAAGAATTTCTTCTTCGTTCTCTTAGGTTTCTCAATCAAAGAGATCATGAAAAGTTTTCACTGAACACAAAGGCGGCTTTGATGGAAATTTCTCAAGCCGTTAGTGTCCGATGTGGCCAACAATTGAATCTTTCTATATGCGTACGCGTCCCCCCTGAAACGAATCCATATATAATTCTTGGGCATATTTACACCATTTTTACGTCGTACCTTGAAATTTTCAACTTTTCGACTTTTTGCAAAAAGAACAAAAGGAGGCCAAGACTCGCGTTTGTTTACAAATTTCAGCAGGTTTCATATTTCTAATAAAGACAACATAATGGACGAGGTGCTTGGCTAAATCAACGCAGAATGCACGCTAGGACATGGTCGACGCTTGTTGGTAGCTATTGCTAAGCTTACTGTGCAAAGAGGCATACACAACACTTTCGTAGTACCGCCAGCAAAAGTAGTTTATGCATATCCTTAGCTGACTTAATACGAATAACATATAAGCAGTTATATTTTTATTGAAATGCAGCTCTAGGCGATCTCACAAATAATGATCCGTAGGGTATGCAGAACACTTTAAGCAAAAGGCGGGAAAGGACATTTCTCCATGTACGAATCTAAAAAACTATATGTGATAAACTGAACAGCTACCACTAATCCTTCTTCAGTAGGATTTTTTTTTCTTGGGTAACAAAATGATAATAATAATAAGAGAAAAACTATTCAAATGGGTTATTATCCTGCAGTGAAGGTTTTTTGTGATTTCATTGAGTTAAGCGATCATTTATTATCGTGTTGCTCGAAACATCGTTCCGTATGTTGTGAATGCTTTTATACGACATATTCGCTTTTGCAGTCAACCTCCTACGAGTCGTTCGTTTGATTTTCGCGCAATTGCTTTGTAATTCTGTCACTGCCCTTTTCGTTCTTAGCCTTTGAAGATTAATTGGGGCGGGATAAATCAATTGCGCGTAGGCCATCTATTTACCTTTACTAGAAAAGGAGCCATCTTCACATTTGTAACGATTCTGATACGTCTGTTCGCCTGCATAAGTTTTATAACTGTATGTTATATTGAAGTACAAAACAAAATCATAGGAACTGAAAAAAATCGAAACAAAATTGTTCTTGCTAATTATCGTACGATCGGTGACTGTCTATACCAGGCATTGGCAATCATCGGCTGATTTCGTAGAGTCCGGCCTACGCGCTTAAAATGTAGCTGTGCACCTATCAAATGTGAAGCGTGTTTGTGTTTTTTTCTTGGGTCATTGGGTCATAAAATAGGCGATTGGTGAAGAGGGGCGCATCTTTAATAATAGTTGGACTTTGTTCTGGTTCCCGCCATGATATGAAAATTAAAATTGGTCCGTTGACGAAAAAAGTTGCCCCTACCTGTTCTGCACCATAGTTTTGAGAAAGAGTATAAGAGTATAAGACACAAAGTACAAACCACTTCAGGGAATAAACCCTTTCCCGATATTTTATGTGTTTCAAAATACTTTGAAAGTTGTCAGAAAAAATACTGAAGTCGGATCACGGCTCTCGTTATCGAGCTATCTCGATAGCGATTTTTAATTTTAGGATGATATTTCCCGTTATCGAGCAATTGTTAACGAGCAGTAAGTTGACTGTGCGCGGCAGCGTATGAATTTCGATCGACTGAGGGAGAGCTGTACGAAGAGGTTCGCAGTGATTTTCTATTAAGCAAAAAAACGCGTACTGTCTTTACTAAACAAATACGAGGACGTAATTACGCTTCGACAGCTTGTACCGTTTAAAACAGCAAAGTGTTTTAAAGTGAGAGTCTCGTGATTTGTATTTAGAATCGTTGTGATGACGTCTACAAACAAATATTTGTTGTTGTCTAATAAGTATCTTGGGTTGATAGAAGTCATTGTTATAAAAAAATGCACGTGTTTCGAACTTTCGTAAAACAGATTGTTTCGCAATACATTCTTCCACTTGATTTCTATACATTGGCGCACTAAACATAGTAAAACATGTTACTAACCTTACGGTAAAAAAATTGCATTTAATACAAAGACAGAAAAAAGAAAAACCTATGGTCAAATCGGGCCGACTATTAAAAACCTTATATTGTTTGTGTGTGTGTACAAAGACTTATTTTTATCAAATTAGAGTTTGACCTTGAACTTGGAAATTCGTGGAAAGACATAGGCGCAAGCTTAAATGAATTTAAGTCGATGGGTTCACATATCCCAAATTGTTCTGCGGATGGTCGTGTAGTGTGTGCCTGTTCGACTTTTGTAGAGTACAAACAATCTATAAATTAAAATTCAACTTGATTTTTTCAAATGCCAAGCAATCGCAAGTGACAAAAAGTTACCTGAGCTCAACAGACTGTCACCACAATGCTAATTAGCTATAAAAAGAGTTTACGTCTGATGTATTAATTATTTCATATCAGAAATCACTTTCCCAATAGATATTTACAGTGTCTGTCTTTCTATTTTGTTTTTTCCTTTGCAGACGTTTGTAAGCGGTCGTTTTACAAGGTATTCATTAAAATTAACAAGACTTACTTTCAAAATCTTTTTACTTTTTTCCAGCGGTTCAAAGCATAAGAAATAAAGAGTAATAGTAAAACATTGGCTGCACAACTGAATTTTATTTTGTTGTTTTGTTTACCTATACAAAAAAAAAAATGGGCGGAGCTACATAAACATCAAGTGTTTTTTATTGCAATACAATAATAAAAAGAAACAAGAAAAGTAAGAGATTACATGAAAACAAACACTTACGCCTTATTAAGCAAATAATAAAAAACACGTAGATGTCAAATTAAAAAAAAACAAATACAAAACAACAAACAACCTGTGACGAAACTACTCGCTCTCTCTCTCTCTCTCTCTCTACGTAATTAAAATTAAAATCACTTGTTCTCTCATTTGTTTGATTGATCTCTCTCTCCTTCTCCTACTCTCGCTCTCTTTTCCTCTTTTCTCTCTTCGAATGCCTAAAAGGGGAAATGCATTCATTACCGAGTTAACTTCGAAACACAACTTGAGAGCACTTGAAGATCAATTTTTATCTTTGCTTGAAACGATCTAAATGAAGAGAGAACCCATTCGGAGTCTACTAAAAGGGGTAATGAATTTGCATTCTCCCTCTTCAAAAGACTTACTAATCTTGTTTTCTTTAAAGTAAATTTAAATCAAATTGGATTTTTAAAGGATTTTATAAAGCACCAAAGGTCCGAAAAAAACGCACATAATTGCAAGCAAAATAATCTAATGCTTAAGCGACAATTTTTTCTCGGAAGTTATTATTAGGTGAGGTTTTTCGGCACGTAAGTGAAACTAACCATTGCTCACTGGTCAAAAGAATTCACTAAATTTGCTTTATATAGAACACTTTAAAATACGCATATCTGGAGACTCACAAGCCTCGCTACGTTAAGAAATAAGTGAGTATTGAAAAAGATTCTTACCTTATCAGCTTAAAAAACTCGTCAATTTATAGAAGATCAGGAGATCAGAGTCAATTCTAAATCCTTTTTATTAAGCCCAAGATAAATACTTCGAAAAGGCCACGAAAATCTAAGACTCTCTCTTAAAAGCTAAGATGACATGTGAGCAGCCAGGTTGATGTATAACATCCTCATTCAGTTTTATCAAACGTTAGCTGCAGAAAATCCGCGCCACTTTATTCAAACTTTCTATAATAGTTTTTTCAAAACATGTTTCCAGACTTGCGAGATCAGACAATAAGATAATCTTTCGTTTAGAAAGATCTTTCTTTCGTTTAGAAATTAACTTATTTTTATTCCTCAAATAGTTTTAAACAAATTTTGAACTCCCTTTTTATGTATTTAAAGATCACGTGTACATTGTTTTAATCTTCCAATTGGGGGACAATAACCTGCGTTATTTCCCTCGCCTTGCCTTAACTTATCATCTTTTGGCATCGATTGATGCAGAATAAACAAACCGATTCATGAGCTCGGTAGTTTGAAAATTATTCCGTAAACGGTTTCTATGGCAAAGATGGCTCCACTGTGTTCAATATAAGTATCCAGCCCGCTTTTGCCCTCCTCATAAGCAGAATGTTGTGGACTCGACGACTATGAAATTTGAAATAAACCCTGATATCCATATCTGAGTGCTCGTGAACAATCGCATTCTTATTACATTTTCTATTACATTTTTATTCGACTCATTTCATTCAAAATCAATAATTGTTTGACATAATAATAACAATAATAAAATTTCGTATAACATAATACAATAAGTGGAAATATTTACAAAGGAGATTGAAAGAAACAGTAGAATCAATATTTCGAAATAAAGAATGGCCGATGCCAGGATGAATGAAATAAGTGATCTAAACGATCGATGTGTTCGATGAGAAGCGAGTTCTTCGAAAGTCCTGCATGCCCGTAACAGCAAAAAAAACTGCCTTCTTTATAGGATAGAGCACTTTTGGCTTCATAGATGAAGAACTGCATGTGAACAAACTTGTCAAAGTGGGGGTATGTCATCCTACTGTTATGACGATGGGCAAGATATTGTCAATATACCATAAGAAGTTTTCTATCCCTAGTGATGTAATAATCTTTATTTTCGTTTCATTAACTGAAAGCGATCGATTTAAAGAAATGTTAAAAAGTGCTTCCCGCACTATTGCGGAAATATATCCGAATTTCAAATTGTGGAATGATTTTCATTACATTATTTTTTCCTTTTGCTTGATCGATTAATTCAAATGTTATGAAATGTTTCAGTTGAGACTTCGTCTTGAATTGGCAACACGAACGGCTATTTGGAAATAGATGCAGGCCAAAGGAGGTCACGCTATAATTGAGTTGCTTTTGTTTAAAATAATTTGAAAATTTATCAGAGATTTTACTTGCCCTCCGAAAGAGTCTATTAACAAGTTTTTAGAAGAGAAAATAAAAAACGAAAAAAAACCTAGCGAGCAAAGTAAAAGTCAAGAAGACACGCGACCACGTCTTATTAAATTAAACCTTACATTGGTTAATGGATTAGTTTGAATATTTGAAGGAAACGCTTAAAATAGGAAGATGCAAATAGCATAACGAAACGAATTGTTATGGGGAAGGATTACCCTGCTCTGAGAACTCTGAGAGAACATTAAAACATTATTCTATGCTTTAACTAACCGGCTGGAACCCCGGAAGTTGATATTGCTATCGCACTATTGAAGAAAGTGTTTTCCAGTGCGATCACCCACTCCCCCCTCTCTGTGGATACTTCCGAACGGGTCTTAAGCCGCGAAAGTCCTCTAGCAACGATGCTTTGGACAGCGTAGAATGGATATTGCGGAGAAAGAATTCGAATGAAAAGTATTTGTCGCTTGAGATAATGCTCTAGTTTCGGTATTTCGGGTGCTCTTTATGTGATAGTTTTTAAGAAAATCCCTGCTGCGGCCTGAGCGAATGGACAAGGGAAAATTCTTATTAGTTCTGAAAAGTGTAATGTAGGAAAAGTGGCATCTTTCGCGAAATTAATATCGAATGATCTCTGATGTATTCGCTTGTTGCCCGCTTTACTCTCAATAAATTTGGCTTAATATACGCAGTTGTTTGCCTTTCTTACTTGCATTTCGGCTTCGTTACTGGCTAACATGCGGTAAGCAGCCGAACACGACGACATGGATTTCCATTATTGCTGTTCTTATGGGGGCCGGTTCGGAGCTTGGATTCACGGGCACAAGTCATTCGGAATTTCGGATCAGTATGCCAAAGCGAATGTTTAATTCTGCGCGGTAAGAACTTACTTTGATTTGCTTCGTCGTTCAAAATTTGTGTAGATATAACTGCATAGGGTGCAAGCCAAACATAATTTAAGACGCTTCAACAGGACATTCAACGAACATTGGATTTTGAGGTTAGGTTTATGAACCGTCTTCCTTCAAAGCTTTTCCCCTCTTCTGTTTCTTTCTTCCTTCCAACGCTTCTGCTCTTAGTCGGTTTCGTTGCTAGCTATTCCTTCGTTCTTTAATTGTTCGTATTGATTGCTTCCAAAAAAGTTACGACCGCCTAAGAAAGCGCGGCAATGAAATTTATTTTTCTTGCAGTTGCTGATGTTCTTTTGAATCTTCAAACAACTTTCCTTCAAGTTTAGTTCTTTCCTTATTGCTGCTCGCAACTTTTCCAAAGGTTTCATTCGATCTGCTGATTTTCTCCTTTTTTTTTATTGCTTGACGTTGGTCGCGAAGAGCTCGAAAATGGATGATGAAGGAATCATAGCATCTTCAGATTTTTAATTTCGGTTTTCGTTTTCTCTCTCTTTCAAAATTTTTAAAATTTATTTATAATATTTTCTTACTCCAATAGATTCTATGACTACTGGGTTTTCTAGCCCTTGCTGCTTACACAATCGCTTGATTAGAATTTTTTCAGTAAAATTGATTTCAAATTTTTGTTTAATGTTTCTATGGCGACTTTTTTTAAGATTGTTTTTCGAATTTTTAATTACAGTGGCAGTTTCCATTATTGTTGTTAGTCTTTCCCCCTCTCACGTGCTTTAGGCTTTCTTAATACAATACTTTAGGCAAATGTATACCCCATAAGGCTTATTAATTATACTGCGCGTCGAGCTAATAAATGTGAGCTAAAAGGTGTTTCACATTATTCTTATTTCGGACGAGGAATAAATTCTAGGACCAAAAGCAGTGTCACTAGCAACAGAGACTTTTGACTCAAGCTCTTTGCCCATTGTAGGCGTAATAGTTAACTGACCGTTTCAACATAATGAACTAACTTAGAAAGCTTTACAAAGATCCTTAAATTAAAAGGAAAGGTAAAGAATTACTGACGGACATAAATGCTATAGCATTTCTTTTCAGTGCAATGAGAAAGGACGTAAATACAACACTTCACAACACTCGATTTTTGCATCATGATTATGCGCCATCTCACACTGCGTCGGTTCTTCGAGACCATTTCGTTAAAAATTCAACGCATATCGTTCCACAACCACCGTAGTCACCTAATTTAGCTTCATGTGGCTTCTGGCGCTTTCCTTTCCTTTCAAAAGACTCGTTACGCTATTAGATCGACATTAACTACATAGACTATAAGTTACACTTTTTAGCTTTGTGCGGTCCTCTTTTCGACTGTTCAACGTCGTATCGAAATTTAGTTTGTGGCTCTTAACCAAAAGTATATCGTCGATTGACAGATAAAAGTCATTAAGCGGATGGAGACCGATAAGCTCCAGTGAATTTTAGCTGTCGTCCATAACAAGCTTTTCGTGTCAATTTTTGCGACTACGATCGTTGCAATAACAGCGATTAGAGATAATCCGCCTTGAAGTCTGTTACATGTGTCTTTAGATGTGAGTAACGGGAGGACTAGCCTAGTAAGCCTCTATCCTATGGCCAGGTGTGTAAAACTGAGACATTTATGGAAATTCAACCTTTTGGCGTAAGTCAAAGACAATATCTCCCATGAGTCATCATAGTCAGAGTAGACCTAAAGTGTGAAAAGTCAAAAAGATCTCAACTGTGTGCTTCCACAAGTATTGGATGCTCAAAAATCTTTCAATTCAATCCAATCTAATACGTTTTCTGACCAGACGAATAGAACACATCAGCGTTTGTTGTGATTGCCTCCTATATAAATAATAAATGATAAATGAACACAATTAGGGAAAGTATTAATCTTAATATCTTTAGATAAACTTTCGTCTGCGAAATTTTCTATTTAAATGAAATTTTAATCAGGCGCTAAACTTGGTGTGACACGGTCGCTATCTACATCATCATCACGATAATAGACTAGAATCCATGGCAATAGAACGAAACGAAAATCTTCTGGCTGCGCCATGTAATCAAAAACCAAAAAGAAACAAAACACATTTACATGTGTCTTCAAATGCGTTGAGTAGAGTGGAGAGTAGATTGCAGAAAATTTGTTTAAAAGCCCTCCTTGCCACTCAAGTAAGTAAAACAAATCATGAAAACTATCACAATTCTAAATAGGAAAATAAAATTTTTTCTAACAAGAAATACTTATAAGGCCGAGTTAGTTCTGCGTTGTGTGCTGTATGGCAAAGTAACAGACTGCAAAAGTAGTTAAACGTATGTACGTTGTTCGCCACAAGGCACAAAAACAATACAATCAACAATCAGAAAACATTTTTCGTAAGTAACTCTAACAGCGCGAGAAAGATCTGTCTCTCGTTTTTTTATTTTTTTGTTGCTTCCATATATGAGGTACAATACTACAAATGTTTTCGATATATATGTAAATGGCTGGCGGTTTATTGTACGTTTGCTCATCAGCATGCGTATGCAGAAAAGCCAAAAAGACGACAACGAGAAAATAAAAAACGAAAGATTAGTTTCCAGACATAACAACAACAGCAAAAAATATATTAAAAAAGAAAAGCGAAAAACGCTTACAGATGAGAAATAATAATAAGATCGTTTGCTAGATGCTATTACTTCAACCGCAAACAGTAAACAGCACAGAGCAGAGAGCATTTCCTCAAAAAAGGCCCCTTTGCCAGCTAATAGCCAAAGTACGTCGCTTAACAACATGAATGAATGCATTTGATTAAAGTTTTTGGGGACAACGAGAGTAAGTAGCGAGACAAGACAACGTCACACAACACGCATCAAATTGCATTTATGGCGTTAGTCGCTGCTTCACTTTAGTTCACTATAATGCTAATAACAATCAAATGAATGAGTGTATGATGCTTTTCTGGTTGTTGCTCATGAGCTCATTTATATTCATGTGTACGAGACATTTGCATAAACTTTTAGTTTCTTTTTTCCTGCTTTTTTTCTTCTCCACAGTTTCGACTTCAATCGTTGTGATTGTAAAACGCTTTTGTTTCACTGTAGCACGAGCCAATGACGTTTAATTGAATTTTTTTTGTTAGTTACTTTCCTGTCAATTGCTTTAAACGCTTCGACGCCTGAGTTGCTCGCACTGCTGATGATAAGTGATAGAAGTGTTAATCAGGAAATTATAACTATAATCTTTACTCCATTATTTATTATCATCATCATCATCATGATCTATGTACGTATGCATCCAGATACGCTTGCTTGCATGCATGCTTGCAATAATAGAATGCTAAGTAATAGTTACTTTTTTCAGTCCTATCGTCTAGTTTTCAATTACTTTTTCGCTGAGGGCTCTTCAAGCAGTGTGAAGCCCTTATCTGTAAACTTTAATTCAATTTAGAGCAGATGAGCATCATCATCATTATATTATATAATAATTTTTATATCATTTGCCTGCAGTTTAACACAATCACTTTAATCTTTACTGTCTTTAATTAAACGACACTAAATTTTATTTAAGCTTCAGTACACATTAAATAACTGATGACATGACTTGATTGTAAATATCTTTCGATATTTTTCGTTGTGTGACAGCCCCTGCATCATGTGTGCTACAGGGCATATTAAGTTTGTGCACACGTTTGCAAGACCCGCAACGAGTTCAGATAGATCCACTGTTTATTGTCTTTCTTTTCCTTTTGAGGTGAAAAGTTCAGATCGAATAGGACCATTTTTTGAACGCAGAAGCTTTTCCACGAAAAGTAAACCTTTACAACATATAGCAAAATGGTCTAAATTTTAACATTTTTTAATGGAAATTGGTTCATAACGGCAGTTTAGTATGAAAATTAACCGTACCAAATTTGGACCACGTGGTTTTTTTGTTGAACTCCACTTCTCATAAAGTTTTCCATGAAAAATGACGCTATGAGTTGTCGCATTTCACAAAGAAAAGTAAACGGAGAACTATGTTAGGAAAAAACGTGTAAAGTATTTAGAGGTCGGCCATGTCCAGCTGCAAGTTTTTAACTTGTTGTTTTTTCTTTTTCTTACGCTTATTACTGACAACACATTATCGCAACTTTTAAAACATGACATTTGCTCTTAAAGCATTAGCGAAGAAATATTTGGCATAAGCCAAGACAACCACCATTACCGCCTTACATACACTGCATTTATATAAATTACAATCATTACTAAATTAATAGCCTTTTTAAAATATTTAAGAAATTACTTATGTCTATATGTGACCGTTTGTTGTGCGGGGTGATTAACTGCCTTTTGCCTCAGCCACGCAATTTGTACAAAAACGGCTGGACGTGCCGCTCAGTACATTTTCAATTTTTCTTAGATTTCAACATTTTCATGTATTGATTTTCTACCGGCCAGCATTTATATAAGCGCCAATGTGCAAATCATTAGTTGCTAAACGGTTTCATCAACTTTGATGAATTCTCATCAGCATGCCGCCACGTAAGCCATCATAAGAGTTATGATGGTTTTCCAAAAAAATTATTATGAGGAAAAACCGACGATCCGTTAATTTTAATAGATAGGAAGAAGATTTTATTCATCATCTTGGGAAGCGGATTGTTGTTGCATTCGTGGAATGTTATGGAAAGATAGGGAAAATCGAAAATCCTCTGCCCTTCAGTGATTACTGATCTTTCTCTTTATTGCCATGAGAGTTAAGCAAACAGATGCTAGAATTTGCAATATTACAAACGCTGATAATTGCAGCCGCGATAACAAACCGATTACTGCCTTGAATCTATCGCGCGCCTCAAAATCATTTTCCATCATATTACGGCAGAGTTCTTTGCAAATGTTACCAGTCGTTGGTAACAGTCGGCGGGTAAAGTCATCAGCCCCGAGTTGAGACTTCCATGCTAACGTGCATGTGTATGTGCATGCATACACATGCATGAAGAGAAATCCTTCCTCTTTAAATATATATTTTACGAGAGATTAATAGTTTACCTTTTCGTATGTGAAGCTTACTATTAATTTGCGTAAATTGTTCCATTAAAATAGTGATCTTGTCTGCAGTGAGAGCAATTAGTAAAATTTATATTAAAGATATTTTCATTTTTATGGGCGTATAAAGGCGTTATAATCAACACACCCTTTATTGTCAGCATAAAGAATCGTGCATACACACATACCCAGCCACACATACACTTAACTTTTGTTGAGAAGAGTTTGGTTAGGTTTTCCATCTAATAATTTATATTTTTAATATTCACATAATCACCGCATTATTCAGTTATAAATAGTTTTACGAGTCTGCCGTAAATATCAGGCAAGGCATTTTTTTTGTTTTTATTTTTATCTTTTTATTGTAACTTTATTATAACTGCAAGCATAATCGTGTTATTGCAATTATTCTCACAAATCTCAACACTCGACTCGACCGAAAGTTAGTTGCTCGTAATGATTGCGAAATAAAACAAATTATCGACAATTTCTAAAGCAAAAAGATTTCATGCTAATAACATTAAAAACTTTTGTTTTATTTGGCTGCCTGATGCTGATATTATTTATGATTATTATTTTATTTATTAACCAGAGGCTCTACAGAATCTAATCATTGAATAACTATAGTGTTGTAAAATTTAATAGCGTAAGACCCACTTGTTTTCAGTTACCTTTAAAATTTTTTGAAAAACGATTTCATTTTTTCATGACTTTATTACGTATTAAGCAAGACAATATAAGCTAAAAACCACTTTTACAGTAGTTTTGTTTTAATTACCTTTACGTAGCCATTTTTAATTAAGAAGCGTATAAAACACAAAAAAATATTTGACAGTCTTCGCGAAAATGTTAAAGATATCCAGAAACCGCTTTCAGTGCTCAGGAATTTTTTCCTTTTTTCTTGTTTGATGGGACCAATCACTCAGAGGAAGTCCCGTATTTACGCGTAACACGGTGACGGTCAGACAGAAGTAAGGAAGAAGAAAGAGATAGGCAGGTGGTTGTGGTCGCAGACTAGTTTGTCTGTCCCCAATCGGTAAATCTTATGCCTTTACCGACTGAGCGCTCAATATATTTATCGCCAAAGTAAACTCTATCGTACTAAGACTTCAACCCAGGGACTCTGACTTAATAGTCGGGATTCTTACCTACTTCGCTACTTATGCGGTATAAGTCAAATGCAAGTTGTCTTCTGAGTTCCACCTTTTGAATCCAATTATCTCTTAAATTAAGACGAGAGACCCAAAAAAAGGTAATAACGAAGAAAAAGTTAAAACTATATAGCGAGAAATGGCATACCATTAAGTACCCTACACCACTTCACTCAATCCAGTTATTCACTTAATGACTTTTCAAAATAAGAAAACGCATCGGCATACCAAATTTCATCAAAATTTACGACCTGTAGCGTGAACACAAGAAAACAAGACGGGCAAACGGACAAACAAGCTTAGATCGATACACAAGTAAGTCTATCTCAAGTCCTTCTGAGTGTCCCATGCAGCCGCAAGAACTTAATACACCCTTGCTCCACAAACGACGTATGGTATAATAAGGGACATGCCTGTAAAAACAAGCGAAGGGTGAAGCAAGCATTTCTTGTCAAGAGTCGTACAAATTTGGATGTTTTGAAAGCCTACATATATAAGGACTATAGGTAAAGATATATGTATAAATAAACGGTACGCAGGTTAGATGTAGACGCAAGCGAAGATCTATTGACTGCAATAAAGTGCTCATAATGAGAGCCAAAGGCTTAGCTGACGTAAAAAAAAGCATACAAGCAAAGATGATACAGCGCCAGCATATTGATGTTTGCTTTCTTACTCGCATTAATTAATCAAAATCTTAAAACAAGTCACATAAATAATCCAAAACTTGTTCTTGAAGGTAAGCCTCTCCGCTTTACCTTTCCTCTTCCTTCTCGTTCACTAAACGAACTCATAATTCAATAAACATATTAAAACGTAACACAGAAGTCGGATGTGTTAGCTCCATACGCGCGTACCATGAAAATTAAAATGTAAAGGAAAACAAATGCATACTCGGCAGTATGGTAGCATCAAAGAAAAAAGTATAATTAGCCCAATGTTGTGCAAAATAACATCAATGCGGAATGACAGAAGTAGGAAAAACGTACCGGCGAAAAGTGTGTGTTTTAAAACGTCACAACACAACGCAAGGCACCTGTTGTTCGGTTCAACAAAAAAGCAAAAAAAGAAAAGGAAAGAAACCATAAATACATAGAGATTTAAAACAACCTGAAAAATATTGTAAAGAGATTAATAAAGTATTAATTAATGACGATCTAAGAAGGAAGGAAAGACTCCTTGACTTGGAAAAACTCAGCGAGGAAGATGATATTCAAAGCTACTGATCATAATGATGATGATGATGATGATGATGGTGATGCGATGTTTGTTTGAATTTATTTGCAGCTTATAGAGCTTTAAACTAAAAACGGCTTAATTACTATATTAAGTTACACGGGACAGAGCACACAACAAGATTAGCCGGCAGCCAGTAGAAGCAGCTGGTTGTGCTTGTGATTTCTTTAGCCACCAACTATGATCACTTGTCAACGACATTCCAGGAATTCGCACCTGGTCGGCCTGTTCTGGAATATTGGAGAGTGCGAGATATAAAAACATGCCGAACGTGCCAAATGCCAACAAATCACTGCGCAGTTAAGCACAAATACACAAACACAAACACACGCACACACACACACACACACACACACACAAACAGGGGCGCACATTATACTATCGAATGCAGGGCTTCCTTATTTGTAGTATGTGGCCGCACGGCCGTACTGTCGGCCGTACACGTCACACAATTGTCGACAATGTTTGAATTTCAACATGTTTTAAGTTTTCTTTTCTTGTTTTTTTTTTTTAATTTTTTTATTATTGTTGCTGCCTTTTTATGTTCAAAAAATTCTTGTTTTCTTACTCGGTAAGGTTTAAATATGTATTGCGTGTATGTATGCGGGCTTTTATGGCAGTAGCACGCAATTTCATTGTTGAGCGCCAACAAAAGCTTCCGAATTCTAAGCACACACAACCAAACTCACATATATAGATATGTTCTCACATACCTGCACACACACATGCAGGCATTTTAATATGGCTTATAAGCACATGTTTAAAATATTGTTTGATCGAGTTTTGTTTGTTGTTTCTTTTTACTTTTTAGCTAAGCGTGCAAGTGCTTTTCCGTTTATTGCTTGCTGTCTTTGTTGCTGTTGTTGTTGTTGTTGTTGTTATTATTGAACTTGTTTGCTTGTTTGTTTTTAGTAAATTAACTGTTTTGGTCGATTGCAGTCAGCACGTTTTGTAGCAGTTGTTTTGATTGTAAGCGGCTTTAAATGTTCGTTATACCGCTTTTGGTTAAAATCACCGAAACTCAACAACGAACTGACTAACAATCCAATGTTGAGCATCCATAATACCCTCCTGTACAAGCAGCAGTTTTATTAGTTTAAATAAATGCATGTTCATGTATGCGCTTATATGCAAACCATCGCAACCTTAATTCTGTTCATTCTTTCCTCTTTCGCTGACATTTTGGCCAGCTTTCGGCTTTAGCACCATCGATGCCTTTTGAAAATTTGCAAAGACAAGTTTTATGCTGTTGCTATCGCTATTATTGTTATGTTTGTTGCACCAAATCACGCCAGCTTCCATACCATACATAGTTTAATAAATCATCCAACAGGCAATGCGATTGGGTTCAATGGGGTATTAGTTATTCTCCATATGCGTCCGTTCTTTATAACTGACTGATATTTTGGCACAATTTTCATTAAAAGCATTTATAACCATTAGAAGTAGAGCCATTTACGTATGTGTGTTCGTTCTGTCAAAATGCTTGCGTTTATGATATATTTTCATTTGCTTTAATTCTCAACTTACCTCGATTGCCTTGTGTGTAACATTTATTTATTTATAACTTAATTAAGAAGTATTTTTTTGCAACCGAGAGATCGGTGTTTGGGCATAGTATGCAAGATTTATGAATTGTTACAAATAAGAAAGGAACCGTTATATGAAAAGGCCCCTTTTATCGGAAGGCGAAGAGAATACCGCAAAAGCAATTTGCAAAAAAATCATCATATTTAGCTTATGGTCTGTGAAAGTCTTGCACCTGCTCCACGAAGAGGAGAAATAATGCATGGAGTGTTCAGTTGTAGCGCTTCAACTAATAGCACTCTTTGCCGGCTCGTTGCAAGAACACAATGCACAGCTAATATTAGATTTCGTTTCGAACTCGATGAACACTTGACAAAAGCATTTCAACGCTTTACGACGACGATTACTCATCTCGTGCATGTGTGATTAAGATATGACGCAAATAAAATATATAAAGTGGAGATCAGGTCTAAATGTCATCCTACGACCTAAATAAGTGATGTGTTATAAGCGATTCTAGGACACTTTGGAAAACGACTCAAAACAAAGCCTGCAGAAAACAAGAATTGCGATAATGTGGTGAAGAAGAGCGTGAAAAGGTCGTTTACAATGCGAATTCGATTGTAAGATGGACATCAGGGGAATTAATGCAAACACTCCGCATGAGTAGCCAAATAGGCAAAGGATTACGACTAACAACTCAGTGGCCGCGGGTTCAAGTCTCAAGTGCCGTAGTGATTTCAATGCAGTCGGGCATATGATCTAAGTTACCCGGCAGCCTTGAAGTCCACACTTTGAAAGTGTAATTACAAAATATATCGACAATAAATAAATAAGTGCAAGTAAAATCAAGGACGTAATTAACGACGTAAATAAATTGAAGGCCTCCGTTCGATATGTTCTTCATGGTTTACGTACTTCATCTCCGAAGACATTGGCTTTTTTAAGATTCTTCATAGGCGCCGAGCAACCATGTCCCGCGCACACACAATCACATAGATCATTCAAGTAACATTTTATGACGCTGTTACAAAAGGGTCTACGACGAAAGCCATTCAAGTGTTTCCGTGAAAAGGCATTAAAAAATCCTCGACAGCAGTGTTTAGAGGAACCCGGAAGAGTGTCGATGGGGAAGTGATGTATTTCAAACACACAGCGAGAACTTTGGCGAAATAAATAGGTAATTGATTTCTCTGGCTTTTCATTTAAGAACTTGCTAGCGCGAAGTTAGCCCACTGCCGACATTTTCGTCTTTGCTAAAATGTAGGCTGAGTTATCTTCACTTTGGTAAAAACTTTCGTTATTTCTCTGAGCAACGCTTCTTCTGTATTTCTATGAATTAGAATATTTTCTGGTTGCTTAAAGGAAAGACAACGAACTCCTTTGTAAACTTTTGACATTATTCTACCTTATGCTCTCTGAAGTTTTAAGACTAAATACTCGTAAATGCTGTGGCGTCTTTAAAGAAGAAAGAAAGTTTTACAAATGTTGTAACAGGTTTTTCGTTTCTTAATACCCATTCGGTTGCTTCCATGTCCTATCTCCTGTCTCTGCTGCATCAGCTTTCCGACCATCACTGCGTATCGCGTATAGAGGTTAGCGCCTAAGCGATACTTCCTACTTAAAACAAAGAGAAAATAGACTCCGAAACACACTGTTAATTTTGTTTGTTTTAGAGGCACTTCCACACCGACATTTTGCAGCACTTCATCAATTAGCGAGGTTTTACGTTGATTTTTACAACTACTTGTGTTTCTTTTCTTTGGATGTTTTTCCTCTCGAGGGAATCTTGACGCTTTACAAACTTGCATTGTTGTCATCAATGACGACCAGAAGCGCCCCAGCTATAAACGGATGGAGGGACAGACAGGCAAACGAACTCATGGAAACTCATCACATTCAGAATTTTAGGAATAAAAATATAACAGTAAAGTATGCTAGTAAAGCAAAGTAAACTCATCGTCCTTTAGCGGTAGATATAATAAATAGCTGAACGAGTTGAGCGTTACAAACAAACGATAAACTTGATGCAAGTTGGCCTTTACAGATAGTAATCAGAATAATTATTGTTCTCTTCCTTTGTCTTGACCTCCAATAGGATTATAAGAGAAAAAGCTAATAAAATGTTAATTTTAGCTCAATAGAAAGGTGTGTTGTTTTTCGCTAGAGTGTGAATAGCAAATAGTTTTAATGCAGAATTTATGTCCTTATGATTGCTGGAGAAATGTAAAATTTTATTACTTTATTTTCCATTAAAAATATGGCAGTTAGCCAAGTTAGTTAGCGTTACATTCTTAATTGCCTTAATATCAATCCGCATACGACACACTCTTTACCATTCGCAGAGCATTTACGCAGTTTCATTACTTGCAAGAAGTTCTCGGTTATGCACTTACGATGCACGTAAACGGCTGTTATTGGTATCATTATAGACTCGAAGAGCGTAAAAGAGTGTTGCTGCGGCTCTAATTGGTACTAAAATCTTATTAAAATTCGTGTTAAAATCTTTAAAAAACACACACACACACACTCACACACGCACTCATAAGTGGATAATCTAAGGGGTGTGTTTTTTTCATAAATCTAAGTAAAAGACATAAACGGTTTAAATGATTTTCTTTTTCTCCTTATTTTTTTGCATAACAAACCTTAAAGACAAAATTTATGCTTTCAAGGCGTTAACCTTAACATTAATTTTTACATAAAATATGCAAAATTTTTAAACTGTATTTCATTTATTTAAGTGGCTATGCAAATTGATAAATTCTTAACGAGTATTGTTTGCTTATCTAAGGAAGTTACGCAACTTTTTACGGGACACATTGAACACCGTTTAGAATCTATTCTGCAATCAAAGGAAAAGGAGAATATTTTGCTTAACGCAGTCAAAAAAGACTACGCATGACACGACTGAAAAGATTGTCACTCGTTGATTGCAGCGATTAGGAAAATATATTAGACGATGACAGGGTGATGTACCCTTATGTACAAATGTAATAAAATAAATGCAAGAAAATGATTTTGTTTTTGTAACACCACCAATCACTTATGGAATTTTCCCTGAGTGGTACATACAACACAAGCGAGAAACGAGCAAGCGATCGGAGGTGGGTGCCTGTTATGGCATCACTGCTTAAGCACTTAGAAACGGCCGGTTGCTACGGCCAGGTATGCTCTACCACTCTTATATTTGAATTCACGGATATTGACTTGTTATACCAGAATCACTTTCTGCATCGATCTAAGCTTATCTGTCCGTCTGTCTTATGACTTTTGTTCAACCTACAGGCCGCAGTTTTTGAGATATTCCTACAGGCAAAGTTGCAAACTGTAAATCTTATCAAAGAGACTTCTCCTGAACTTAAGCCAGTGGCTCAACGTATATGCTTCAAGGTGCTTTATGCCTAATGCCATGGCCTTTTACGGGCACTAGGAGTTAATTGAAAAAAAAAGAAAAACAACAAAATAAGTCCAACGAATCAGATTTTCTTGTTGATTTTTAAGATCACAATCAACGAATATTTTTATTTAATTTATAGGAAAAAAGATTATGCATAAAGGAGGGACAGAAAGCTTCAACTCTTCAATATTCGTGCCACAAATCAATTGCTTGACAACTTTGGCAGCTTTTGGTGAATGTTGATTAAATATTTAGAAAAGAGGAGCAAAAGCAAAGTAATAAAGAATATCATCTCTCCGTCCGTCATATTGTGTTACTTTTTTTCTCTTTTTTTTTTCCTCTTTGGTTGTTATGTGTTTTGTGTTTGTTTGTTTTTATTTTTCTTCTCCTTTTTGGTCATTTCCTTAAGTCCATTATGAATGATGTCAAATCGTTTAACAATCGTTTGTTAAACTTGTAAAACCATTTAACCTATTCGATTCTTGCGGCAAAATGTATACAAAAAATTTTTACGCACAGCTGGATAACTATGTTATCCTGGCCAGAACTACAAATAGTCTACATGAAAGATGGCCAACAACAAATAAATAAAATGCAAAACGAAAATAACAACAACATAACGAAGGCAAACTAGACATGAATAACAAAAACCAGTTAAAACATGCCAGTGTATAAATTTATCATCCACAGTAACTTGAAGCGAAAAGGCCAACTAAGTAAAAAAGAAAAACTCTTTGAAATCCAACTCATGCAGTAACTTAAGCTTAACTATCCATGTAGTTGATGATAATGAAATTTTTTTGAAAAATAAACCAAATTCTTTAAGCATTTTCTAAAAACCGAAAATTTCTATAATTTCTGTGCGATGTTTCGAATTTTTCGGTTTCAATTTCTAGCATCAACATACCTGTGAAATAACAGCAATAAAAAAATAGTATTCGTACACAGATCTCATAGTATGCAATTATGTCTCAAGTGATGATTGATTTACGGCAGCAGAGTTCTGTTTTGCGAAGACGCAGAGCGAGGAGAACAAAACATGCGCGCAGCGGCCTTGGAGCAATATGCTCGTTAATCTGGATTAAATATTGACATCATTTATTGGGGCAATCGATATATTGCTAGCTTAAGAGAAAATAATTTTTATTATTCAGTGCAATATCCCCTTGAATTCAAAGCAGTTTCTTCAACGGGTCTTCCACTCAAATATGTGATGTACGTAATAAATTCTTTGGTAGGATTTAGATGAAAATGCAAATCCTTGTCGGGTCATACTCATCTGCACTAGCTGATGTCGTGAGCTAATAAAAACACATACTTTCGCAGCCTGCAAAGCTTATAGAAGAGGAAATCGCTCAGTGGAAAGGGCTGCACAGTTTAAAACAAGATTATATCTAGCGTTTGCTTCTAAAGGGATGTGGTTGCTATTGAAGACCCCACAAATTTATTAACTAAAAGCACAAACATTGACTGGGAAGCGTGGACGGAGATTATATGCATTTTTATCCACTTTCAGAATTCACAGGCCAGGGAAGTCTCCAGGCGAACATTTAAGTTCAACACCTGTTTTTATTGCTTAACATTTTTCTCTCAGTGCATTAACCCCCAATACTGTCTGTCTTTCTTAGTTAAACTTTCAATTCTGTCAGCAAATACTTGGTTTTGATTGATTTATATCGTGTCGCTAACGCTGTTTTATGTTTTTTATAATTTACAAGGAAACAGACAGCAAACAGAAAACAAAACAAACAAACAAGCCTTAGTGTTTTTTTAAAAAATTCGATTATGTTAAACGAAAAACAGAGTTAGAGCGGTACGGTAGGGCCAAATACCACCCAGCTGTCATTAATGCATTTGACTTGACGGAGCTCAGATCTAGCAAACATGTCACGCTACGAGCCCGCAATCCCGCGGTAAACCTATTTTCAAATTTTCGTTAAATAGACCTACAAAGTTGCAGCTTAGGGCGGAGAGGTCAACTTTATACTTTTAAGTTTAAGCGTAAGGACAAGAATCTATAGGTTCCTGATAAAGCATTATGGCATTCCTCACGGCATTACTGCAAAATGGAAATAGTGCCGCGTCCGACACGCCACTACACCGCCCTTTTTGTTTATAAATAAAAGACAATTTTTCTTACGCATATTGCGAGAGCTTCCAGGTAAAAAAATTGATGAGCGATTACATTTGACGGCTTTTCATAGTAAGGCGCCATAAGGGGACTGGTTGAACACATGCCTATGCCAATAGCATTCGTTCTTGTGCCAAGACACGTATACTGGATTTTATAAATAGTCCTCCACATTTGCGGCCTTTAGGTTGCACAGAAGAATAAAAGAGGGACAACCAACAGACAGACGGCCACACGTGCTTGAATGGATCGATATAAGAAAAGATGGGTTTACTTCAAGTCTTTCTAGGGATTGCATACACCCGCCCAAAAGTAATACACCCTTGCACCTCAAGTGGTGTAGGGCATAGGCAGCTATAGAAGATAACTCGAGATCCAGAAATACTTTTCTTCCATCATTAACGGCCTGCTCTTTATTGTTAAAGCTGAAGGCTAAATTACTAAGTAAATGTCTTAAGGTTGCCATAAGTCTTATGTACACACATTGGGGCTTTGATAGAAAAAAGAAAAAAAAAAGAGAAAGAACTCTGCAATATCTTGTTGTTGCAGCAACAATTATAACACGATCAGGAACAGCGATTGCAAGCGAAAGCGTCTCAGTTCGCGTACATTTTTAACAGTTTTAAGTTTTCCTACCGATGTTTTTTCCGTTTTTTTGCTTTTATAATTTTTTTATCTTTAAAATCTCTTATCGCTGCGCCTGTTTTGAGGTCTAGTGAGGTGCGATTATCGTTTCAATGTGTTATTGTGTTGCGATGCTTGTTTGCCACTGGCAGCGATAGTGCAACTTATCGAACAAAAATTAACCGCAAACCTGAATGTTACACTTGAATCATATTGCGTATATCGCTGTTGTAGTTACTGTGGTTAGTAGTAATCGTGAGAGATGTTGTTGGCATAGTGTGGAAATCACCAGTAGTCCCATGAGATAATTGGCAATAAAAATTCATGTTAATGGATAATTAATCATATTAGCAATTAAGTTTACATTACCACAGATCACGATATCATATTAGTTTTTTTCTTTTTTTTTTTGTCGTTTTTTGTACGTCTGGCGTGGCCGCTGCGAGTGTATATGGATTAAATATTTAAAATATTTCTTTCAATTTAATAAAAATTACATATAAATGTCCATCTGATCATTGATTGGTATTTGAAGTAAGAAGTGAGATATGCTCCGTCGCTCTCAGACAAGTTTCAAACAGGAATCGAGCGCTTGGCAAAACTTGGAATATAACAGGAGAAAAGACAACATTCCGCCTGTCTATCGCATATTGGATGCTTGCTGTCACGTTTACTGATTTATTTAGCAGATCTGCTTTTTTTTCCATTAAATTTATAAATAACTAAATAAAACATTCGATAATTTGTGTTAAATTCCGTATCAATCAGTAAGAAAACGCTAACTGTGATGCTGTAGCTGCTGGAGCCAATTTAACTGCGCTTTCGATATTTTTAAAGACAAATTTCATTTCTCAATAAGTTCTCGTTATATGATCGAACGATTTAAAGTGTGAAAGCCTTAAAACGTTTGCAATTTTTTTTGAAAAACGTCTTCTGAATATTTATTTGCTGTACTCTGCACCACTTGTGGTACATAGTTTTATTAAGTTCGTACCGATGTACGCAACACTCAGAAGGACCTAAGGTAGACCCATCTTTTCATTCCAGTGATGGATTCAGAGACAATTTCTGAATCGATTTAATCTTGCCTGTCCGTCTGTCCGCATATCTTATTATTTCTCTTATTTTTTTGTGTTCAATCTATAGGTAGAATTTCGGAGATATTTTCTTGAGAATTATCACACGGACATGTTGTGGACGAAGGATGAACGCTATTAACATCGTGGAAGGGTATATTAAGTTTGTGCCGATGTATGAAACACTCAGAAGGACTTAAATCAGAGTCACTTTCTAAATCGACTTAAACTTTTCTGTCCTTGTTTTTGTGTTCAATCTACAGATTACATTTTTCCCATATTTTGTTGAAACTTGGTATACTGACCGAAGTTTTGGCCGAAGACCGAATGCTATGCAAAATGGTTCGAATGGGACCATTTTGTCGGCCACTGCCAATATAACATTTAAAAGTCGTTATATAAGAGACTGCACGAAGCCAAGTGATGTAGGGAAACGAACGATCGGCCATGACCTAATGTTACGCTTTTGCTTGAACTTTTTTGTACAATAAAATTTTTAATTCAATCTTATTAATGCTACCGAAATTTTAAAGCTTTACTAACCACTTAATAAATGCTTTGAAGTAAGCCATTAAAATAATAAGCAAATTTAATGGTCATCGTAAAACTTGTACACAAAATTTAATAATGTTTGTCCAAAGCCGATAAACAGAAATTAAAAACTACTGAATTTTTCTCTTTCTCTTTTTTTTCGGAAAGATTCTCTAATCATCATAAATCAGGATCAGTAAGAGAAATAAATTGATAAAGTCATTAAAATCTCATGAAAATCAGGATGAAAAAACTAAGAAACAAAACCAACGATCAAATGAAATGAAAATCAAAATTATTTTATATTGAAAAACCATAAAAAAAGCCATTCGAAATTAAAAAAAATTAAAAAGAAATTGAAAATAGAGGAAAGAGACGTAAAAGTTGGAAACTTGTGAATATATCACATTAGGCATAATAACGGAGAAAGGGAGTGCCTAACTGATGCACATGATATACACACACAAATGACCTAAAAAAAAATATAAATTTCTATTAGTCTTAAGATCACAAACAAAAAAAACCTTCCGGAATGCCTCAAATTCTTCTTCTTCTTATTAATCCAAGTTGAATAAAGACAGTGTTGGTGGTCTATTGAGCTCAATATTTGTTTGTTTGAATATGTTTCATTGTCAACCACAAATCATTGATTGTTATTAGCGCTTTAAGTCTCAATACAGGAGTGACAACAATAATGCGTTTGACTTCACGCCACGACAACGATATAAATTCGAACGTGTTATGGGTGGTCACTCAATACTTTATTGTTATCATTTTACCCGAAAAAATTTGACATGCCAACGAAGCCATAAACTATAAACGTAACAATAGAAATCTTTACACAAAAATTTTGAATTCTGAAATACTTTAGGGTTCATATCCAAGGCAGAAAGACAAAAAAAATTATTTGAATCATATCAACATAAATCAATTCCTAACACAATCTTAATTAGAAAATATAATTTATTAACTTATTTTTTGGGGGTAAAACCGCAATTACGGACAGCGTAAAAAAAGAACTGTTTTCCAAAGCTGAAAAATGCAACTTTACTCTTACTTTTCGGTTGCCTTACAAATCTCAGCGAATCTTCGGTTATTGATCTGCTGAATAACAGAAGAAAATAACGCATAACTCGACCAATTCATAGGATGACATACAGAAATGGAACTACTATTGAGGACTTTATACGATTTTTAGTTAGTTGATACGAACCTCCAAAGGAAACGTGTCAAAATATGCATGCATGACACTCCCTCCGCCCATTAGTTTGCAGGTCATAATTATTTTAACGACTACAAAAAAATCGCTGAATACAAAGGCGAAAGCTAACTTTCGGACAAGCAATTCGTTGTTTTACAAAAGCAACAGCAGCGTCAGTAAAACGGTAACTGATGGTCGACATAGTGGTTAGAGTGTTGTAATCGTTTATCTGCTACCTTGCTTAACACATACTCTCTATTAGCATAGCGGTATAGTCTACTTGTTAATTATAAAATACGGTCAAGTACGTTTTTTTTATACTTTTTCTTTGAGTGTAATTTTCAATTTTATGAGACTTCAAAACTCCAAATAGATTAGATTCAAAAACTCATACTGCTACAGATAGGCTACCATGAAATTTCCGTTTGAAGATCTAAAAAAGATGTAGATTCGTCAATAATAGCGAAATGTATACGTCATCCTACGAACTTATCGAGTGACGTTTTACTTATATTTTCAAATTATTCCAATCGTTCTACAAAGAACGAATTAATGCATCAGGGCTCGAATATTTTAATGTACTTGTAGAAGATATGCAAAATTCGCCCAAGGTTGATCCCGCTGCGGGAACCAGCTGAAGAATTGGCATACTAGGGGAAGTCCTATTCATTTTCAGCCTAATTATTGAAATCTTACTTTAGGAGTTAAACGCTTTTTGCAACGTTCTCAGATAGGAAACGCAACTCTCTTTAATTACATTTGACATTACGTATCCTTTAATTTTCGTATGTGATTTAAAAATCAATTGATTTTGAGAAGCTCCAGCACTCAATCGTATTTGATATTAAGTATAGAGCAATTAAGCAAAAACCTTAAAACGAGACGCGCTAATAGCAGCAGCAAACAAAAATGTTCTATTGACTGTAAAATATATGGTCTCAACAACGAGCCTCGCAAATTCTGTCCAATTTTCATGGAGACTTACTTGTTACCATAACTATTATTAGCCTTGAGTGGTTAAGGAGAACATAATGAATTTTTTCAAAAATTTCCAGTTGCTGGTAGAAGTTATTTTTACAAACGCCTACAAATATGGATATCTTCTTTTGAATTCATTAGTTGACGGGACGAATGACAAATAAACTAAAACTGAAAGAAAATCCCACAATTTCCAAAGAAAAATTCCCAATAAGCAAATATTTGAGCTAAACTCAAGCAAACGAGAACAAACTCATTATGTCTTAAACGACTCGGGCCAGAAAAACAAATAATTTCACTTTTCATTTGAGCACACAACAGCAGCAGCATCAGCAGTAGTTGAGGCAGCGCAGTCACATATGAAAGTCCCTCAATGATCAAAACAATTCAGATAATTATGCTGATTGTTTACGTTTCTTTTTTCCTTCGGTTGCAAAAAGTAGACAAAAGAAATGTTTTATGTTCATACGTTATGACCGAAAGACGAAGGTGTACTAATCTTATCATTCCGTATGCAGCAACCGCTGTATACGCATCGCAGACTGTACACAAAGCTCGCATACTTATGCATATGTGTTTATATGCCTATCTCCGATCAGTTTATGATTGTCTAGATCGAGCAGATTCAATAGCTTAGGGTTATGGACTTGCCGCGACGATTTTTAGTCTTTATAGCTGCAGATGAAGTCTGCGATTTTCTTATCACCGATCTCGAAATCCTTCGATCATAAAATTGCTGTCGAGTAAGATATTGAAATTACTATGGAGCTTCCTCGATATCCCGATATATAAATCGGAAGCAGATTTTGAGTTAAGTGGAGCTCAATTTTGGAGTTGAAATAGAGATTTGAAACTTGAAATATACCGGCCTAGGCTTTTACTAGATATTAACACTTTACCGACAGGCCGCTTGGTCGCAAATCTTCCTTTGTGCCGGCTCTCTTCTCGTTTGGACTGGTGCGCGGAATGTCTGTCCTTTCTATAACCAAACCACATTTAATAACACATTTCATTTTCATGATATTGTTACTAAATTGTATTTCCTTCACCTTTCACTTTCTCCCTTTCAACTTAATAGATTTTAAAATATGACGTTGTTCGAAACTATTAACAAGGATCGGTGTTAAAGAACAATTTAATTAAATTGGAAATTATTTCTAATGAGCAATTGATAGGCCCACAAATAGGAAGAAAGTCTTCCAATGGTTATAGACTTGTTTAGGGTGAGAAATATTCAAGATTTGCCTAACTTTTTGACTACCCGACACTTCTAACGAGGGTGGGTGTAAAAATCAATTGGGAAATAAACTTAAAGGTATTATAACTGTGTTTTCCTGTTTTTATTTTTGCATTTTTATAATATGTGTGGAAGGTATGTGATCCATTATTATAATGTGGATGTTAATCATAGATTAGTTGACCTTGATCTGGAAATGAGAGTCTATTCGCCACTGGGAGCGAAGTAATAAGATGAATGATATGCATAAGACTATCGAAATGTTTTTCTGAATTGTTGAAGTGTCAGTTAGCTGATCGCTTCTGGCTTTTTCTAATTTTTTTTTTAAAGTTTCTTCTGAGGTTTTAAAACAATCCCTTCTTCGCATTTTTAAAATCTTCAATCAACTGTAACTGAGTTTTTAGGCGCATTAAGTGCATTTCTAAACTTGGTTTAAACAACTGACGGCGTTTAAGTTTGCAAAGCTTCCGCCCACATCTTGGTTATTATTTATTTGGAATTATAATCCGCATGAGTGGCAGTATCGGTAAGAATTGCGACAACCAAGTCAGTATTCACAGAAACAAATCGCAAGCGCGACTGCGACCACCTCCTACCTATTTCTCTTTCCCTACTTCTTTCTGATCATCATCGTGTCACACGTGCATGAATATGATTGGTTGGTCATATTAAAAAAAGATCTCTAACCAAATTTTGCCAGATTAAATGCTTTTTTAAGTACAGAAATCTATGTTAAGATTTACACATTTTTTAAAGTTGACCTCGTATCTGTCAATGTAAACAGATTCAAAAATCTGTATCAGAATATTTCTCTGACGCGAAAGCATACATAGATAATGCAAAGCGAATGAGAGCATAAGCAGATGATCCGCATTCTTCGTTCAAAAACAACCCACTATCCTACGTCCCATCTATTCGACGGCCCCTCTGCACTTTTCACGCAACCACTACATTTTTGAGATCTTTTTTGTCTTTATTCACAATATGCGGGAGTCGTGCTCGATCATATCTCTCTTTGAAATCATTTCAATTGCAGGCTTTGTAACGGAATCATTCTCGACATTTGCAGCGCATTCGGACAACAACTGTTTTTGTGTGAAAATGAAATACCAGTGTTCTGTTGTTTATATGTAACGCGCAAACAAAACAATCGGTTGTATACGTTTTGGGGGTTAAAATAATTTTTATAATACAATCAAATCAAATGTTCATTTAATTTACATGTGCCTTTGTGCGCTTGTATTGAATACAAGCTTCACAAGCTACCGTAGAGATTTTATCGAAAGAACACACAAACACAGCTGAAATAAATAAAATAAAAAAATTAAATATAATTGTGCTATATATGCAACAATAAATGTGCGAACTATGAACAAATTTATCACAATACACCTGAAAAAATGACAACAACACGATTTTTTATATTATTAGCGTAATAAGAATTTTGAAAACTTTAACGCAAAGAGAATTCGATATTCTAAGCTGTCGTCGTATCATGAATTAAAGGAAAAGTCAATGCAGATTCACTTCTAAGGTGAAATATCTGGCAGAACTGAGGAGTTAAACTTACTTTGGTGGATTTTCTAATCGCAGGTTTGTCTATTCGAAACAAGTATTATTTTTAAACTCAAAATCAGGTTCAGTACAAAATTCACTTTCGATAAACGATAGAGCAGGAAAGCCTCTCCTTTTGTTTATAGTCGAATATATTAACTTACATCTAATGTAAACTAAGCACATCTGCTGACTTTTAAGACCTTAGTTTAGCTAAGTTAATCATTCGTTAATCATTCGTATGTGAGAGGAATAGATATGCGGTATATAAGCTACCAGCAGATCTCTTGATATCTATTTTGTGTACTATAGAAACAGCCTAGTCATTGCACCCGAGTTCAAATCTTAGTGCGATAAGATATATCGGTCGTAGCTACAGTGAGTGCTCAGGTAAAGGCGCAACAATTGCCGGCAGAGTAAGCATCCACTAAGCTGCGGCCGTTTCCTCTGTTTCTCTATCCTCACTTCTTTCTGATCTCCCCGTTCAACGTACACAGAACATCCCCTGAGTAATTGGCCCGATCGAAAAAAGGGATATATATATGGAACTAAAATGTATTCTGAGCATTTGAATAATGCTGGTGCTCTTACCTTGAGTACGCTTGATTGTATATGTTGCTCGAGCATATGCTTTGTCAGTCACAGCGCTAACGTCTCAGTACTCTATTCCCCTTTCATTTCCTTATCTCCGAAGAGCCACTGAAGATTCTGAATTCTATTCGTTTCAAAGTAAAATTTTAGATAATACTTTTTAAGTCAGGATTATCTGCTCTCTCATACGATTGCGAGTAACTTCTTTCAATTTAAGAAATTCGTTGTCTGCTCCTCTAATTTTCCACATATTACTCTATCATGAAAGAGAAACTAACGCGACTCGGTCTTAGAGTCCAAGCAATGCTTGAACTAAGATATTCATCAATAAAAGTTCGCTTTAACGTCAATTAGAGATCACAAGAGTAAGTAAACAAACCTTAAGATAAAAAAAAAAAGAAAAAAAAAATAAACGACATGATGGTCATCATGGTCTACGCTATGGATTTAATTTCTGTTTAATTGCTCAGTAAATTGAGTTGCTTTTGGTGCCAATCAATTTCACTTCAAAACTAGTAAACAAAAAATTCTCAAAAAAAAAAAAAGATTGCAAGGCATCGTTTAATATGTTTTTGAACGTTTTGCTCACACAAAATTGGCTACGAACAGCGTAAAAATTACCGAAAACACAAGTGCTGATGTGCAACTTGATCGTTAAAAATTAAAAACGTAGTTTCTCTTACGTATCCCGCTAAGTCGTAGAATATGAAGTGAACTAAAATTCAGTTCGCAGAAGTCCGCGCGTACGAAATGACAACTAATTTGTCTGCTTTGGCGCCCATTGAAAATTTCATTGTTTCCATCTGACAAGTAGAAATCTTCCTCATACAAATCTCCCCGAAACAATTTGTTGGCTTTGTCTTGGGACTGGCTAAAACAAATATAAAAGCAGAAGAAATAGTTCTTTTTTAACTAAGAAGTTCTTCAACTTGCACATTTGGTGAATCTTTTCAAAAACCAATAGAAAAGTTATTTTTTTACCCATCACCAAAAAAAGGAAGGGAATATTCATTTTACCAAAACCTTTGCAGGAGTCTGGAGAAAGCTCATAACCATATAATAATATCTTGATCAGTCTGTGCGTCTGTCCAACCGTTTAATATGGATTGTAACCATTCAACTGGCCGCAGAATTCGCCCCAAATTTGGCAAAGATATGGGAAGATCTTGTAAGCAGATTAATCTTTAAAATGGACCTAATCGCTCCAGGAACATGTTTAGACAACGTGAACTAAAAACGCCTCTGTATTCTGGATTTTTTGTTCATTTCTTATTAATTGTAATAGAAACACGATGACAACCTCCGCGTGTAAAATAAGCCACACTTACCCAATAGTATAGAGTATGAAAGTTTAGTTTTTTTCGTTGTCCTTCCTTCAATTTTTGTTAGGATATAGATGGAAGCGAATATAATTTTCGCGCGTTCTTTTTTTTTAGCCGATAACCTTAGTTGCTAGTACTCGTCTTACTTAAATTCAAAAACTTATTTCTTTGGCATAAATAAATTGTAATAATAATATTTTTTTTTTCTTCAAATAAACAAATGCGAGACAAGACCAAACTAAATATTTTTTTTCATTCTATATAGAATTCAAGCATAGAAGCATTAACGGCCCCCCCTAACCTATATTTTGTTTGAATGAAACATTTAAAATCGGCAGCAGAAATATGTGTCTTGGAAATTTCATTTCAGGTTTTCTCACATTTTCACTCAATTTGCTTATTCCATTTGATATCTGAATGCCGTGCCGTTTAATTGTCTATTTTAAAACTATTAATTTTCATTTTTGTTTGCCTTCTTTCTTATGTACTGGTTCTTGTTTTCATTTTGCTCTTCTTCTCCTCAGTTTATCACGTAAACTAATAAAATCAATCATCATCACGCTCGTTAGAAAAGAACGACATCAACAGGAACATTTTGTTTGTAACATTTCATGCAACCACTTTGTTGATATTTATATGACGTCAATTAATTTATAATAGTTGTTTTAGTAGTGATTATAAAGAGCGATGGATTTTGTGGGTCAATCCAATTGATTCATTTTGAATGGATAGCAAACAAACAAACTACGCGAGGAAACTACTTTCGATTTAGAACGAACCTTGAATACCGCCAAGGACCACAAAAATTTTTCCCTTTTTTGCTTTCCAAAATTCCGTGAACCTTGGTTTTACAAGTCGGATCCACTTGCTTAACGGGAAGTATCGTAAAAGCGGTTGGATATTGGAATCTTTCAAAAATTTCTCAGTGAAGTGGTTATAAAATAACTCCTTGCTTGAAAAGTACGTAAAATTTTAAGGATGCAAATGTTGTCACATGTTGAAGTTAATATACCATACAACAGCCAGGTACACATGGATACCACAACATTATTTTTAAATGACCAGTCATTTAGGCGGTGCCCCCATCGACAACGAAAAAGAGGTAGAGAGGCGGATTGGGAGGTGGACAATCTAGCGGGTATGTGCCGAAATATACAGGTGTTATGCCTTTACTGACTAAGCACTCACTATAGCTGCGACCAAGTACTGTCAAAACGCAATGGGAGTGGAACTAGATCATTGAACTTAATAGTCGCGCCTCTTATCTGCTCGGCTGTGCGTCAGTTCTTCAAGTGGATTTTTCGGTTTACTAGTTACTAAGAGAACATGGCGCGATATATCAAAGAAGATATGTAGCAAGCTCGAATCCACTATACCAACCGTTAATAGAGCATAGAGCACAACGTATTTTTAACTATCGGTCCAAACAATTTATACACTTTTGAGGTTATTTTTATTGCATACGTTCTTTTTGGTTCAATTTGCTAAATATTTTTCGATCGTTTGAATATAATTGCACGCTACTTTACACTTGCTACAAACTTTCGCTTGGTGATTTATAATAAAAGTACATCTTTTGCTTTCGTTTATGAATTTTTTAATAAATCCTTTCGTTCATTTTCATGATGAAATGTGTGCTAACTATGTGTCTTTGGCTGTGTGTATAAAAATGTTTTTACACTTTTGCAAGATTCGTTTTTCTTTTTTTTTGCTTCATTCCTCCAAAACATAATATATGAAACAAACTATTTTTATACCCAACACAGCACCAAAAAAAGGGTGAACATCACCATATATGAGAAGACATTGTCATGACATTTAACATAAGTGAAATAAAATCCTCAAAAATATGGGAAATGGGAAAGTACTTAAAAGCTACATCGAATCTCTAACAAAACACATCGACAGCTATTGTAAAAAATTTTAGAATTAAAAGTAAAGAGGGAAGAGGAACATCAAGAGAAGTGTTCGCAGCAAATTTGAAAAGAGGAGACTTACTTCGCTTGTGGCGGCAGACTGCTTACATGGATATGTGCGAGCCCGCTCCAGATGCTGAGAGCAATAGATTCTGTCTTCGAGAAAATGGTCAAGCAATAAGATAAAGAAAGGATCTTGTTTGTTAACAGCTTAGGAAATTTAGAAGACCTTCGATTAATGCGATCTCTGTGTCACATATGCGATGTGCCGCTTAGTATGCACGCCTTTTCTATCGGATTTCCAAATGATTGAAAAATATATAAAAATACTTTGGAAATTTAAACCACTCAGTTCTTAAGAAAATAGCGTCATGTCAGTCAGTGAAAATCGTACAACTATATATAGATGCAGATGAATATGAAATATAAACTAAGATCGAAAACAGAAAAACTTGACAGAAAAGAACAAAAAAAAAAACAAAATAAAAATAAGTATATACATGTGTTCCGTGTGTGTTTGTGTGTAAAAAGCCGAGTAAATATAATTAATGCGGTTGTGTTAAGCATTCGGAAATATGTTGTTTAACATCATCATTATGAAAACACAGATGATGATCGCTCTAGTAAAAGGAACAGAACAAATAAATTCTGCATAACATGTGTGCTTGCAAAAGAACACATGAACAACATTGAATTTAAAAAAAAATTAAACAGAAACAGACAAAAAAACACATAAATGCGTATAAAAATATCGACTAAAAGATGTTTGAAACGTCTCTCATTAAAGCGTCCACGTATGAACGCAAGCGACGCTAAGGGACTTATATGCGTTTACAAATATATGTATCTTTATATGTGGAAGGCTACCATATAACAAAGTTATACAAAGAAGAGAAAACAAACCCTAATGGCAAACAACAATAACAGAAATAGAAACAAAAATTGGAAAACACGCATCATTTACGGACACGGTAGACGACAAAATAACAATATTTGCCCTTGTGTCTTGTGCCATCGTAAAAATAGTTGCCATAGAAGGAGTGGACGCTTGCAACAATAGGAGTGAAGGGAGAAAGCGTTGGTTGTTCAACTAACTAAGTAGCTATTAAGTACATGCATTAAAAAAAAAAGAAAAAAAAAAACGAGGTACAACGTTGTTCGCAGAATTTGTTGCAAATTGTTTATATAGATATAAAAACAAATGGAGGGAGAAAGGGTGAGATAGAGAGAGAGTGAGAGTGAGAGATAAATAGAGACGGAGGGACAGAGATGATACGATAAAAGTAATGTCAATGAATTGCAAGAAAATTTCACTGCGTCTGTTAAACTTTTGAACACATAAGCCGGAGAACGCTGAACGCCGAGCAAATATACGTGTATTGCATATGTATAATGTTTAATAGCTGTGGGGGGAAAATAAGTCTGCTACGGTTACTGCTGCTGCTAGCGTTGCCGCTGCCGTCATTTATTTACATTGAAAGAGATGCGGGATTTGAATGACTTGTCATTGAAGAGATCTTTTCAGCGATACACTATAAATGAACTCGAGTCAGAGCATTAATGTATTATACCGTTAATTTTTGAGTCAAATTCAAAAATAAACAATTCGAAGACATAGCACACTCTCTGAATTGCTTCCACTACAGAACGATCCCATCTGTTCTTATAATAGCAATCATGAGTGCCTTTGCATATGCACAGACGGTTTTTCTAAATGATCGTCTGACCGCCAGTGCTCGTATCTATCTGTGTACGTGTGCGTGTATTTATATGCCGGCATTTCGAACAGGAGTATAATGCAAACTACATAAAATTTGCCTTAAACAGTTGGCATTTAACGCTGCTTCTATTTCAACGGACGGGACAATTTTACGTAGAGGTCTTACTTAAGCAAAAAAGAAACCAACGAAAACAGAGAAAAATATCTATTAAATGAATTTTTACAAAATTTTCTGAAAATACGTACATTTATATGCGTGCATATGTGTGTTTGTGAATATAAAGGTTACAAGTGCAAAAATCTACTCAAAATAAACAAAAATTTCACTTTAATGTACAAAGAATTTCAATAAATAAAAAAGTATTTCAAATCTCTTAAGAAAAATTGAAAAATTCGCTACGCCACAAGAGAGAGAAAAAGAGATCGATCGATCGCTGCAGATCATACATAATTTTTTCAAATTAAATTATGAAAAAATTTCCTCAGCTGTAAGTTAAGAAAATTCTTTAGAGAACTATTTTTAAAAACAAAATAAAGAAAAGGAATTTTATTCTCCTTGAAGCAAATCTTTCGAGATTCCCATGAATTTTTTCTTTTAATACTTTTTTTCTTGTATACTATTTTCACTCCATCGACTTGAAATCTCAATTTTCGTATGACTAAATTTCTTAAAATAATCATGTATTAAACTAATTCTATCCAGATCACTCTGAGAAGCCCGTTGGAAAGGAAAAATAATTTTACAAGCTTTTCGGTGTAAATAGTTAGCTGATTAGTGTTGTCCGTGCAGCGATCCCGAAAGAGCTATTGTACTCGTTCATAGCACTAGTCCTTCAGTTTCAGGATGCTTATGAATCCACCCACATTCTTTGATACGGAGCAGCCTACAGTGTCTGACGTTATGAAGTGTTCACCAAACACCTGGTGTCTGTTCTGCAGATGACCTCCCGTTCACATGCGATATGATGAGACGTCTCACTGGCGACAATTAAGCTTAATTCCCATTACTACGCCAAAATACGTTTTGCGCTTTCTCGAATCCACAGAAAATTTACCCAAAACCTCGAATTTTCATTAAAACTTTTTTCACTTCATTGCATTTATTGTTGTTTTTGATTTCTTAAATACTGTTGATCTGTTGATCTCAACAAAATCTCTTAAGAGTTCAAAACGTTGATCGCTTATATTCATATGCACGAAGTCTTAAAGTGTATATGTGTGCGCAGACGTAGAAAGAGACTTTTGCTCCAATTCGTATGAAAAAGCGGAAATCTCTGCGACATTTTAATTAGTGTCAAGTTAACATATGTGCTTTTAATTAAATGACAACAATAACAGCAACAATGAAGAAGAAGCGCAGGCAACACAATATTAAGTAAAACTTTTTTACGTATTTGCTTAGTAAGTGTTTCAAAAAACAAAAATAGAAAAAAAAATGCGGTGACAATGTTATGTAATAGGCAAGAGGGCTGTGCACTATGTGAAGTCTGATTTATGAGAAGATACGTACATCAAATAGTTTAAGAAAGAAGAATTTAATAAATAATGTAATTATTCGCTTAAATATTTCTTTAAAAAACATTTCCAGATATTTTAAATAATAGTTACACTGATATGTTATTTTTACCTTTAGCCCCAATAAATTTTGGTAAGCGCGAGCAATAGTAATTTAAATAAATCCTCATCGGACCACGATAAGTATTTGACCGAGATGTCACATATTATATTTGTACATATATCCTATTAGGATATATAGAAAATATCCTGTAGGGATAATAGAGAAAAGCAACTGAAAACGCTATAGTGAAACACGGCCGTGAATATAGTACACCTCTTCACTTAACATAGTTATTAATTACACGACTTTACGAAATAATGCGTTATCTGGGAAGCGGTCGAGACAGTGGCAGGATTCGAACTATTTTCGATAGCGTTCGTCGTTGAACCAAGACAAGCCGTTGCACCAAATTTCACCAAAACATCTCAAAAGTTGCGCCACGTAGGACACACGCAAGAAGTCAATACGGACAGACGGACAGACAAGCTTAGATTAGTTTAGAAAGTGATTCTGAATCATCCAATGAAATGACGGAAGGTGGTTCTACCCCAAGTCCTTCTGGATGTTGCCTACATCCGCACAAACGTAATATACTTTTGTACCATAAGTGGTGTAGAATATAACTAAAACATATTGATTATTCCCACGATTCTCAGAAGTGAATGAAAGCCACATGGTAGGATTCTTTAAAAAATCCCGTGGTACGATTAGAACTAACTTTAGTTATATTTCAAGGATGTACTGAATACTAACTTTAGTCATATTTCAAGGATGTATTATACGGAAGAAAAGAGACAATCCACTTCAACTCAGATCATTGCTTATAACGATTACCCATTTGAGAGCTATGGTTGGAAATCACCTTAAGAGACATAAATTTATATTAGTTTCGATGATAATTTATAACAGATGTTTATCTCATCACAGTTTGACGTACGTTTTCATCTTTCAACATGACATACCATATGTATGCCACACCAAGTTGTATTTCAAAACCATTCATGACATTAATGCTGAAAATTCTCAGTCTACAAACTCGTAAAACTTTATTCCTTAGTATATTGAATTTACTGAATAATTTTGAAATTTTTTGACGATTTTTTAATTCATTAATTCCAAGATTTTCTTTCAGACTTCGAGGTGTTACCTTTCTTTAAACCCCAGAAACATTAAACGAAAGCCAAGCAAATCTGGTATACGTAATGTAAACACCAATAATACATAAAGGACATTTTTGTAATCGGACAGACCATCGCGAGAAAATCTCCGTAAGCCGGCAGATGACATTAACGGAACATAACTTGTTTTTTGTCAACAGATCATACCTCTTCTTTCCTGAGGCCTCGTTTCCACGAAAATCTATAAGCCTTGGCTTACAAATGAGGAATGTCCTTATAGCTTAAGACCATAGGAAATAAAAACTAGCACAGCGATATGGACGAACTACAATAGTTTAGAATACAATTTGTGTTTTTGCGCGCACTTGTGCTCCGGTATACGCAAACAACAAGAATAACAAAGCTACGTTTATATCAAAAAAGTTTGTACGTATCTATGTGTGCGTAACACAAGAAGGCAGTAGCTCCCTGCTTAGAACCTCAGAAAGAGAGCAAAGCGCTTCCTTACAAATGCAACAAAGTTTTCAACCACTTTGAACACTTTGGAGATAAACAACCGGACTTTGTATATCCTGCGACTTATGGTCACAACTCATTTTTACGATGGCGTAGGCATGAGCATAAGCAAGAGCAAGCCGAAGTATAAAGACAGTTTTATTGGTTTTTAAAACAGTGAGAACGATATTATGAAGGCTGCATTGGAGTGACAGTTAGCATCGAACGTAACAAACGCAACATTCACAAGTAGTTTGCTAGAACCCATTAATCAATTCATTGGGCCTTTATCTACTGATAGAGCCAAAAGTAATCAGAGCTTCAGAAATGCAAAATCACTTTTTATCAACTAAAATATTTGCAGAGCAAATGAAGTTCTTTGGCATCATTAATATGAATCATCACTACGACCAAGATACTATTTGCCGTAACGCATTCATCATGCCGTCGAAAAACTCTTCTTCCTGTTTAATCCTTATTTAAACAAACATTCAATCATTGCGCGCTCTTTTAAACTTTTCCATCGCAAGCAAGCAATGATGCATGCATGGCCTCTTTAGCGGCTTAATTAGAAATCAATGGTGTGTTGATGTGGAGGACGGAAGTTGCCAAAAACGCAATATTTTTGTCATCTATATGTCAGGCTAGGAATTTTCCCAATGACATAAGAAAAACAAATAAACTTTAATGTGCGGTAACATAAATACAAAGCAACGACTAAAGCATTTGAGAACTCTTTTGACGAGAATTTTCATTTGCTTTTAATTGTGATTTACTTTTGATATCGTAAATTCAAAAACTTCAAGTTCTTTCACAAACAATTTTCACAAGCAATTTTAGAAAAATAGTTTTTTTTCTATATATATCTATATATATATATATATATGTATAATATATGTCTATAATTTTTATACCCTACACAACTTGTGGCAAAGGGTCACATTAAGTTAGTGCAACACTCAAACGGACTTGAGATATTGAGTCAATATCATTTTTAGAATCAGTCTTGGCTTGTCTGTCCGTTTGTCTCTTGTTTGTTTTCTTTTGTTCAACCTACAGGTCGTCATATTTGAGATATTCAGATGAAATTCGGTATACCGACATGTTTTGGCCCAAGGACGAACCGTGCTGAAAATGGTTTCGATCGGGCTACTTTTACGACCGCTTCCAATATAACGCCTTACTTGGGGAAGTTGCCATGTGAACAACAGTATTGCATTAAGCGAAGTACTGCAGAGTAGTTAGTAGTAGCCCGTATCCCACTATAGTATTTTTATTTGTTTAGTATAAGAAAATTCTAAATAAGAAAATGAATACATGAAATGTAGCGTGTGCGTAGCTTATATGTGAAATGCTTTATATTTTGGCGGAAATAAACTGCACAACTCCTGTTGCGATTGGGTTAAGCAGCAGTAACATTTTCCAAAGCAAAATCGTTGAAGCAGTGTTTCTTTAACAGTGAAATCAATGACTGCTGCCTGCACATATATTGTTTACGAATGGCGTGTGTGTGTTGCGCACACATTTTTGTTAATTTTCGCGAACCTCATAACAAAATAATTTTTAAATTTATCTTCGAAAACTATTTCATTACGCGTTGCAAATTAACACAATCGAAGTATGAGTGAGTGAGTGCCCTTGAAAAAAGAGAAGCACGTGCAAGCATTTCACTCAGAGTAACTAAATGTCTATGAGGAATTTAATCTATTTTTGGAAGGCCTTTTGGAGTATAAGAAACATTGCCTCTTTGTTGAAACTAATTCTGATGTAATTATTTCTCTCTCTATTTTTAAAGGTCTGACAGCATCATTAAATGATATTTACATGCGCCAGTGGTCGCACATCCCATCGACATCTATAAAACTATAGAGGCCTCTTGGTAAAATAACTGCTACATGATCTCCATTCGCATTAGAATATAATCTTTTGTAAACTTTTTATTGCTTGCGCAGAGATTAATGGCATACTGTAGACCATTACTACTTCAGAAAGTGCTGCCATGAAAGTGGATTAACTGGAAAAGATGTACTAATGCAACGATTAAATGAGACAAAAATATTTTAATGATTTGAACATCAAACGATTACCAACAAAAATTTAAACACAGCGTTGGGAGTGAGTGCGTCGCAAGAAAACACATGTTGCTTGCAATCAACAGGCAACGAAAATAACAACAACATGCAGAGCATTTATTGCTTGCAGGAGGAAAAAAAAGAGTATCTGCATAGTTTATAAGTAGAAATGCAGCAGAGGATGTTAAAGTATCTTCAAAATAACTAAAGTGGATTTCCGGTGCATTGCAGCATCTGAACTCATAAATCAACAATAATAACAACAACGACCAGAACAACGCCATATAGCATAGACGATATACAAGCAGCATATGTTCAATCAAATATTGTCACAATATCGCTGTTGAGGGTAATTAAACAGCAGTTGCTCTCTTCCTTGCCTTCTCCCTTTCCTCTTTATACATAAAGTACTCAAGCATCACTCACATGTGCACTATAGGAAAGAATAACAGAGGTATTGAAGTGTCTTAAGGTCTATAAAAGCAAAGAGGTTTAAATTTGTAAATGCATATTAAATTTATGTCCTCAGCATTTGTTGAACAGCCATAAAGTAGTAATTTTTACCATGGACTTGAGAAAATCATTTACCGTAAAATATTTACTCTTGTTTACCGTGATACTAATACACTGTATCAACTGCAGCTTTGCTGTCGGGTCACGGCCCATCTCTCACGAATTGACCGATTACGATCTTGTTGATGGCCTTGAAATACGTAAACGCAGTGATTCGCAGGTTGTTCAAGCAGCGGCCATGATGGATCACAATCAAGATCTCGAAGCAGACGAAGGGGGAGGGGGAGCTACTTCTAATAGCGCAGGAGAGCAGAAGGACTTTATGCCCCGCTTTAAAAATGAGCAAAATCTTAGCAATATTACAGCTAAGCCTTCGGGAAGTTATTTACAACTTTCATGTCCGGCCATAGGTAAACCAGAACCTCATGTGAGCTGGCTGTTAAATGGCACTAAGTTTACGCGCAGTATTGGCCGCGTAAAGAAGTCGAAATTTGCCATTTTTATGGAAGAACTAGTGCCTAGTGATTCCGGCCTATACACTTGCAAGGTGTGCAATCGTTTAGGTTGCATTAATCACACCACCGTTCTGTACATTAATGATCGCGTAAATCACAAGCCCATTATACTCGTGTCTCCTTCAAATCTTACTTTATTCGTTAATGAAAGCGGACAAATGGAGTGTAAGTATCTTTCGGACTTACATAGCAGTAAAAGTTGGGCGTTTAGTCCTTGCAATAATACTCACAATTGTTCGGGTAACCGAACTATCATCCAGCAAGGAGAAGATTTCTTAAAATTCTCAAACGTTACAAAAGAGCAGGAGGGTTGGTACACATGCATGGAAATTAACAGCTTAGGGTCTTCTTCCACAAGTGCTTACTTGCGAGTCAAGGACCCCAGTGAGACCAAAGTCACTAAAGTAATACGAGGTCAGACATTGTGGGAGGTGGTGGTGGCTACCGTAATTGTGCTCATGCTACTGCTTCTGACAATCTTTATAGTTTATGTATGGCGCAAAATGAAGCACGAAAAGCTTCTAAAGCAACGCATTGAGACCGTGCATCAATGGACCAAAAAAGTGATAGTTTATAAGCCAGCCAGTGGCGATTCAAGTGGATCTATGGATGGTATGATTATGCCAGTGGTGAAAATTGAGAAACAGCGTACCACGGTACTACAGAGTTCTAATTCGGAACCGGCTCCTTTTAACGAATACGAATTCCCTTTAGATTCCAATTGGGAAATACCGCGCAATCAGCTGATATTGGGGGCTACGTTGGGTGAGGGAGCTTTTGGTCGTGTTGTGATGGCCGAAGTGAATAACACTATAGTGGCAGTGAAAATGGTTAAAGAAGGCCACACCGACGATGACATAGCCAGCTTGGTTCGCGAAATGGAAGTAATGAAAATCATAGGGAAACACATCAATATTATCAATTTATTAGGTTGCTGCTCTCAAAACGGTCCTCTGTATGTAATAGTTGAGTTTGCTCCACACGGCAACCTTAAGGATTTTCTCAACAAAAATCGCCCAATGGGTAAAGAATACGATAAGGACAGCGCCAATAATCCTTTGCCACCGCATCATCTGACAGAAAAACATTTGATTTCATTTGCTTTTCAAATAGCACGAGGCATGGAATATTTGGCTTCACGACGATGCATTCATCGCGATTTGGCGGCTCGCAATGTCTTGGTCAGCGATGATTACATTATGAAAATAGCCGACTTCGGCTTGGCTCGCGATATTCAAGATACCGATTATTACCGCAAGAATACTAACGGTCGTTTGCCTATCAAATGGATGGCACCAGAATCGCTGCAAGAGAAATTCTATGATTCGCAAAGTGATGTCTGGTCATACGGTATCTTGTTATGGGAAATAATGACCTTTGGTGCCCAACCTTACCCGACCATAATGTCAGCTGAAGAATTATACACCTATCTAATGTCCGGTCACAGAATGGACAAGCCAGCAAAATGTTCATTAAATATTTATATGCTAATGCGTCAGTGTTGGCATTTTGATGCAACGGCGCGCCCTACATTTGCGGAAATCGTAGAAAATCTGGATAAACTTCTCTTGGCTAATGAAGATTATTTAGACGTAGCAGTAGCTAACCTAGAGACACCTCCTTCATCAAGCGACGATGAAGAATCGGAAGCAGATTCTTTGCGTTTCCATCATTACAAGTGATAGGCGGCGAGGTGGAGGATTACGTCTCAACAAACTTGTTATACGATTGTTGCTTTCTAGTGTAAATAATTCAAGTTTAAGCTTAAAATATAAATTTCTGCTATCTGTAAGAGATCAAGATTCCGCTTATTTGCAAACACTTTGACTACAGAGATTTTGCTCGGATCTTAGTGTAAATAATAATTAAAAAAAAAAAAAAATATCGAAAATATATTATAGAAAATTCAGCTAAATATCCAAAGACTACTCTTAGCTTATGATAAATAAAAATGACAACTCCTCCCACCCCCACGCCTGTTCCGTAAAATATCTCAAAGGCACCAAACGGTTTCTTATATAAAATATCGAAGTTGTGTAAATGAATTTAAATATTTCTTAGTTGTAAGTTTCAGTTAAAACTAAATATTTAACGTTTGAAATATTTATTTATTTTGTAAGCATTTAGTCGTTCTTAAGCACCGTTTCTATTGAGATTATTCTTTTTTTATTCTTGAAATTCTATATATACGAAGATACCTTGAATAACAAACATATCAATTAATTTAATAAAACTTGCAAATGTCTATTTAGTTTAAGACTTTATACGTTTTCAAGCATTTTTTTATGTAAACACACTGTAGTGAGTCACGGCCCGCCATTAAGTACCCCGCGCCACCCTAGAGTTATTCATATAGCGACTTTTGAAACTCAGGTGTTATATGGAAAGAGGTCGAAGAAGCGGTCCGATTCGAACCGTGTTCAATAACGTTCGTCCTTGAGCCGCGACAAGCCGGTGTACCGAATTTCATCAAAGTATCTCCAAAATGACGACCTATAAGTTGAATACAAGAAAACAAGATGAACAGACGGAAAGTGCATTACCGCACCGTGCACCGTGTCTCTATCGCAAGTGGGTCTATCGTGTCGCATACATCCGCACAAATCATATGCCGCAAGTGGTGTAGGGCATGGTTATTATTTAATAAGGCATTAAATTTTAATTAGTTCCAGGTATAAAAATACAATACAATATATGCCACATGGTCTAAAAAATATCGAGCCTATTCATACAAATAGCCTAAGTTAATTTGAAATGTGTAAATATAAATGGTATGAATGTAATTAGTATATGGATGCGATCTCCTCTATTAATATTTTTCAATGCAAATTTAAAAAAATATATGTAAATATTTTAATTAACACAAATATTTTGTTTTTTGTGCTCGAAGCCGTTATAACTGGAATATTCAAAATTACAATTTAACCCAATTTGCAAAAGAATTTGGAAATAACCCAAATCGATGGAAGAACACGCCCACAATGCCACAAAAACTAAGAACACCCTTGCTTTCCGTGTGTTTTGCTCGTTACTCATACGCTACACAAGACACAGCTTACAAACTTTCATTTTTATTTTATAAAAATATCATAGCTGCCGCGCCCACCCAATATCATACAATGTAGAAATTTTGTATGTTACTTTTTTTAGTCTTTTTTAGGATAACGGTACCGGTAATTTTTTTTTTTTTTTTGTATTCTTAAAAATACGCTCCATGACCTTCTCAAATATTATTCTTTTATTTTCTTTCTTTTTCTCTGGAAAAAAAAAATGGTCACAATGGTTTTTTTTAACTGTAATACTGGCGTTACCCTTTGAGGCCTCTGAAGAGCAGAAAACGAAACTAAACAAACATACCTGGTCTTTTTTTTGTTTTTGTGTAATAACAAATACTTTCGATCTATTGTTTCTTTATTCAACGCCACACTCTGATGCACGAATAAGTAGCTGATATTGGCCCGCCTTCATCAATTTCCTTTTTTCTTGTCCCTTGGCTGCTTATCTTATTATAATTACAAGCGTTGTTCGTGTTTTTCGATTAAAAAAATTAAACAAATGTTTTTAGCCATTACACCATAGAGCAGACGACAGCTCATCAAATAAACAAATAGTAATTAAATAAATTTTTATTTACTTATTTGATAATATTTTTATATAAATAAAAAAAACAAGAATTTTTTTTGATGAATGCCGACTTAATTCAACAAAATCATTAAATCTAATCGCACTGATCATCGCAAGTGGCCACTCGCCAGGCTATCTTTTACGCTTGAAAGAGGGGGGGAGAGGGAGAGAGGCAAAGAGCGTGGCTTCGAATGATTTCAATCAAGCTCACCCAGCATCCAGTTGTTTCGACATCATTCGGTTACCGTTTAGCTGCTGATTATTTATTTTATTTTATGCACATTTATATATATAAATATATATAAATATTTTTTTAACATATTAAGTGGAGCTCGAGCTGAGCGCTAATTACGAAAAATATAAAGTATACGTTGAAAATATAAAAAAGTATTTGTTTGATAAAAAAAAAAAAAAAGAAAAAAAAACTAAATATAATTTATTATGCTCGCCATTTGATTAGTCACCTGCTGCTAAAGCCGGCAATGCCATGGCATTAAAACTTTTTGATTTATTTAACATCAAACGCGCTAATTATGAAATCATATTTATGAAGCGAGTTAGTAAAGCTGACGAATGCATCACACGTTTGCATATTATCGAATAGAGCAGGTTAAGAATAAATCAGAAATCTTTTTTCACTTCACTAGGAATTTTAGACACCTTTCTCCTAAGATCTCCAAAATCTTTCAATTTTAATGAATTTAATCAAGGATACCACAAATCGCATGACGTAACCAACACCATGATTATTAATTTGACAATAAATGAAAATGAACCCGGTTTCGCATCACATCCCGAGAGATAAGTGGCATATATTTTTGGACGACTAAGGTCTGCTGTAGTATGTTGATACTTAAACTTATTGTATATTGAACAAAATTGTTAAGTTCTGAAAGGTTGAAATGTATGAAGATTGAAGTTGGTTTACTGTCGTCGATGATGTGTACAAGTTTCTTAGTATCGACTGAAAAACGCCTGCGTGTTTTACAAAACCAACAACGGACAATCGATTGAACAGTGTATGAAACTTGTTTTAGGATTTATCATACAAAATAAAAAATTGAAAACTTGAACTTTTCTCTGCCTTAATCACCTTTATGGCACACATGAACTACAACGTCTAGTTTTTACGTGTAGCATAACGTCACATATTTGTGTCAGTTTAGAAAACCGTTCTTTTACTCTTGTAGAATGCTCTAAGCACACATATCCAAAATATATTCCAATTGATGTCATATAGTCATTCCGGCGACGGAAGTTCCACTTTGGGAAAGTCACCGTGAGTGTTAAGAGTGGCCTGCTTGCAGACTTCTCTACTACTTAAAAAACATGTCTGTGAATAATTGAGGAGACTAGAGAAGTAGTAGCGTGGATTGAGGCCTGGTGCGTGGTAGGTTGATATCTGTTGCTTATGCATTCAAATCCAAGAGGGTATTACCTGGACACCGTCCGGAAAGTATGAATAATTCGAAAACGAAAGTATTTCCGTAACCAGGACCCGCGTAACTCGCGTTGCAGACTAAAGCTATTGGTTCTTCAGGAGCCAGGTCGCCCACTCAATCAATACCACATGTGCTTGCGAAGAACCTTTGGTGGAATGTATCCGTACTTACGATGGTTGCGGTTGTCTCCAATTACGGAGACATTAAATAGTTGAAGACGCTGAGGTGGCTTCGCCTTGCTCAGAGGGGAAAGTCAGGACTATACCACAACTTTCATATCTGGCGCTTCAGTCCTGCAATAGGCCTTTGTCTGTAAGCTGGGGCGCGGGGGGCCGGAAGCCGTAATTAAGCAATTAATTGGGATGCAGACGTAAGAACATCGACACATCAGATGTCATATAACTAAGAAATATCTTGACATGTGATGGACATTTTTCCCACAAGCTATTAATAGTGAACAGGTTACATAACAATTCGAGAATATCTTTACGCAGGCACTTAAATTTGCATTTATGTTTTTCTCCACTTCCGAGAAGGCATTGAGCAAATGGAATAGTCAAACTAGTATGCCATAGATGTAAAGGATATTGCATTGGAGCCTGGAGAATAGCTAAGGAGATTAATGTGAAGATTGCATTTAACTCGCAAGCAAGTATTATATGTAGCAAGTGTGTGGATATAAACAAATATGCTTGATTTTCGTTGTATTTATTTTCTCATCTTCACATTCTGGCCTTTTGCTAGCTGGCCAAACTGCTTGCAAGGTATGTTGTTGTTGTTGTTGTTTTATTTATTGTATTTTTCGTTTTCCATAAAAAAGTTGTATTTTCTTTAATTACCTTAGCTTTCCATATAATTTAATCACCATTAAGTGAATGTAATCAATTAATTGCCTTAAAAGTGTACAAGTAATTTATGTAAGCCGTCGCCTGTCTGGTAGTATTATTACTTTAAAGCAAATTTACAACTTCAATATTAATCGTATATAGTATATGCGATATGTATACGCTTTTCCCAATTCAAACAAGAAGAAGAAACCGTTTTCTAAGTGATTTTATTGGCCGTTTTAGTAATTATTTGAAAATAAATTTTAAAACTTAATGACCGAAACGGCAATGAAGGTAAAATTGTTAAGCAAATTTTCACGTTCCTAGGAATCATTAATTTTATAACTTGGCAAACTTTCAAGTCAACAGATCAACTTACAGTCATTGAGAATTAAAAAAAAAAAGAAAAAAAAAACCATTTCACGAAAAACTACACTAAGGAAGCGAAATGTTTTTCTTCAAGTTTACTTATTTAGTTATTATTTATTCGCAACTATTTCTACAACTTTTAGCGTTTTTTCCCCGCTTGGATTTAGGGCAGAAAGCGTCTTGTCGTCTTTAGCAAGCCTTTAGTAACTACTGTATTGAATTCAAACTCGTTGACCCCATATAAATTATGTGGAATTTTCTCTGGCCCTGCCCATCTACTTCCTCGAATTATATGCTTTACTAGCCATAAACTTCCAAAAGTTAGTCAATCGTAAGTATTGACGAATTGTCAGGCAGAATAGCTTTACTTCTTTAAAAATATTTGCATTTTTTTTTTTTTTTTTGAAATAATTTCATTAAAAAGAATTGAAGAAACATCGTCAATAATTTTTATAATAATATGTTCAATTTTCAATATTTGAGAAACAGGTGCTCGATGATGTTGTGCACCATAGCACGGCGGCAGCAGCAGCAGCAGTCTTTTGCAAATCAATAAAATAAACAACAGAAAATGTTTGCTTTCAAGCAACCGCATAATAAATACTCTGTTGCAGACAGTTTGTTGTCATAATAAATGTTGTTATTTTCGATTTACCGGACACAAGTAGACAAACTACGGTTATTTCGTTGCTATTATAATAAACACTGTGATAAACTGCAGTTGATTGCAAGCAAACGTAAATGAAAAAGAAAAGAATATGTAAAAAATTATAACAATCTAGTATTAAAAATTGTTAAACATTTTTCTAAATTTTGCACATATCCACACACACGCGCACACACACGCACACACATTTACACATGCGATATACACATGTGTAAGTTAAAAACATGAATAATTGTCTCGAACATTATATGGCTGATGAACAACATAAGTACAGTGGACAGAAGTGAGAAGAAAGGAAAAATAGAATAAAAAAAAAAATGTTGTAAGGATTTCTAGCTTGCAAAGCCAATGATAAACAAGCCAATCTTGTCTTTCTTGCATGCCCAAGTCCTTTAAGAATAGTTTGCATAACGGCCCTTTTTAGTGCTTTCCAACCCAAAGGGTCTCCAGCAAAACAAATTCAGTCTTTCTAAGGAGAGAAAGGCATTGGCTCTAAGAAGAGATCGTCACTGGTCCCCACAAAATCTGACATTAGCATTAGAAATTATTAGGATTTTTTACAAAAATAATGAGTCCACACACACTACGTTCTGCGGATTACGTGAAATTTGTAGTCAACATAATAAAGCTACCGTTAGAACTATTCGTAGTACGATCGCCAAGTTTGGATCATATGGTAATGTTTGTTATATTACGAATCCACTCCGTAAGCGACATAATCAAACTACTGAATATATCGAAGCTGTGAACCAAAGCGTGACTTAAAATCGAATCGTCGCAAAGACATTTAGTTGATTCAAGAATTTAAACAAAATGATCATTTATTACGTAGGCCTTTACCAACTTGAAGCAAAAAATATATAACACATTTAGTCAATAAGTTCACTGCATGATAGTTCGTAGATGTTGCCATTATTGACGAAACCAAATGATTTTTAGATAGTACCAACTCTCAAGCAAAATAGATCAAATTTTGCGACCTTTCAACCATTAGCTTGCAAGTCGCAACTACATTTGATAAGGAATGAACGATAGGAACGGATTTCCTAGGAGAGCCAGCACGTTTTCGCGATAAACGTAGACGACTATCGAGCAAGAGAGCGCTTCTTTAAATTGTTTGCTAACATTCCAACAATCTTCACTTCCGACTGTGACCCCCTATCTACGTACCACTCCTCCTCACCACTACCTTGCCTTTAGCTAAAGTAGATGTCTGCCTGAGTGGCCTGAGTGGTCAAACAAGGGGGAAAAAAGAATATTTTTTGATTTACATTGTTCCCGGCCAGTTAGAAACTCAAGAGCGGTTTAAAGTTTAACAAATGTATTCTTCTTATGTCGCTTACCATTTGTCGACTCTATTAAATTAACCGCGTTCCTCTTTCCGCCGTCCTGCAGATCCTCAAACAAACCGAAGTGATTCGTTAGTTTGGTTTTTTAAATAAAAAGATCTTTATATTTTTAAGTACTCAGTGATTATTGTTTTTATATATATATCGATCTTTTATTATTCAGAGTGTTGACGAATACTTCTGCTCACTGTTTCACTCAGTTTCACAAGTAAAAACAACATCTATGTGTAGCATGTGGATTATAGTAATTTAACACTGACTGTAAATTTTTACGTGTTAGATGATTAAATGTGAAATAAACTATAGAAAAACAACAACAACAACACGCATCAAATTTAACGAGATTTTCGTTTTTACACAACCGACTTAATGGCAATATTTACACCTCATCCGTAATGGGTCGGGGACGTCGAGACAGGTAAACTAGATCAAGTCAATTGTAATTATGTGGTGTGGTTGTGCGTGTGCGTGTGCGTGTCCGTGTGTGTATACATGAAAGAGAGATAATTCATCAAAACATCAGTTTCTTTGTATGTGTAGAGGACAGAACAAAATGAACGTAACATTTATTCATATGGACATCATAAGGCGCACAATGTGAAGATAATCACTCAAATTGCTTAAGACACATATACACATACAGCGAACGATACGCAAGCGTATACAGCAGGTTTTTATCGCTTGTAATCAACGTTAGTTAAGAGTTTTTAATCTATTTCATCTTATGTTGGAACGCTAGAGCTAGAGCTGGCAGTGGCACACAGGGGCTGCTGGTAGACAAACACAAATTACCGATATTTATATCGGAGTAAGCGTGTAATAAATACTTATAACACTCAATTGTAGTTATTTGAGAGTATTTATGTGCCTACATATCCTTTCATTTCGCTTGAACACTCATTCCATCATTACTTTAACGGCTTTAGATTTATTTAAAGAATTCAGTTCAGGCAGTGGTGTTCTTCTTCTTATTCTTGTTCTTGTTCCAGTTTATTTTATTATCTATCGATCAAGAGATTGTTTAGTGAGTTATTTCATTGTAATGTTTCAACTACTGTTACATCTCATTCTATATCTATCTCTTTCTTTCCTTATGTTATTACTGTAAACATTGTCAATATTGCGTTTATAAATCATTTGTTTATTATCTACGAACATCACAGAGATAACCCCGCTTAGTTTATCTTTATCTGCTCGTGTCTTTATCCACATTCCTGGCAACGACGTGGCTAAGGCAGCAACAGCACAACAGCAGCAGCAGAAGCAGCTTATGGTGTCATTAATTTTTACTGATTTTGCTCAGAGTTATAATCGCAAAGTATATATCATGATCACCTCGCACGGATGACAAGCTACAATGAACATAAGTGCAATTTGCTGCTGCTATAGCTTTATACTTGCAATTGTTGTTGTTGTTTCCTGCTTTTTATCAATGACACGATCATTTGTAGCGGTAGCAAATAAAATTTTCGTATATATCTCGCCATAAATCAACGCTTTCAATGCAATTTTGTATGACATACACACATACGCTTCCAAGATGCATTATTAAGTACACATATATATCGAAGTGTGATAATTATCGCACATTATTTTGTAATATTTCCATATTTGCATATTAAGAGATTAAGTGAATCTCACATCAGGAGAAAGGGATTTTGTGTTAATAAGAATGTTTAAGTAAGTGCAAGACAAGAATAAGCGGAACTGAGAGAAGTTGTTATAAAAATGAAATAACAAACAACACCCAATACAAGGGGACAGACTTGAAAAGAGCACACTTCTTCATCATTAGAAAAATCGTTTAGTTATCTTATTTATAGCCAAGCAGGTAAGGTGTTTCTCATCGTCATCTCATCCCAACGAAATGAACTGGGGAAAGCAGTTTGGAGATGTTTCTTAAAATACATAAGGTTTTGAAAATTTTATTTCCATTGTCCTCTAATAGTTTTTGTTAAACTGCACTGTCAAAGAGCAGGCAATCATTGACCGTAGACGAATACGTACGTAATGATAATCCTTTAGAGAGAGTCGTGCTGTCATGACTGCTGCAAATGTATCCACAAGCATTTTAAATACATTCGTTATAAACCGAATGAATTCATTCATAAAATTCTTGATCGTATGCCTAGTTTCGTGCTAAACGTCGATGTGTTGTTAAGTGAAACCGCAAAATCAATTAAATACGTATTATGTAAAAGAATTTAAAAACTATTGAACTCAATCACGAATACTTAGCAATGCTGGTAGGTTTGTGTGCATGTCTAGTATACAAACACATACTGTTTTATTAAAAGCGTGGGATTTGTTTATGTTTGTAATTAATTAATATCGATTGAATTAAATACCGCTACACGCTCGCATGCTTACAAAAAACAAACACAGCATGACATATGTATGTAAATACACGTGTACGTGTATATATGTGCACAAATTTAAATATATTTAACTGTTTCCGAACTGTAAATAACATGTGTTTAAATTTTGCAAAAACTACAATAAAAATAAAGTTGTTAACCTAAGGCTGTAAACTGTGAACAACGTAAATAGTTTTTCAATATAAAAGAAAAAAAGTGAAAAGAATTAATGAACAACGCAAAGGATTTGCTCTTTAGAGATTTTCATCAAATCAAAAGGTGGGAAATAGATTGATTATTAGAAATCCATAAGGGACTGTTAATTAAATCGAATTTGGAAGACGTTGAGTACACAGCATCGCATTTTTACTAACAGGAAGGGCAGCATAGGGACGCGTCCATATGAAAGCCAAGAGAAAATTAACAAAAAATTTCAATTGAAATAAACTGAAGTGCACTGAGCTGCCTGCTTTAGTCTGAAGTCCACACTTAAGTGAATCGAAATAAAACAAACTAGACCGAAATAGGTTGAAAGAACTAGAAAGTTAACCTAAAACGCATTGAACGAAATTGAATTACGAAGAATTTTATGTTTCTGCTGCTATTATTACAATTTACTCAGCCCGAAGGAAGAAATTCTAGCACTGAAAGTAGGATGAGCACTAGCAACTAAGGCTATCGGCTCGTCCTTTTTTCCCCCTTTTTTTTAAGGTAGACGAGATGATTACTTCGGCAGTCAGTTTTATTAAAGTCAAATATTTTGTTGACATTAAGCTCTCCGGAGGTTTTCATGATGTCCGTAGGATTCGATCCATGGATTTCTTACTATGGTATGTCTGTCAGACTTTTGCGAATGTTTTGATCTTGATTTTTGCAGCGTTGATTGGATACAGAAGTAACTTATGACAATATGGATGGATCTTGGTTTTGAATTGAATTAAAAGAATTTATATAACATTAAGCAGGTTTTCAAGGACATTTCAAGCATTTCTGGATATGAGCGGCGCCAAATAAACCGCTATCCTTATATGCATACCACTTCATAGCAGCATGAAAATGTTACAAAGCTTTCTTATTAAATAGCGGAGATTGCCGTCCTCCAACTATGATAAGAGAAGGTAGTGGACAAACAGAATTCATTCATTACCAATTAAGTGACCAAAGCCTTGCAATTAGAGAATACACTGGATTTTTCAGGTATACATACAAGAACAAGCAAAACACAGCCCACAATTAAATACCTTACAATATTTCGCTTAATTTAGCAACTTTTCAAAATAAGACGTAATATAGGAACTGATCCCAGAAGTGATCGCTTCGAATTGTTTTGGCTATGGTTCGTCCTTGGACCAAAACACGTCAACATAGGCAATTTGATCAAAATATCTTAAAAATTACGGCCCATACGTTGAACACAAAACTAGATGGACAGACGGACGTACAAGTTTAAATCAAGTCAGAAAGTGATTCCGAATCAATCAGGCTGAGTCAATCTCAAGTCCTTCTGGGTATTACATACGTTCGTACAAATTTAATACACCCTTGTACCAGATCGGTATAAGGTACACTAAAAATACATATTAAGTGCATTTCAATTTTACTTTGGAAGCAAAGGCTACAGTTTACGTTAAATCCCCAGGATACAGTTTTACTTGCTTTTATTTCACATAAGCATTGATGCAACAGATTGTCCAAGGAATTGTAACTGGTAAGGAAGAAAAAAGAGAAAAAGTAAAGCATTTAAACGAACCTAAGCCTTCTGTTACTGGTAAAAGCGTCAGATAATGTCATCGCAATCAAGATACCATTCATCATACACCATCTTATATCAACATATTCAATTAAACCTACGTTGTTAGTATGCGGAAATTTTGTAACCGGGCAAAGCCGACTGTATTCCCTACATCAATACTCCTAACACTTTATTCTAATAAGCTAACAAGCTAACAGATAACAATGGACCCTTGAACTTCTTAGAAAATTAGAAGTCGGAGGTAACTGCGAATTCCTGCGCCTTGAAGAATTGTAAGTCTCTTTGTATACTAACTCTGTACTCCAATTACTTCCAGAGTAGTGTGAGTGCTTGTACCATAGTGTGCGAACTAAAAACACAGCATAAGTACCAACACCATAGTGCAAGTACTCACGGCTAACGGTGGATTCAATAAACACTTGTTGGGCTCGTTAGGTATTGAAGGCACGTAAAGGTAGTTGTAAACAATTCTTAGGTGTGTTCCAAAGTAATTTTGCAATCGGTTTTACTCTCCCCAGACTTGCAAGGAGAACTGAAAGTCTTTATATATCCTAAACCGACCCAATGGAAAATCAAAAATCGAACAATCGCTTCATTAAAAGATTTTTTATTATTTTTTCATTATTTTAATAACTAAAAGTGTGTTTTCAATTTCCCTGGTAAACCAGTTTCAATAACTGGCAAGAAAATGCTAAGGAAAATACTTTTCTGTAAAAATATATTATTTCTAAGGAAATTTCTATAATAAAATCTTCAGATGAGAAACATTTCCAATTGGGTTCCACTTGAATATTGATTAAACCATTGCCAATGGCATTTTAGGCCAAAAAGTTGAGTAAATAACAATCAACAAGAATTAGGTTTGATTACAAACTTATAGATGCATATATAAATGTAAATATGTACACCATGTAAATACAAATATGAATATATCGGCAGTATAAAGCTTACTGGGGAGCATATGTCACTGGCATGCCGGTTTGTTATTAGTTGCAGTCATAGTTGGTCTCGGTTGCCACATCTGCGTAAGTTAATCAATTTAGGTGAATACACGCTCTTGGAAGTATGTATAGCGCGTTAGTGGTGATAAAGGGCGTAGTCCATAACAGAGGAAAATGGGTTCAAAATGATATCATCAAAACAATACAAAATAATTTATCATAATCTCCTCAATGACATTACACTTCACATCTGCAAGAGAGTTATCGCATATCTTGTTCATTGCATGCAGATCACGTTTGATCTTTCGTTCCGGTGGCCAAAGAAATACATATGTTAAAGAGGACCGGGATCAAGTCGGGATTGGAGTTTTTAATGATATCTAGGTACATATAGGTAAACAGTTGAGGGGACCAGCTTGCTTGCTTTTGTATATGTTATCCGCCGTGATCCTAGGACCGCACGTGTTTCCAAATTTATCCTATTCCAGAGCGAAAGGCTTTTGTGAACATCCTACAGTGGTTTTGGAACTCTTTTGCTGCGCCGGTATCCTAGCTAGGCACAACTACGAACCGTTGACTCTTTAAGCGTTTAAACAGCGATTGTTGGACCGTTTAAATCTACTCAGAATACGGCAGTTCGTTGATAAACAAATATTGTGGGCTATTCGCAGCTGTAAGACTGCCTATCTGCTGCGTCAATAAAATCAGCGATTTTTGAGGGCTCCGTGCTGTTGAACTTTCTTTATGGAGAATTAACCTCGGAGATGTAAAATGTGTGAAAAACGTCAAAAGAAACGCGTGTTACTTTTGACTCCCCTTCATTTAGAAATTGTTACGCCTCTTTATTGTCTCGTATGCGGTTATGGCGTTAAAATATTTTTCCAATATTTATGTTTATAGACTTTTAACTCCCTCTCTTTCTCCTTCTATCTTGCCGTGCAGTCAGTTTACCATTACTTTAAACCGCACAAGTTAGTAATTCGAACGATTTTATAGAGTATGAATTTCAACAGGCGCACTCAGTCAGGCATATCTAGCCGGTGGTGTGCATGTGCATGACTGCCTTTAAAAGCATGTACAGGTTATGCATAAAACAAGTGTGGCATGCTTTTTTTGTTGTTGCTGTTTTTTTTTTTTTTTATTTTTATTTTTTTTTAATACAATAACAACAACAAGTGATCAGTATTTGCAGCTAGACGACTACCGTATGCAATAGCAAAAGTCTATCCATACGTCCGTCCGTGTGTACCACCAATCGAATTGTTGCGCGTCTACTGGTGGTGCATTTGAACGTTTTTACCAAAATGAAAAACGTTGACACACAGGGTTGGACTTGATGTCATTTATCTCTTTCGGATTTATCATTGATTAATTACCAGCTGTGGTAATTTCTTTTGAAATTTATATAAACATACACAGGTAAGCACACGAGATCTCTATGACATTGTCCACCAATACGTACCTACGTAGCAGAAAAAAAAGAAATGATCTAATTTTTTGTTAAAATTTTCATCCATTAACTAATTTGCACCTGAAGTAAAAAATGGTTAACAAAAAGCAAAAAAAAAAAAGAAGGAAAAGAGTAAATAAATAATATTAAAATAATTTATTATCCATAAGCCGTTAAGAGGCTTTACATAATTTTCGGATAAACTTTTGGTGCATGTGTGTACACAATATAACCTTAAAAGTGATTTGTTTCAATTAATATATAAAAAATAATATTTATGAGTTATTGTTTGAATTATTTTTACTTTTCACTTATTGATAAACAAACTATTTAATGCAAATCGCTTTCGTACAAAAATATCGCTATGAATCATTGCAAGCGATGCTTTAATAAATTAGAATATATTTATAAAAGTTGCACCGTTGTCGTGCTATTAAGATTTTTTTTTTTTTTTTTTATTTATTAAGTTATTATGTAAATGTTTTTCAAGGAATTGCCAACAACTCATTACTCACGCATGGTATGAAAAAGTTAAGTTTAAGTTTACCCTTGATCTCAGCTGTAAAGAAATCTCTTGCGAAATGTTTTCTATTATCCTGAAGGAAAAATTACATAATTTATTTACTTTTTTTTAATACAGTCAGGCGTGTCCCCTATTTCTGTAACACAGTGCCGGTCAAAAAACAGTGAGGAAAAGGAAAGACCACACTTTTATCACAGATTAATGAATCGGAAATTGCGAAAGAGGTCGCACGGTTACTCGCGAGTGCTATGTCATGCACGCACATATACACATATACATACTATGTATGCATATAGCGCAGCACATAATAGTTTCCACGATTGCCACATGGCAACAAATTTATATTAGTTTTAAAAGGTGCCAAATGCCTGATTGTTTTGTTCTCACCTAACATTGGCTTGAGAGGAGTTATGGCAACTCGTCCCTGTCGAAAGCAATGAATCAGTGTTTTGTCTTTCGCCTTTTGTTCTAAGCTACCAGTCAGAAGATGTCCCTTACTCATGTGACAGAGTGTACTTCCGAAAGAAGTGCGAAAAGAGAAGAGGATAGGGATGACCGCAACCTAGTAAGTGTGTGCCTAACTGCTAACCCATACGCCTTTATCGACTAAGCGCGCATTGCACCTGCAACCAAAGTAAACTGGACTGCACTTGAGATTTAAATCTACAAATACAGACTTTGCTCCCACGATTCTTACTTACTCGGCTGCACAAGCGAATAAACGAATTTTTTTCTCCTGTACTGGCATACAGACTTCACCTTGGAGATCCCTGACTTCTCTTAGATTTTTTAAATCTTTTAGTGGCATTCTCCTGTAGCGATGAAGAAGCGAAGCTAGACTCCCTGGGACAGATGAATGCGTTCTTACATGAGAAGAAGTCGCTCCACGAACTTCACTTTTGCCTCAAGAATGCCAAAAATTCTTAAGCATCTTTGAAAAAGTCGTTTAAGTTGTGGAAGCGTTGTATTTACCGCTGCTGTTTTCTTTTTTTTTCCTCATTTTTTTTTGATGAAACAGAAAACATAGTCACATATAGTCAACTGTCATTAAAATAATTTAAGTCAAAATTGGATACGGCTTAAAATGCAAGAAAAACACAAATCATGAGCAACATGCAACATTTTAACTCAACCATTAAATGTTACTGACAACAAACAAGTCACCATCATAAGCAACAACCACATAAACAGCAGCATATAAAGTACAGAGCAAGCATATGTATTAAGTAAAAATTTGTGTGAAGCATAACAAAAATTCACAAAAACTTTATGAACAACAAACTAGATATCAAATACAGCAAATGCACAAAGAGAGAAGAAGAAAAAAAGGCGGAAAAAAGACAGAACGGTGGCCGACTAGCGTTCGTATGAATATATGTTAATAACTATTTGAGTTATTTATTGAGTCAATAAAACACTTGAAAAAATCATTCAATCAGCTATGAAAAGAAAACAAAAAATAAATGCTTCGAAGGTTAAAACAACTTGAAGTTTGAAGTCATCTCTTAGCTGAGAGGCAAGTAAGTGAGGTATTCCAGCACGGGCCGGAAGGCTCTTCATTAAGTTCACTTTTCTAAGTGTATAGACTATATCTGGTAGCTTAGTAATAACACATGTATGTATGTATGCATGCACGGCTGCCTGGTTGCTTGGCTGCTTATTTGTATTTGCAGCATGATATGTAAATGTGGCGACAATTTGCAAGCTTCAGCAGATCAGTTACGCCAAGCAAATCAAATCTTTTTACGCTATACAGATATGTTCGTTTCTTCATGCAAACTCTTTACCGAAACAACGATCACAATTCAGTTAAAGTGCAGCGAATTTGTTACGTTTACTATAGATTTTCTTAGTTTTCGTTTTTCGTTCTTTTATACACATTTTGTCGACATTTGAAGTCGACATTAAAACAAATTTGAAAATAAAGTTGTGGCCGTTCAGTAAGCCTCATAGACGATGTTGATGATGAAGAGGAAAAGACATGCGAACAGGATTTGTATTTGTTACGCGCAAGGGTTTATTATATCATAGTGCAAGTTAATATATGATTTTAAGTAATCAAGTTCTCGTAAAGCTGCAACTTGCACAAAGCGCAATGCGTAGCAATGCGAGCGAAACAAAGTTTTTTATTACGCGTTTGTTTATCGATATTTGCTTACATCGCTGTGCATTGGCCTTTTCTTCTTTTTTCTTTCATTGATTTCGAGTCCTTGCTTCAGCATCCGATTAGCCTTAAATGGCAACAATAATGACATAATTTGTAAAACATTTGTTAAATTGAAAATATATTCAAATTCTTTCGCAAATTAAATCGATTTCCAAATTTGTGTGTGTCCGGCATGCATATGGTATGCCGTTGTGACATCGAGTGTGGATAGCCATCAAATTGAGTCCGATGGTCGTTCATTCATTCATTCATTCATTCATTCATTCATTCATCTATTGTGATTGTCAATCACACACAACAACAGAGAGTTTCTTCTCTATTTGCATTGTCGTTATGGTTCAAAACAATCAATTGCTTATGCAACAATTCCGTTTTTCGTTTTTCGGTTTTCGGTTTTCGTTTTTTTACTTTTTATTTTTTTTTAATGGCATTCATTGATTTTGAAATCTCACGTTACATACGTACGCATGTGGATGAGGTAAACATATGCACATGGTATGTAATATAATGGATATTTTATGTTTTCTGATTATAATTGAGATTTTACACGGCGCACAACTTTACAAATCTTTTTGGATTTCAGTTTAATTTGGTCAAAACGAGTTTCCCTTCTTTGTCGCTGATAGCTACTGCCCGTTTGTCTAATTTGATTAGGCCAGCTGCCCGGACTGGACTATCATAAGTTTAATGGCTTTGTTAAGCTAGACTTGATTTGATTAGTTTGGCTAATTTGGTTACCTTCGCTTACCTAGATAGTCTACTTTGTGTCTGGTGTGCATTTATTTCTCTCACATGTCTGCCAGCCATTTAGAACCATAAGAGACATGCAGTCTAGTTGTATTGCCTTGTGTGTAATGCTTTTTAAAAGTTAACTTTCAACACAACAACTTGTGTATGCAGGAGTAAATCTGACTCAATTACCTTTCTCAACACATCGAATATGCAAACTCGCAAATTCCCAAGAATCCACGACACGTTAAAAAGAAAGCCGCTTACCATGACAAAAGAAAAGCCCAAGAGTCTAGCAAACTATTATAGAAACATGATTTGAAATGGGAGTCGAATGAGTAAAATTAAATCAAGAGAACTTCGAGAAAAAGAAAATTAGAAAAACATGAACCGGTTTAACGTGTAGACGCGTACACGTTTTGCATTGCCTATATATAGCATTACTTAACCTTCAAAGTCTATAGTTAATATTATTTCCAAATACAACATACACTTAATCCCAATCTTATCAAGCAGTGACTGTGAGTTGTTTTTAGACTTTGAACCAAAATTTCTCGATTATTTCATACTGCATTTTCAAAAGTCGAACTAAATCTAATTAGACTAACAACTAAGTGGTCATGGGTTCAAGTTTCAAGTGCTCAGCTCCGTCGCAACAAATTTTCTTTGCCTGTAATTAGAGAAAAGCACTTGCTTTTTGACACCGCCATGTGTTAAACTCTTTCTCTCAATGTCGGCAAAGTGGCGCCATTCCTAAATTGTCGTAGACGTTTATCCCGCAAGGGTGACGTCATGATGCTACTGGTGATCATAAATGATCATGAAGTCTGTAACTTATACAGAGAAAGTAAAAAATCTGATAATTCATTGTCGATTTCTTCACACCACCTGAACAAGCTCAGATTCTGGTTCCTATTCAATATCGATTACTTTGTTTTATGTACCTTTCCTTTATTTTTTCTTTAGATTAGCAATCACTCAGGGGATGTTCTTCAAAAAAACAGAAAGAGATACATAGTAGGACCGCAGGCTAGCGCATGTGTGCCTGCCTAATCGGTAACCGTTACGCCTCCATTGACTAAGCACTCACTATTCTTATCGCGATACTTATCTACTCGGCTATAAGGCAACTGAAATGCTCTAAGTAGAGGGCAAAGGATTAAAAAAATGATTAATTTATCTTTATACGGATTCTCTCTAATTTTGTTTAATTTTTATAATTATTTTATTGATTTTTTATTTTATTGAATTTTTAGCAAAGACGCAACTCCCAAAAGGTAAACTCTTTTACGGGCTATTTTTACTTCGGTTTTGTAATAAGTTTTTTTGCTTCGATGCTTACTTTCCTGAGCTTGCCTCGAGCAATGTTCATCGATTAATTACTTCAGCCTCCAAATCAGAAAAATTGTAAAAAAAAAACAACTATGAAGCAAATAATGAATTTAAACCAAGCGCGCATGAATTGAACACAATTGAATAGATAATAATTCACGCCCCACCTTCGCACACGCGTACACATACGTAACATGTGTAATCGTGAAACGAATTAAAAAGAAAAAAATAAAAAATAAACTATAGTACAACAATAACGGCAGGTTAACAGATTGGCCAACAAAATCAATACACAGCCAGCTATTGAAACACACTTGCGCAACGAGGAATGTTGCGGATAGACGAAAACCAACAACAAACGCTTATATGTTAAATCGATAGACATCACATATAGAGGTATCATATGTATGAGCATTGACTTTTTACTTAGTTTGTTATTAGTCGGCCATAGTTGGTCAGTTTCTGGCCGGCAGGCTCACAGGTAAAGCTGTCATATTCAAATTGCTAATATGATTGGTGTTTACAGATTAGAAAACAAATATTTCACAAATATTACCACCAATAACTTTAACGGCAAAAAAAGAAGAAGGAAAACAAATGAAGAAAACAAAAATTGCTCATCTTCGATACTTGTTTTCTTCCCGCAGATATGTTTGCAAAACATTTCTACCCGAAAGCATTATCAAGCATTATGTTAAGGAGCTGCTTGCGCATATTTTAAGCAGTAGTATATTTCGTGTTGTATTTATTGCACGATAACCTTTTGACTTTACAGTACCAACGCATCATATCATAGCAATGCTTAAAAATGAAAAGAAAAGAATAGCAATTCATTCGTTCGCACTCGTTCTCTCTTTACTTTTGCAATTCAGTTTCAATGTTTTCATATTCGTTTCTTTTTTTTTTTAGCTTAAAACCACATTTCACTGACAAATTGAATGAATAAAAGAGCAACAAGTGGTCGCTGTTAAAAAAGGCGGACAGACGGACGGACAGACAGACCCACAAACAGTCCAGGCAGACAAAATAATATTGCACATCTATGAATAAGTAATATATAGGTGTTTGTGTGTGTGTATGCGTTCGATATTGTCTCTACCGCACAAATGGCAGACAACACTGCATCTGTTTGGAAAAGAAAGAAAGAACGAAAAAAAATGAAAACAACAAAATTAGGCGTAAATGCTGCGTTGTGTTTAGATCTATTCAGACTTGCTAATAAGCGCGCAACACTGGTTTGCCTGTAAGCTATACGAAAGAAACTAAGTTGAATGGATTTGATGCTGGTGCCGCATTATTTTACGACAAACATAAATCGAAACACTTTCACGGTGCACGTTATAAGCAGCGAACGAAAAATATTCCCCAATATTCTCTAAACTAATTGTATTTTTTTACATTGTTGCTTAGCAGCAGAGGTAAGCAAAGACTGCAATAATACTCTAACAATTACTTAAAGTGATCCCACCTTACGGGAAGCTATCATTTCAAACTAAATATAATGCGTCGTCAGCTATATCCCCATCCTCTCTGAAGCTCATAACAAATATCGTAAGGCTCCCAAGTCGCACAAATTGTTTGGCATCTGCAGAATAGAAAACTTTTTATTTTTCGCAAGAAGAATAAAATCCTTGAGCGATAGCTTCGCTTTCAATTTTTTCTCACTGAGTGAAGGCAAAAACTAAAACAAAATCTAAAATTGAAATTCCAGGCTGAAAGCGTGGGCCAAGCTTTGTGAATAGTTAGGAATCCAGAATGGAAATAGGAAAGAGTCAATTAGAGTTTCTGTTCCTAGCAACTGGAAGCTGTTGGACAATATTTTGATTGTCTAACAGTGACTTAGTCACTGTACCATTGCTTGACATCCAACAGACGCATTTAAATTCAAGTCAGATTGACTTTCTGCGCATAGAAACAACGTTCACTGGCACAACAACTTTCTTCCGGTATGCAAAGAACATCCTTAAGCCCAAAAATATACCGATCGACTTAAGTTAGTGCTTACACCTTTCCTTCCACTCTCTTCGGCCGCATCAAGTTAGATCCACTTTGAATTTATAGAGAGGGAAACGCGCAATAAGATCATAATTGCCTGCTTTTCACTAACGAATCTTTGCATCAGGAACCGATGCCAAATTCAACTCCGTAACTTTTAACCACTGAATCGACCCGAATGCATAAATAAGCTTCAAAGTTTAAGGGAAGCAAGGGAAGGATTTATTTCGGCATAAAAAAGAAGACTCAAAATGTATTACATAAGCTTTGTGATCATAAGCCTTCGCATGTGTGTTACAAGCGAAAAAGTACAGCACACAAGTGCAAATTTCTCATCGCGGTCATAATGTAATTTACGAAAGAAACAAAAACAACAAAAAAAGAAAAGAAAATTTTTGCTTTACGCTTGCGCATGCTTAGCAAACAGTTTTGAAGGTGTTGCCATAACAGCACCAACCAATCATAGCGTGCACACACACACACACACACACGTACACATGTAAGGAAGGAAGATAATTTTCTCTCTTCACACATATGGGCTCATAAGTACATTTCGGCTTATTTCTGGTATATTTTCAGCTAAATGGAAAATTGCTTTAGCCAAAAAAATATATTCGTCTGCATGTACAAAAACTAAGCCAAAGGCTAAAGGAAGTTTTAAAAAAACCAATTCATATGAACATATGTTGATATTAATATATGCGCGTATGTTTGCATGAGTGCATAGGCAGACACACATGCGTATATAGTTTTCATTTCACAAACAATAATTTCGAAAACAAAGGTTCAGCTATGGTAACTAGGTAAGGATTGAAGAAAATCTTAGTTTAAGACAAAATTGCTCATAAATTTAAAGAGTTGGCACATTACACAACCGAAAAAGCGACCCAACCAAAACGATAACAATAACAACAACAGCATGAGCAGCAGCAGCGGCAGCAGCAGCAGCAGTAATCATAAGATGACATCATCGCATATATGGCGAATATAAGTCCGAAAATCTTTTGCTACAATACTCGTAATATGCAAAACGTATGGCGTCATCTAAATTATATACAATCTTATGAATGTTTTGTTTGTTTGTTTGTTTGTAATATTGCGGATAAATAGCATACAAAAATAAAGATAATTTTTAATTAACATACATACCTAAGTATGAATGTAAGTGCAAATTTAAATGACCGACTGACGGATCGACCGAGCAACCGACCTGCCGACCGACCGGCCATTAACGATCACAGCAATTTCCATATAACATATCATATGGCGTGTAGTTATAAGAACGTAAGTATCTTGTCTCTTTTTCTATCTATCTTTCTCTCTCTCTTTCTGCCGCATTTACAAAAACACATATCGAATACCAAACTGACAACTCTGGCTAAATGCAATTAATCTACAAATAACACTGACATAAATGGCAACCGCTACGACATTAAAGTGCATTTTCAGCGTTTCTTTATATTATTTTTGTTGTAATTTTTTATTTCAATTTTTATTTATTTTTTAGTTTTTTAATCTTTTTTATTTTTATTTTTATTTTTCCAAGCCTCAACAACTGTAATGCAATTTGTTGCTAAAAAGAAAAACATTTGACGATATCTCACGAAAAATATCTAATGACTTGTACAACAACAACAACAACAACAACAACAACAACGCAAAGCAGCAATAACAGGCATTACATTAACAACTTTAAATATACACATCAGCGATACACAAAAAAAAAAAAAAAGAAAAGCCAGAAGAACCACAACAACGAATTAATAAAACTAACATTTTTACATAACACAAGATCAGCTCAAAGCATGGATTCAAACATCTTTCGACACATGTTCGCACAAACGGATATATGTTTATACGTTTATATGTAGGTTTATATAAATTAAATAAAATAACACAATATATATATATATATATATATATATAGATATATAAGTAATACACATCTAAGCTTTGTTTAACATGCGAAACAATAGCAATAACAACAATTTTTATACACATTTTACGCAATTAGCGACATAGAGTCAGATAATTCGCTTATGGTTATTAATCAACTTTTCACCCAGAAAGGAAAAAAAAATATGTTAAGCAAAATAGCAAAACAGTTTCATATCCACACATGTGTTTATCGTGCACTTCCCGATCATATGTATCCAAGTGGTTAATGTGTTTACCTCCTTACGCGTGCTCAGCTCAAAATTGTGGGCACGTTCGTTCGTTCATTCATTCGTTCATTCATCTAAGCCACCATTCCATTCATTAGTCTGCATAGCCAATCTTTCTTTCACTCATTCACTCGGCCGGGTCGGTTACTATAATCATTCAGTTACAACATTTCTCATTGTACAGTTAGAGGTTTTGCTTTCATGATGAATACTATTTGGCTTTTGACATTTGGAGGCAGTGGTATCGTGAAGTTGTTTTCAAACGCCTTCTACTTCGCTTTTCCGTCCGTCCGTCTGCCCGTTCAAACTACTTAATGACTTCATTTGTACGGCTGCTGTCAAGTTACTTTCAAAATATATCACAACAACAAATAACTAACACAACAACAACGATAAGAACGACAAGAATACAAGCAACAATCCATAACAAAAGCATAGAAAATAACCATTAAAGGCAAATGCCATGACACGCATGCATTTTGTGCTAAATATCGTTGGTCGAAACAAAAAAGTTCGTCTTATTTAGAATAAAAATATGGGTGTTAACGTTCTCGTTCTCGTTCGCCGTAGCTGCAGCTACAGTTTCTTTCAACTTTTTGCTGGTGTTCGTATTTATCCAATTCTAACTCGGACTTGAAAACAAGTCTAAAGACATTTCATACGCCATCAAGGGTTAAAAGGAAATTTATTATACGCATAAGACTGTATGTTAAAAACAAGTGTTGCTTCAAAAAAGATCACTTAGATCCCTTAGCATAGACATTCAAATAGGATTCAATAGGAAATCAAATCGCTCAATGATCGCTTCTTCTACACCCAACAAAATGGCCTGGAATGTGTCCTCTTATTTGAACGCCTTAATAATTGAAGTGAGTGATATGCGTGTTATATCTTGTAAGCAAACACTTTTTAACAAACACAAATTAGGCACCAATTAGCAACAACGACTTGGCAAACAATTAACAAACAATTAGCAAATAGCTATAGCAAATATGGGAAAATTGAAACAACATTCGAATAAGCGGCCTGTGAGCGTACAACACTAAACTAAGTGCCGCTGAATTCAAAGAACCCTGAGTACGACTATATCCAGCTAGACAACATTCCAGCCGCTCTGCTGTATAGGAATAAAAATTATTAACAAATAGTAGTGAGTAACATTCTGAGTAGCAGTTGCTGAATAAGACGCATGCACATGGCAAAGTATTTTGAAGGCAACTACACTGCAGTTTCCCATAGCTCACAATGTTCTGGCAGCCGGTAAATACAAAAAGAAGAGGAGGAGCAGGTCAACGTATTTTAAGCGCAGAATGAAGGCGAAAACCATTTTTGAAAACTTAGAAACATATAATAAAACATACATACAACCTTAACCCTAGCAACCTCAAGTGCGAACATTCTCTTCTACAAAATTGTATAGCAAGCCTTAATAAAGACTCCTTCCGCTTACGCTTTTCTTCGTTTCACAGGAACGTCATCGCAAGCACATGTTGAACTTAACTCTCTTAACCCTAAGCATCTTGTTCGTAAACTTTTTTCGTCATTTTTTAGTTCATTTTGCTAAACAGGAATCTGCTCGCGTTTCGTGCACTTAAGGTTTTTACGATAGATTTCCCATCAGTCCAGTCTTGCTGAAAACCTTTGTGATGTTTCAGAGGATTGTGGCAGCCCAAAACCCGCCTTTGTGTTTCTGCGACCACTTCCTCAATAGTGCCAATAGTAAATCGCCTTCCGACTAAGCTAAACAGGACCTTAGAAAAGTCAGCTCGATCGTCCAACTGTCTTTGTAATTTGGCTACAACTTTCCTGATAAGCGCTTGCCAAATATATTTTACCCCTGGATTGTCACTCCATTGTTGCAAGTAACCCTTGTCACAGTCCTGTACGCGTCGAAGCAACATTATTTTTTGCTAGGGTATAGGGTTCGTCTGGCAACCTTTCTAGGTGATTATTTTTGACGACAAACTTCTAGGATCGCTATTTATCTCCTAATCCGATTCCCGCGTGTCAAGTCAATCTTTCTTTTCGCTGCTCTGAGAAAGTTCCGGGCATTGCTCTGAAACTCTTAAGACGCTCTATGTGTGTACGCATGTATCTCTGTACAAGCGTAATATGTTTGCATGTATACATTTGTATTTAGATACATACATACATAGGAATGTATATTTCTTTTGAGAAAATGTGTCTCATCTTCACCCACACAAGACAAAAACTGTAATTTGCGAGAATTACAAAATATTGATCTAAGGCAGGGTACCAATATTTTTTTAGGTCTAACTAACGGTCCCGTGTAAGATTCGTTCCGACACATTTCCATTTGATAAAAGATTTTGCCTTCGAGATTATGGCTATCAGCGAATCGTGATAAGGCGAAAATAATTTTCTTGTTTATCGTCAACGTTCAAGCGCTCTCGCGATTATTCTGAAAGGAATTTGAAAAAACTCTTTACAAAGGAAACAAAGTATCGTAAAACGTTTTAATTACGAGCCTCACAACGATAATTTCCCCAGAGAGGGAAAAGAAAAAGCTGCCAACACAATGCAATGCAATCGATTAACGAAGGCTTTCATTAAATTGCTTAATTTTCTGCCCAAGCAAAAAGTCAATAATGAAATTTCAAAATTGAGGATAATGACGTTGAGACGACGATGATGTGATATGATGGTGGTCCTGGCACGCAAACTTCCAAAAAAGTAAAAAAATAATGCAAAAAAAAGTTGTATATATTTTAGCTCATTAACACTTGTAGCAGGGAACTCGCTGTACCTACCTACGGAGAGGACTGAGTGAAATAATCAAAGCAAGTAAATCTTTGGACAATATCGCCATAAAGTTGGTGATATACTCAGAACACACGCATAGGTTCTCACGGCTGCGTTGATGGGTACGACGACAACCACAAGTTTGCGATCATGACGGCGGTGGTGATGAGGACGATGATGATGATCAGATCCTTTGATAGGCGATATATTAAAGCGAAACAAAAGCGTATTAAATATAAGATTATCCTCTACAAGAACAGAAACAGCAACAACAAAAACAAGAACAAGAGTGCATTAATAAAGTATAAAAAAAAAAGTATAAAAAAAGACTTTAAACAAACATTATTACAAACAGTGATTGTTTTTGTTATCATTTTATTTGCGAACAAAATTATATGCGCCAATGCGAGCAGAATCAACAGCAATAACACAAAACACAAGAACAAACAACACTTACCACACATAAAAATTATAAATATTACTCTTAAGCGCTATATGATAGAGTTAAGGAAAAGGCTCACTCTCCTCCATACATATATGCGTACAAACATACATGCATAGATATGTGCGGCACCAAAAGAATCCTAAATTCAGCCAAGCAGAAGAAGAGTTACAAAGTATTTAAGGCTTATGGAAAAAAAAGTATAAACCAACTAGCAGACAGAGAGTCGTACTGACAGACAGACAAAACTCACGGATGGATAATCGATAATCGCACACATTTAGAATATCACGATGTTAAAAGACCTTGCCCTCGGTTAATGCGTAAACACTAAAGACACATAAATTGGTTAACACGTTCTCTACACTAAGCTGTGCTGCTCCATACCACCGCTCTAGCCAGCAGAGTAAAAGCAAAAAGAATCTTATGTATAAACAAACTATTCTTCTTCTTCTTCTTCGTCTTCTTTTTTTTGGTGTTCCATTATTTTAAAGACAATGAAATCAAATCATTTGGCATCATTTGAGATAGCGCGATATGGTTATGCCTGCGTGCGTGTATGTGTGTATATATGTGTGTGTGTGTGTGTGTGTGTGCTTCTCTGCACACAAGCACATCTGGCCCGTATGCATGATCACGATAAGAGCGTGAAAGAGTTGCCTTTACGTCGTCCTTAATTATAGGTTATTACAAAGCGCATCCCTGCCAGTCGGCGAGAGTGCGCTGAATGCGAATGCGAACGCGAATGCGTGCAGCGAACTTTTTTTTAACTTTTCCTTGTCCTACAACGTGAACACCATGTTCATTGATTCATGCGTTTGCTTAGTTGTTCGTTTGTGCATTTGTTTGTTTTGTTTGTTTAAGGGTTTCATAAATACTTAATTTTTCCCCTTTCGTCAAGCCAAGCGTAAACCTGGACATCTGCTAAAGCTCGTATAAGAAACCTCCTAATAATTGCTGCAACATGCATTTCAGTTTCTTCAGATTTACTTTCGAATTTTACGCATATGACCCGTTGTCGTGCGTCAACACAGTCATTACATGTGTCAGCAATAGAGTGCGATCATCAATCTCAGGTATAATCATCGTTTTCTGGAGAGAAAAAGAAAGAAAAAACTGTATATGGAAGAACATCTTCTCCCTTTAATGAATTCGTCCGTTTTGGCATGATGAAGTTATTTTTCACGCAATTACCGCAATTATGTCATCGAAATAATTTGTATTTGTTTTGCGCTCTTCCCGGTTTTCTGGCAAGATTTCACAGTTAGGTTGAATTTATAACCATTTGATGATTCTGTTTACTTAAGCTAAGTGTTGGGGAGAGGCATAAAATTGCATGGTGTGAACAACAGCGATAACAACAACAGCATCTCAAAAGACGCAACATCACTCATCGACCGCCTTAGGGCACGAGACCTGTTATCCCCTTTTTGCAGAGATCAGAATGAGGAGAGAATAACGAATAAATAATTTCAGGTCACATGCTAATCAAAAAATGACGTCGTGATTGAAAAATCATTTTTCATTTCTTTTTCTTAAGATGAAAAATCAGTTGAACTAAAAAACAAAAAAAGGCAGAAAAGATGCTTCGGCCACATTTCTTATTATTAACCACTAGCTTGCGTGATATTTATAATGAAAGAAAGATCCTTTTCCCCGACAAACGTCATATGTATTTCAAATGTTATTGAATTAATTTTTTTAAGCTAAGCCAAGACTCTAAGGCTTGATAAATAACAAAAAAAAAAAAAAGGAAATTAATGCTTCGCTCTAATAGGACAATGACGCGAGAATAGTAGAAAAACACTTAGGACCCACTTCCCTTCCTGTGTTTCTGTGAAAATATTCTTAATTGTAATCACAAAATCGACGAACGGGCAGACGGACAAAAAGACTTCACTATTCACGTTAATCAAACGGATGTGCGGAAGTTTGCAGTGCATTTCATTTGCAATCAAGTGATCTCACAGAAAGATAATTTACAGGATGTGTAGAGAACATAACTATTTTCTTTTCTTCTTCTTATCTTTATATCTTGCACATCTGGCAACCTTAACCAGCCGTAGTGTATTCCGAAACAAGTTTCGTGCAAAAAAAGAGTATTCACTGGAAGCATTTTAACGCCCTACAACATTTGTGGTACAAAGTATATTGAGCTTGCGCGGATGCAGAAGGCATAATAGAGACCCACCTTTTATTATACCAATCGATTCAAAATTATTTTCCGAATCGACCTCAGCCTGCCTGCCCAACTAGTTGTCTGTCTGTCTAGTCGCTAAGCAGTAGTATTTCGGCATTCCGATTTGACACGACCGGCTGGGGCAATTTTTTGAAACCCTCTCATACAACCGTTCCTAGGCAAACGCATTCTTTGTATGGTAAATAGATCTAATTTTCAATATTTCATGCTCCATAACAGTAAATCGACAATGAAATCAACTCTACGGAATTTGAACCACGTAGGTCTATTTTCCGGATACCACAGAATATAAGGATTCTCAGGAAATGCAAACTCTTTCCAATGTTTTATGATGAAAATATGTTTATGATCGTAATTTGACATAAAAATTCGGTTGAACATAACTTAAATCTGATGATGAAATGGGTCTATTTCTTGGACCCCATTCCATACGAAATTTCTTATAAATAGTAAGTGCTTTAGAAAAAGTATTAATTTTTAATATTTTAGCATGAAAATTGCTCCACAGTAGCAAATTAACAGGAAAGTTTGGACCGCATACGTCTATTTTTTAGATCCTATGCAAGGGTTATCATGAAAGACAAGCAGAGAAAGAATAATTTCTTGTTTTGCATGGCAGAAAGTGAAAAATAGTAAACTTTTCGGATCACGTCATATGACGCTTTGGGCATCATCCAGTATGTTGGTTCTCATGAAAAATATTGTATGCGTTTGCATGAAAAAAAGATGTGATTTTTGGTGTCTTATTAACAAACGAGGGAATAATTGTACTGGGCGAAGTGTTGTAGACTATTTAATTGCGAACCTTGCTTGACTGTAATGTATTTGCTTGTTTATTTTCTTATTCTTCGATCGCTACAGACGAACGTCGTGTCGTGAGTGGAAGTGACAGGTAGATTTCATTCCTTGGGTAGACCCATGCGCACAATGCAGCTCGGCTCTAAGACCGAAGTGAATCCCTTTCGCAGGAAGGTTACGCTCGGTGTTTGAGGGGATCAGGAGGGAACGGTTTATCACAAACTGTTCACTGTATCTAGTTTCAAAAAACGATGAGAATATACATAAGGATATCTATTCATTCATCCACAGAGGAGTAACGATTCCCGATGCTTTGGAAGCACTAAATGGGGAAATGCTTGCCCATACGGCTTAATTACCGGACTCCAGCTTTTCCGATTACCATTTGTTTGTATCGGTGGGGCACGCACTTGTTAAGTAATTGTTCGGCTCGTAAGAAGAGGGGAAAAAATGGGTCAATGAACGCTGGGATAAATCTGTAACTAACGATAGAGGTTGCTTTAAATAAACAACTCTTTATGATTCTGCCGATTCCAACTTGTTTGTTTGGTAAACCAAATCATCATTTCATACTTGTTCGTCTTTGTCGATTCTTGTATGTTATGATTATGAAAGACATCGGCTAAAGCTTCCGAAACATATCACTCATTTTGTTTTTTATGGTTATAAATAAATTTAGGAACTGAATCAATAGGTTGTCATTCAGTTTGGTCATTTTTTTCATCTCATCGACAGGGAAAAAATCGCAGAGTATACGTCGACAATTTGTTTGATAAAAAAACATTATCGCTTTCAGTAACTAGGTCGATCATAACGACGGGCGTTGAAAGCCGGCTTTAATAAATTTTCTAGTATTGGTAGGACGTGTATAGTTTCCAAATGACGGACATTGAAACGTTGAAGGATCAAAGAGGAGCAGACGAGGCGAACAAGAACGGCAAGATTCTGCCCATTGTCCGTGACAGTAAATGTGAAATTGAAGGTTAAGTTTAAGGTATATTTTTCTTCATTTTATTTCATTTATGTTATCGTTTTTTTATTTTTTTTTATTTTTAATTCGTATTCTGGTTAAACCTAATGCCACATTTCTCCACTTATTAAAAAAAAATTTATTAACTTATATTCACCACCATTTGTATTCGTCGTACATACAGACATACCTACAAATGGGCATCCCACCGTGTCAAATGTAAGCATGCGCAAACTTTGTTACAGAACCAATGGGGGGTAAAAGTTTAACTTTACATAACCGATATCTGCAGTGAAATAAACCATAAGAGGAAAAAGAGTTTCGCCCGTATCTCTGTGTGAGTGTAAGTGTACGTATTCGCGCGCGCGTGTGTGTGTGTGTGTGTGTGTGAACACACACACATTGTGTCACAACATCAACTGTAACCGAAGTATGTATAGCGAAATGTTACAAAGACTCCATGAAAAATTTTAAAATAATGTGTTTATTTATATGCGGCTGTGTATGCACATTTACGCAGTTGTTGGCCATGAAAACAAGTCATTTACACGAGAAGAGTTATTCTCTTATTCAATGGTCAACATTAATTTTCACTTTGATGAGATAGAAATACTGAGTAAATGATTTTTTTTTTATTCATTTACTCAGCGAATCAAATTATACTATAGATGCACACATATACGCACATAATTTCAAAAAACTACTACTAGCTTTAATGAATACGAATGGCATTTAAGGGGATTTTACGATTCGGAGTGGGGGAAAGATTCTTCTATCTTATCTAAAAGACGATAGTACACGCATACACTTACAAACGGAAGGTTGTAAGTATGGAAAATAACCCAAGATCTGTTAGTGCACCGGCTCGATGTACTACTATAGCAAAGTCTACCAACGACTCCGTTTGAACTTTGGTATAAGTGAACACCTCCATAAAAGCAACCTTACTAGCGGGCAGGTAGGGGCGCTTTTATTTCGATCTCTACCGAGGGCGATATGTAGGCGAATAAATAAATGCAAAGACTGGTCGATACATTTTTACTGTGGACTGTAGAGAGTAGTATGATGAACTCTACGTAGTAGATTCTTTAATACATATCGACTGTAAATAAACGAAGACATAGAAACAGGTTGGTTTGTAGCATTTTTACCCCAAACCTCACCGTGGTTGGTACCGAGGGGGAGAACCCCAAATACCCACACATTATAACGGGTTCCTAGCATAACTGGGCAAGCACCCATTACGCTGCATCCAAACCTGTTCTCTTTCCTCAACTCTTTCTAACCGTCATCGCGTCGAAGGGACTGCATTACAAACAATTTATAATTTTTTCAATCAAGCGCGGCTCGAATATTTTGAAACACGATGATAGGATATCCTGGATATTAGGGATCGCTAAAACGATAATAAAACTTTCGATTTTCTTTTCTAAAGTTCTTGCAATGGAAGGGAGTGATAAACAAATAGACGAAGAAGAGTAAGTCGATTCAGAGTTTTGCGTTGAATAAAAAAATGCACTCATTAGATAATCCCCGATGACTATTTTTGATATCACCAACGGAAAAACGAATCTATTCTATCATCATATGCACCGCTGAGTAGACGGAACTAAATTAACAGATACAATTTGTTTATAATCTCCTACCCCACTTGTGGTATAAGAGCATATTAACTTTGTGCGGATATGCGAAACACCCGGAGGGAGTTGGGACTACCCCCACTTTCATCAAGAAGAATTGGAGCAACACACTAAGGAAATATAACAGTAGTTGAAACATTACAATCGATTGAGAAAGTGATTCTGAGCTTGTCTGCCCGTTCGTCCCTCTGATGCTTGTCCATATATTATAGCCAACGTAATTTTTGGGACATTTTCATGAGTACAAATAACTGCATCAAGCGATATGGTGTAGTGTATTAGGTGGTCGACCGTTGTCCTCTATAAACTTTTACTTGTTTTTTTTTTTTAAGTTTATTTATGTGAATTTGAATGGCGCTTTCCTGAAACATCAAAATGGTGAACATCAAAATTTTGCCCGAACTGTTCACGATTTCCTCCCTGCCACACAACTTGGCCTTAAGATAAAACTTAATAAACTTCATATCATTTTTTCATTTTTTAAATCAATTTTTCAAATAAGGCGTAACTTGATCGTGAGAAAGCGTATTTAGAGTTTTTAATGAAGCAAAATATTTTCGCAGGCTAAAAAAACCCAAAGTAAACTTGGAAAGCAGCAAACGCAACTCGCAAATGTAGTCGCACTGACTCAAGCACAAAGCCTCGATATTTATAAACTTATAAAGTGGGCGTTATCTCTACATTTGCAATTGGGTCGGATGATGGCGGTGGCGATGGCAATGGCGATGATGATGTTATATATGCTATTATTTATTATCTACTCAATGCGTAAAGCGAGGGTGTGTCCGTCTCTCTCTATATATGTATACTTATATATTACACCGAAGTAACGTACTATCTCCATGGCATGTACATGATAAGTAAGTAAGCCTAAGTCTCCTGCAAAGCAATCGGAGTTGATCCCTTGTTAAATTTAAATTTTCAATGTTTCTACCGCAATATGATATGAATAATAGACAAGTATGTGTGTAGACATTAGCGTAAAAACAAAACCATTTTTTTTTTTTTGATTTTATTAAATAGTTTAAGTGTAAGTTTGAACCTATAGTTGTCATTACAGTAAACTGTGGCATATGTTATCATATTTCTTAGCTTGCGGGCTTTCACTGCAACAATTTAAACGAGTTTTCCTTTTATTAGGCTTTTTTATGTTCGACCGAATTGTACGATCAAATCTTGATTAACATATCAGAGCTTCCCTGACGATCAGAAAATGATAAATGATCTCAGTAATCAATATCTTATCTCATTTACTAATCTTACTTGATATGTAAATATATACGCTTTACCCGCCTAAGCGCTTTAAATCTTTATTAAGAGAAATCAACAATAAAAATTCTTCAATTTAAAGCAATATAAGCAATTTGTCAAGAGAGAAACAAAAGTTGAATTTTTCATTTCCGTTGCCACAATAGAAAGATTAACCCAATAAAACAAGCCATTGTCAAATATTCCAATAACTTGAATGCTTGTTGTAAATCAATTTTGTCCTCCATTTATGTTGTTCTTGTTGTTGCTATTGTTGTTGCTTTTGTTATAACGCTTTATGGTGCTCGGAGTGTTAGGCAGCTCAAGTCGTAATGAAAAATGTTTTCAAGGTGGTGAAACAACTCTGACACAAACACCAGCCGTAACAACTACAACTGAAACAACCACAACAAAAACAACAATATCAACAACAAAAACAACAACAATAGCAACAACAACAGCAATGTGAACAAAAAACAAAAGAATTAAAGAAAAAAAAAAAAACAGAAAGAAACGTCAGGCTCAGCTTAAAGATTGCCCGTCTGAGCTCTACACTGTTGTGGCTCGATATTGTATCAATTTTTTTCGCTTGGCTTTTTTTTGTTTCTTTTTCATTCACATAAATATTATGCCAATAAATCATAAAATAGCAAACTGTGTGACTCTTTGCCATCGTTGTGTTGACTTAATTCATTCTTGCTTTATGGCCACTTTGTCGAATTGTCGATGCCATTGTTAAAGCTCTGTCCTTATGTGTACCCCTTGTACGTGCATATCTATCATGGAATAGCTAGCTACACTCTTATAAGCGACTATATGCGACCCTATGAACGACCTGTTGTTACAAGTATTGGCTTTTGATTTTTTTCATTTATTTTCCTAAGCTGCTGTTCTCGCCGTTGCTGTTATTGTTGTTTTTGTTGCCGTCGTTGTTAAAATGAATGACATAATATTCGTATTAGAGTAACGAATTCGACTCATGAAGTGAGGTGATGGTTGCACATATTTCTCCACTTGTACGCACATTTAATCCATTCGAACGAAACGCAAAGCAAGACTTTTGTCTATATATGCACTGCTTGGGCTGAGTATCGTGAATGTCATTGTTCGCAGATTATTTACATTTTTTTGTTTCCGTTTTTTGTTCATATGGTATAGTAAAACATTTTAATTTAATTTCATTCGAAAGCCGATACTACACAATAATCGGAAGTGGCAAAGCAGTCTTAATTGCCACAATCAGTTAACCCGTTTGTTATCCGGGTCCCTTGGGAAAAACATCCACTATAGCCCAAGATGTTTTTCACCCGTTCGTAATCAGGGCCTTTTAAGAAAAGTATCGACCGACCACAACCCAAGATTTATTTAACCCGTTTCCTATCAAGCACACGAAATTTTTAACCCGTTCGTTACCAGAGTATCTTGGGAAAAATCACAACCACTGCCCAAGATTTTTTAAAAAGTTACACATATGTCACACATCTCCGGATATAACTGATCAACTGCCTTTTGGAAAAGTGAAGGGTATTGCCAGAGCCGACAAACTATGTTTCACGTTCTGCATAAGGAAATCTGCCCCCTACTCAAATACACCCTTTTCATTTCCAATTTAGTGTTAACTTTGACATTTTCAGTCCTTCCATCGACACGTTGCCGATATATCCATTTTACAACACATAAGAGGAGGCTTCCCTGATCCTCTAAAGTGCATATGCTCTTCATCAGTATAAAATTTTGAATCGATCTAAGCATTTCTGTCTGTCCGTCAGTTTGAAATTGAAAACGTGACAAATCAGTGAAGGAATACGCCCACATTATATTATAAACTATATTTGTTTTTTATTTACTACGTAAAAACTAAAAGGGATGCAATGAAAAAATGTCTACAAACATATCTCCATGGCATATATTCTACGTTTTGTGTAGAAAAATGAGACGAATGCAGAAAATTCATTTTCTTCGGCCTTTTATTATTAAGAAGAAGAATATGATGAGCGTAGAGGATTCGTCCAGAGCTGAATATTATTATTATCGTGATCGACTAAAGTATGTGTGACTAAGACTATCGTCTATTTTTTTAAAAATTAATAAATTGTCTTCTCGTTGCAATTCTCTTTGATTACACGGCATTGCCTTTTATTTCTAATGAATGGGAATGAACGAAAGACTTAAGCAAAAAACTTCTATATTTATAAAAAAAGAATGAATATTTATGCAAGCAGGACAAAAATGCAGTAATGTTCAGCCTATTGGCTACATTTCGCCATTCCTTACAAAAAGGGTTCAGTTTTTTAATTTTTCTTTCCAATAATAAAAAGTACTCTCATACGATTAGCAAAACTCATTAATCAAAATTTATTTAATCATTCCCTTTGACAAGCTTCAAAATTCATATCAGACATGTCTTTTCCTCCCCCCTTTTTCTGTTGCCGCTACATTGACATAACTTGCTGTCCAAGTCGATTTTACATTAAAATTTGTACACTTTCAACAAACTACCGCAAGAGAGACTGTGTTCATGTCCTTGAAACGAGCCAAATTGTCTGTTTAGAATTGTGAAACCTATACATACATAGGTTTAACGACATAGAATTTTGCCAAAAAAGTAATAATTTAAACCTTACTATCTATCACCAGTTAGCTGTCAATGTGCTTAATCAACCGGTGATATACACTCGACGGTGTACTGTAATGATGCATAGGCAATCTGTCTGAAAAAATTGAAACCTCCGAATATTTTTAGCTATTTTCCTTATTGACTTTTGAGCTTTAAAAGGTATTACGAAAAGCCTACATATCTAAAGATAATAACACAAATTAATCCATTGCCACATCAAAATTTTATATTAATCGGTGCTGTAATCGCTTTGGATGCTTACATGCAAAATCCGCTTCTGGCTTGGTTTTGTCCCGTTTTGTTTTCATTTGGTAGTTTTTTTCCCATCGGAAGAAGGCGGTCCTTTTATTTTATTTATATGCCTACGTACGATTAGACGATTAAACATAACAAAATTCTCTGTTAGTTAGACTAGCGAAGCTTGAATGCAATTGCTGTGCCACAACCGTCGGCCCGTCCGTCCAGAAAGATAATTTCAGTATTTTAAGTGAAAAGTATCTCTCGATATGCTTTACCTTGTCGCTTCACCTTATGCCATTTCGAAAGTGCTCGTCTTCTATTTCGTCCACAAAATAAATCGGTGAAAACCTAACGTCCTTGCAACTTTTCGCTTCCGTAAATGTAAACATTCCTACTTTGTTTCAAAGTATCTTTATAAATTCACATCACATTTATTTAAAAAAAAAATGTTTTCAAAAACGTCTTCTTAATTAGCCTCAGATGCAACCGCCGATGACTCCACTTCCAGATAATCAGATATCAACTGACATATATTCGAAGTAGCATCGAAAAATGTGCTCTCCTCCATACCTTCACCTACGTAATGATAAATGAAGGCTCGTCTCTCGTAGAGCTTATCAAATTTGTTAACCAAACGACACCAAGCATCACCTGCAGCGAGAGCATGCTTTAAGCCAAGCAATAAGCTTACGCTTTGCATCATACTCACGTATACCGGTATGGTTGAAAATTCCACATACTGCTCGAACAGACGGTGCTAAATCGCCGCCCGGCACGAAACTTGGGGGTACAGAAGTGACACCAATTTTGAAACCAGCCGGCGACCAGTCAACAAAACGTGCACGACTGTTACTGCGCGTATTCTGTATAGCGTTATTGACGTCAGCATTTCTGATATCGCCGCGATAAAGTAAAACACACGACATATATTTGCCCACAGTAGGATCGCAACGTACCATTTGATTGCCGGGTGAAAAGCATTCGGCAGTCATTTGTTCAACAGCGGTATCGACAAAAGCAAAACGACTGATCGGCACCAAGGGAGCAAAAGTCAATAGGGGATAATGTATACGAGGATAAGGCACTAAATTAGTTTGAAATTCTTGAAAGCCGACAGGAGGCGAACCGTTAAACCGTTGCGACGCAGTAAAACAGGAGACCACCTACACGTACACATATACATATTTAAAAAGCGAAGGAACTTTTTAAACAACATTAACCTCACCTGTCCTATAATACGATTTAAATTTGTGTACGTAGGAGATGGTACATCCAATTTATGAGCACATATATCATATAATGCTTCATTGTCTACAATAAAAGTGACATCGACATAATCCATTGAGAAATGTGTAGCCAATAAAGCATTGTACGGCTCTACGATAATCGGCGATAACCTGCAGCGATAGCGTGCATTAATCCAAGCAATAAGCTTGCCCCATACACCATACTCACGAAGGTGATGGAAAGACGACAAATTCAATTACAGTCATCTTGCGGCCGTAATCTTCTTTAATTTTCTCCAATATACGGGTGGCGAGACCAGAGCCCGTGCCCCCACCGATAGCTCGAAATACTAAAAAACCGCGAAGATTTGGACAATTTGCTGCCACTTTTCTAATAGCATCCATGGAACGATCCAACAATTCCGTAGCCAATAAGTTGTAACCTCGAGCAAAGTTACTGCCACTATCCTCGGCACCACTTATCAAGCTGTCGGGATTAAATAGATATCGATACGCGCCAGTCCTTATCTCATCTGCATGTGTTTAAAGAACACCAGATATTCGATTATTTTTCAAAATTCCCAGTTTTTAACGCAAACATACAAACCAATGACTGTGGGCTCTGTATCGACCATGACTAATCGGGGCGCTACTTTACGATCAAAGCCAGTAAAGCTGAAAAAAGTCAGAAGCGACGCATCGTCTGGGTATGCGGCCAAACAGCCCGTTGGCAGTATGCCATGATCTAAACAATATAACTCCCAGCATGCATTGGCAATTTGTACGCCGGCTTGTCCAATGTGCACCTGTATTATTTCTCCCTAGAAAGGAGACCCTCTCTTAAAGGATTCTACTACAACCACGCAAAATGATACCTACGCGAGATGACATCTGTTGCTAAGTAATGTAAACTATAACTCTTAAGGCAAGCATTAGATTGTTGGTGTGCTTCACTAGAAATTTTGATGCAATTTAAGGCCAAATTAAACTTTTAAGTTATTTTTTTTTTTGCAAACGTTTGTAAACTTTTGTATCTTTTGTTGTGTTTTAAATTTTTAAATGCCAAATTATTATTTTTGAATCTTTTTTGTTTGTGTTTTGAAGTTGAATACAACAGATGTTGCATTGATTATTATTATCTGTAGCACCACAGAGAAAGCACTAGTAATGTGGAATAGAATTACAAAAGCAACCATTTTTTGTATTTGATCAAGGATAATTTTAAGCGTTTAATTAATCGAGAACAAATGTAAGAGCAGTTTGGTTATACTGCGCTCCGTGAAAAATAGAAATCAAAATTAAGTTTATGCGGATGTGCCCAGCAGTACCCAGAAGAAGTCGGGGTGGACCCACCTTTGGGATTGCACCGATTAATTCAGAATCACTTTTTGCATCGATCTAACCTTCTCTGTCTGTCCGTGCGTCACCCCGCATTGCTTTCTTGTGTTCGAGCTATAGGCCGCATTTTCTGGGATATTTTGATGAAATTTGCTGCGCTGACGTATTTGGGGGCCGCATCATACATATTTATTATAACAAAATAAATCTCGAGCTTATGAAATTAATGCGTTTGATTATTTTTAGAAGAATACTTTTATTTTATTAATTTTAATAAATAACTAGACAAAATTGTCTATTTAAAGAGTAATCAGCAGGAGAAACTACCTTAAAAACAACTACACCAATAGATATCGAACAGTTTGCATAAGGTCCTGCTCTTTTTGGAAGTGCATCATTAATTTTACATTCGGATCTTACATAATGCCTTATGCCACTGTTGTATTCTTAAAATTTCACTGCGTCTTTACGTTACTTACAAGTGAACTTAATATAATTAAAAGCAAATATTAAATACAAAAAATAATCTCTCCTCTCCAAGCATGATATATATTAAAAAAATTTGTTCTTTTTGATTAGACTAGAGAAACATATAAACTAAAGGAGGAATGCAGATCCTTCATAAAGAAACATACTTAACAGACTTATTTAAATTATGTTTTAGAGCAAAGATTGTTCCAGCATAATACGTTCGAAGCCCGCTGGTATAGGGTACAGAAAATTGTCCAATATTATATCTATAATAGCGCCGTTTCCCACTAGAAAAAAGGTTTTCTTAAACTTTTTGAATTAAATTAAAATCTGTTTTCTTTTAAAGGCCAATTTACCATAAATAACCGGAAATAAGGTACTGGCCTTAATATTGCGAAAAGGCACTTCTAGGTTATTACCATTAAGATAAAAATTCAATTCGATATGATCGAACGCTACGCCAATAACATCTCCTTCGTCTGCAATATTAGAAGAGTCATGACAAAGGCCATTTGTCAGGTTATTGTCCAAGGCCTCTAAGCTGCCGGTTGTTAAAAGTAGGTCTTCATTGAGATCCTCAATTCCTATTAATCCAGGAGCTGTACTCTCATTAAATAAAGTACTGTTCGGTGGTACTGGCTGTTTCCTCACCGGGTCACATTCTTCATTGTCATGACGCGTTAAATTATCGGAGCACAAGCACCACGATTCACGATCAGTGCCACCTTGTTTACGAGAAAGATCTGCTCTTCTTGTAGCTAAGCCTATAGACCAATTACCTCTTTGCTGTATTTTTGCCTCAAAATAAGACTTTGACTGTACTAAAGGTGCTGTGGCTAAAGCTCCGCCTGTCCCCGTAATTCTCAAGTAATTTGACAATAATATGACATCTGCTCCTAAATATATACTTTTAATTAAAGATTTTAACTCGACTTTTCAGAATTACCCATATGCGAAGCATCCAAATGTATTTCAGGTTCCTTAACACGGCTTACACTAACTGAAGGTTTGTGAACATTTCCGTTTAAACAAGTTCTCAAACAGCAAAACATTGTTAAATTTTAATTAATCTAATTTATTTTTTCAACAAAAGCATTATTTTGCTCCTCCGTTACTTTATTTCTTTTTCCTTGAAACAGCTGTTGAACGAAGAGTGTAACAAAGTTCTCAAATTGTGAGTTGCCTACTAACAGTACAAAACGGCTGCAAACTTCAGGTCGAAATCACATAAAGCCTTTGCTTGTCTCACTTGCTCAACAGGCAGCAAATGATAAACACAAAAAAGGCACAAGTTATATAAATTTTACCGCAACAGATATTGGACTTGGATAAGGAAATTAATCGTCATTATTTCTTGGCTTTCATTTTTTTTTTTTTTAGCTTCAACATCTTAGATATACTTCGTTCTCAAAACTTCGTGGCTTCTTTGGTAATCTTCTCTTTTTCAAAGCGCATAAACTCAAGCATATAAAAAAAGCTATGGAGGCTAACTCAGTGCATCAAAAACAGCAATATTAAGAATTCTACAATGATAACAACAAAAATTATTGCGCAGACAAAGAACCTTATGTTCACCCTGTGGTTTTTTTGTAAGTCGCGGCGAATCATCTGCTATTAATTCGCTGAGCATCCAAGTAGAAGAAGAAGAAGGTTTTTAGCAGAAATAATTGCACTTAGTTGTTCTTAAAAGCGACATTTTTATTTTAAATTAAGTTTGTGCAACATCAAGGAAAGCCGGCAAAATTTATTCCCCTAGGCGTTTACGTTCATTTCTGATTATGACGTTGGTTGGTCTTGCTGCAAGGAAACAGATCTTGAAAAAGCGGTAATTAACGCTCAATAAAGTATATTTATGCGCAGAGATCAATTCCTCTACTTTCAGCAATGCGAAATTAGCGGCTGCTTTTCCTAATGGTGTTCGCTGCCAGAAATGCCTAGAATTTGGTCATTGGTCGTACGAATGCAAAGAGAAACGTAAATTTGTGCACCGCGCATCAAGAACTAAGCAACTGCAAAAGAAATTAGCAGAAAGATCAAGTGTCAATGGCGAAAGCACGCAAAGTGTCGAAGTGGTTTCCAGTTCAGTTAAAATCAAACGAGAAAAAAAAGGTAACAATTCTTCCTCGTCCGCCTCGAGCGAGAGCTCTTCAGATTCAGACACCGACTCAGATTCTTCAGGAGATGATAGCGGGTCTTCGGACAAAGGTTCGTCAAGTGATAGCAGTTCTTCAAGTGACAGTGAGTCAGATAGTTCAAGCGACACAGACGAATCGGGCTCGACAAATTCGAACAGTAGCAGTGATGACGACGATGAGTTAGCACCGCCAAAGAGTAAAAAGTTTAAACAAACATCGCAAAGTTCTTCGAACGGTTCGGCCGACGATGACGATATATAAAAAGAGAGGAGCTTTCATCTCAACGACAATATAACATCATTGCTATAGTAAATACTGAAGAGGTTAATCTATATTTACAACTCTTCCCTTAAGCTTTAGTAGTTTTTAATTTCCTAATTTTTAATTCTTGAAAATTGGATTATGTTTAAGACGTTAATATTTGTGAACACATATACACCTACTTTTATACCTTGAACAACGCCTTTTATCATTTATGTTCTATTGATAGATAAGGAATAACAAGTGTATTATTTTTTACCAAATATATGAAATTTAGAATATATAGAATTGGTGTTTCTTTCACTCGTGCCTTTATTGATGTGCCTTACATTATATTGATGATTACATTGATACAATGATAAAGTGGATATATACAATATGTGAGCGATGCAAGTCTTTTTTTCTGCTTTTCGAATACTTGGAGTTCGACGCTTTGTACTATTCTCTTTCATCGTTCGTTTTACTGAAGCATACTATTCCCTGAAGTCAAACTTAGTAAAAACTTTTCTTCACCGTTATCCTCATTTTCAGTCTCATCGTCATCATCTTCTTCGAAATCGCTGTCGTTACGTTTCAGAGGAGCCAACAATGATTCCAAATTGATTTGCTGCTGGTTTACTAAGTTATAGTCAGTTTGTGTCGCCAGCCCTGCAGCACTGTTCAGCAAACTATGAGCTGACATTAATGCAACTGCTTGAGCGGAAGTGCTGGGCTGATTTTCATCAATGCTTTTGGTGATCTCCGAAGCGGCATGAGATCTTAATTGGAGTTCCTCCACCTAGTAGCGAATGAAATACGGGGAAAGTTAAACTCACGTTACGGAGAAGCATAAAATTTATGTCACCTTTAGGGCATTAATAGACTCGTTTACTTGGACAAGTAATAATTCCAGAGATTTTTGAATTTTCAACAATTGTCCTTGTTGTTTTTGCAACCCACGTATACCCGAAACCCGCGACTTTCTCATATTTCCTTACACTTTCCTCTCCAACTATTCTGCAAGATTTTAATTTTTAATTTGCTAAATTGCAATTGTAATCCCAGAAAACAAAATTTATGCTTTGAACATAACCAAAGGCAATGGAGAGCTGTTACTGAGCTTTACCTTTGATGAAATGTGAAGAAGAAGCTCTAACCATTGGAACGCTCTTTCACCAGTTTTTCCCTTATATATCCACGATTATATCGTATTTTAGAAGAGTCAGTTTCTTGCTTTTCTTTACAAACATCTAAAAAAAGCACTACTTTCGTGTATATGTATTTTGTTGCTGTAAAAGTAGTACCGTGTGTGTTTGTAGTTGAAAATTCTAATTTTCGTTTTTGTTTACATTTTCAAAAGGAGGTATAGCGAATTCGGGGAGGTGCAGCGAACTCAAAAGGAGGTATAGCGAAATCAAAAGAAAACATGAAATTGTTTACAAGTCAAAGAGAAGTATAGCGAAGATTTTTACAAAATTTTTTTAAAAATTGAAAAACTGAAAATGAAGAAAAGGAAGACTAATTGAGACAATTTTATTGGATATTTTATTGGAAAAACGATCCACCGGATGTCCATATAATGGTCTTTCTGCCCAATGGCCTAATGATGATGACACTCAAAGCAGCGGGACTAGAATATGTGTCCTTATGCCAACGCGAAGACATTTTGCAATTACAACACTGCTTGTTTTTCGAATTGTTAAACCTGCGGCAAGTCGATCCAGAAAACGCAATGGAGATTGTCTATGACTCCTTATTTGCCAAGCACTTGCTATTGTTTACATTTCAAAAGTGAAACCATACGTTTTACTAAGTTTCGCATTTATATCTGGGCAAACGTAAACAAAAACGAAAATTAGAATTTGCAATAATAAACACACACGTTACTACTCTGACGACACTAGCCACTACTTTTACAACCAACCAAACACAATATTACTGTTACAGCAACACAAAACCTACACATAAAAACAGCGATTTATTCACTACCCACTTCGCTCGAAATCATATTTTTTTTACTGCCCTTGCCTTTTGCATCCTTCTCGGGAGCCATAATGTTCTATTAAGTTTTGAATTCGGAAAATTAACTGTTATCCAACTTTTCTTCTTTATTTTTCGGAAAGGCAGAGTTATTTACAACGGCAACGTGCCAGAGTCTTAAAAGTCATTCTTCGTAAACAAAATTGTTTTTTTGGTTTCACACTAATAACTCTATTGTTTTTAACAGAATGCAACACGTTATGTTGCCATCCTTATTGCCATTTAACAGAATGCAATACGTTGGTGCTGCCATTTAACAGAATGCAATACGTCGTGGCCATCTGCAACTGTTAACATTCATATTGCAAACAACTCTGGCAGCACTTAAAAAATGAATGCCGCGGGCAGTAATTTGCAAAGAGCATAGTTTTTGGAGCACATTTAATAGTCGTCTTGCTGAGAAACAAAATAAGTTGATTTTCAATTTTTTCATTTCGAGCTTCAAAACATCATCTTTTTTTTAGCTTAAACGAAGTTTTAAATAATCAAGAATGGTTTGAAAAAACGATTGTGGCTGAAACGGAATTTTAAGTGGTCCACAAAGTTGATTTCACGAAGATAATTCTACAGCAATGCATACATACATACATAGCTTGGAGCTCTACGCTAGTTTTCCTCGAATCACGGGACCAAAGATTTTTATTCTTTTCCTTCGAATTTTCTAAGGAGAGGAATGTGATGCTTTCGAAAAAAATAAAAGAATTGACTAATTTCTGGGCGAAAATGCAACATTTTCATTCAATCACCCGCCTATCACACAAAAAACAATAGTATCAGCTTCCACCCAAATTTATCTAGACATGGAATAAGTTTTTTTTTTTTATTCAAATTTAAACCAACTGCACTGGTTCGTCCCTTAAATAAAAATATCTCGCGGAATGGACTTCGGTGCTGCAATTTTTTAATATTTTTCCAAAGTATTTTTTTTTTGTACTCATCGCCCACAGCTTTGTCTCTATACATTTTAAAAGTGTTTTTTCTTTCGAATTTCAAATTCAAATTTGTCTCTATACAATAATAACTGTAGTCCTGAGGCATTTCACTTGAACCGGCGTTAATTTAGTCCCATTATTGACCATAACCGCATTACCATATGTGATCTGAACAAAACTGTTTTATCAAGGAAAACGTAAAACCAAAATGTACTTCGATTGGTGCTTCATCAATTAAGTCTGGTATTATCCTATGACTCTTCATGATCTCAATTATCTCTGTCTCCTTCGTTGAACTCAACGTCACTGTTAGGAATGATGAAATAAGAAATCCTCGCAAAGTTTTCAACAGCCAGAAGGTAGCTTTAGAGAACCTATATAATACATATGTTCTTCTTCTTAAGCGTGTTCCATCTATGTGCCTATTCGTCTGTGTGATGTTTGCAGAAAACCTTTTAAGGGCTTTAATTTTGGCAGAAACATTAGAAACATTAGAAGTTCTTGCTGCACGTAGGCTGACATTTAAAATGGGCCCACACCCACAGTGCAAGGTAATCATAGAACGCTCCTGCAAAATAAATGGGGTTTTTTCTATTTACACTTAAGCTAGAAGAGATATCAATTGTAAGAGTGTGCACATACATACCATGGATGATCGTAGAGTGTCCGTAGAAAAATGGAAAACATCGGCCGAACACAGAAAATATTGTGTTATTTACATTTACATATTGTGGGTATTTCTTATTAACTATTGAGTCTATCTAAGCACGTCTGCCCTTCTGTCCGTCAGTCTCTGTGGATTTATGCCTTGAAGATATCGGCTCTAAAGTTATTGCAGGCAGGTTTATATTGAAAGTCAGTCAAATTCGTTAAAGGTCACGCGCCGCACCATCCTATACATTATCCTGTAGTAGGTGGAGAAAATTCTCACCCAATATTATAGAGAATGTAAGTTAAATTTTTTGATTTATTTTACTTTTTATACCCTGTACCATTTGTGGTACATTAAGTTTGTGCGGACGTATGTAACACCCAGAAGAACGTAAGACTGATCCAACGTTTATTCGACCAATCGATTCAGAATCCTTTCCTGAATCGACCTAAGCTTGTCTGTCCGCCCGTTCGCCGGTTCGTTTGATGTCTGAATTATTTTGATGAAATTTGGAAAGACGAACGCTATTGAAAGCGATGCAAATCAGTCCACTTTTTCTTGACAAATTTCGCTAAGTAATAGTATTTTGACATTCAAAATTGGTACGAAAAAGTTTGTACGGCTGGTGCAAATTTTTTGAACCCTCCCTCACCCAACCGTTTCTACGAGAACTGAAACTTTATGTGCTAAAAAGGCATAATGTTCAATATTTCATGGTGAAAATTAGTCCATAACAGTAAATTGACAAGAAAATCAGTCTTACTGAGTTTGGACTACATCGGTCTATTTTTTGTAGACCACCGCATAGAGGGCAATGTCAGGCAATGTAAACACTTATATACCAAAAAGCCCTAATTATATATGTTCTATGGTGAAAATTCATTCACGATAGTAATTTGGCAAAAGAATGAAGGGGACCAAATTTGCTGGACTTCGTTCCCTATAAGCTTTCCCAGGAATATAATAAGCTCTTTAGAAAGTAAGTTAAGTTTACTAAATTTGGATCACGCCATGTCGTAATTAATGAATGTCGAAAACCGCCAACAAAGAAGCGAACAAGACAATTTTTCGATATTTTGAAAAGAGTCAACTGCTTTTGTATTATTTTTGTATTCCCATATATATATATATGCATAACAAAGCAACAAAAGCAACGATATTTGTAGAACATGCGCATATTTCAAGGTAACGAGAAATTACAGTTAGACCTTCCGCTGAGATTCATGTGAAGCGAGAGATAAATAACTTTTTAAACCCGTATCTCCTTCTTATCCTTGTTCTTTATTTGCTACGCGAAAAGTACAGCACAGCATACTATGAGAAAGAAGGGGAACGGGAAGGGGATGGGGAAGAAAGCGGAGGTGAGGGCAGAATTTACCTTTGATCACATTTTGTTTTTACGATGAAAAGAAAATGAATCTTATTTTTTCGAATAGAGAGCAAAATCGAAACACTTTCTAAAAATTTCCATATAAGTATTGAATAGAATATTAAATACGAAAACTTCTTTAAGCCTAACACGTGATTTTTATATAATGTATAATGCGAGATACACAAAGAACGCAAATTCAAAACAGTTTTACTTTCCATATCCACCACCGGAGTAACGGTTCCTTATGTTGTGGCTTTAAAGTCACTTTTAATCTCATTTCGTTTCTATTTAAGCCGAACAACAATACAGCGACTGACAAACGTACACATATACACAACCATACACACACAGACACACACACACACACACATATATATATATATATATATATATGTATATATATACGTATATATATATATATATATACATATATATATATTTGTACAAACACGTGCGCATATATATGCATATATATACACAATCTTTTTGCCCACATACAGTTGAAGAGGAATAAACAAGAAAATCATATTGATTCACTTTCATGCAAAGTCTATAAGATATACAGTACACACACACAAACGCGCGCGCGCGCAAATAAATAGAAAGAAATAAATTCTTTTATTCTTATAACGGACATATGACGTTAGACGAGTCCAACTGACAAACAGTCAAAGTTTATTATTTGTTTATCACTTTTTTTTCATTTTTGTTTATTTATTTGTTTTATTTTTCAAATCATTTCTTGGTGAATTTTTAATTTACTGGAAAAAAACAACAACAAATTTAACGACAACGCTGACCTACTTACATCCAAGCCACACATGCACGCATACATGGAGATTTAAAAAGAAGCAAACATACAGTTATCTGGCAGGGGGACCTCCAAGGTATTTATATATAAATAGTTATATGCTATGTGTGCTTACGTGTATGTGTATTTGCTAATTAATAAACAGAACTTGAATGAGTTTTTTTTCTTTACTTTTTACCTTTCTTTCAAAAATTACTGAAACTCAAGTGTTGTCGTTAGCGCGAGAGCAATAAGCGTACGCGGCGAAAAGAAAGATGGCTAGAAAAAGGCGCGGATGCTGTCTCTTTTATATTAGAGCACAGGTATGACTTTGGTTTTTCATCAATGCCCCATTGCTGCTCACTCATCGTCACATGCATGATTATGTTTATCGCAGAAGACACACCGACAGACAGTTTATAACTATTAAGATTCGTATATAAATACATTTATGTATACGTAGATATATGTATGTACGATAAATATGAATGACATCATACATCCATTATACAAAATTAGTAAACGCCTGATCATGAAATGAGTAAACCGCGAACTGATTGACATAACCAATTATGTCCTCATAGTAGGACCCGAAACATTTTGTTGTGCATGAAAGAGTGCGTAAAATATGTGCACTAGGGGCGAAGATAGGCAAGAAGCCAAAGAATTCAATTTTCCATTTTTCATATAACAAGAGAAAGTTTACTTTTGGTTTTGGTCGACAATTAGCGAGTGTTTGCCCGTAATTGCGCATTCGACTATGCACGCGTAGTTACTACATCTGCTGTAGCCACCAATGCAATACCTTTGCTTAGGTAGTGAGTACGCGAAGTGGAAGTGGAAGTGCCAGCGAAGGTGTTCTTTCAGTTCAATCTACGAAGCTGGTCAGGGTTTTATTATTCCTTCCATCGGAGAGTGATCATAGAGTAAATTTATCAATCGGCGACATCAAGCAACCGAGCCGAGCTTTACATGCTCGTATAGATGGTCTCTACTTTTCTTTATTATTTATTGTACTTCGATGCAGCAAGACATTTCTCAATTCTAATCGGACCACGAGATTTTATAGCGAATACTGCCACGATGAACCTACCACAGACTCACAGTCGGAAATGTATCCCGTATGTTGAACAGGTAGGTGTGTATAGTGTATATTGGTCTATTTATCAAAGCGATACACGTGTATATGTGTATATGCATAAAACAGTATACACAGGCCGTACATAATTATACGCCACACCGTTTTTGGTAAAAGAGTATATTAAGTTCGTGCCCATGTATGCAACATTGAGATAGGCCCGCCTTTTTTTTATACCGAGCGATTAAGAATCATTTTCCGAATCTATTTGAGTTTGTCTATCCGTCTGCCTGCCTCGCTTTTTCGTGGTCAACCTACAGGTCGCAATTTGTGACACATTCTGACAAAATTTGCTGCATCGACATGTTTTAGATTAACGACGGATCGGAACGCTTTTTGGACCACTTTCCATCCACCCCCGAATTTTAAAAAGCCGTTATATGAATAACAGTGTTAAGCGAAGAGCGATGTAGGGTATTTGATGGTGCACCGTGGTTCACTATAGTGTTTTTATCTGCTTGCTTTCGAGTGATGTAAAAATGACATGAATTAGAAAATTATATCGACTGTGACTGGATCTTTTATTTTCACCACTTTTATCTTGACAAAACGAAAAGTAAAATGTCATCGTTGAATATATTGAATGGGCGTGGCTGAAAAACATGGCAAGCCGAAGTATTTTTAGTTTATGTTGTACTGTAGGCGAGCCTTTGACCGATCGTAACCACGATCAACACCAACCTGCGCTTAACAACTTTCAGACCTTCGGCGAAATTGGACAACTACTACTGCATTTCTACGGTCAGGAACCAAGTTCACAAAGGACACTACATAGACCGCAGAGTATTGGGTAAAGTTTGAGTCAGTCCATGGTGAAAAGTGTTAGCGTGATTAGGGTTTTGAAAAGGTGCACACAGATCCTCAAAGCATCTCTGCTCAAATTTTGGATCGGTTGAATGCTTCCTGGTTAAGATCGAAGATTCTTTTCTGACTGTGAGTCTGTGAGATTCGAACAAGATTCGTTAGAAAACCCCAAAGGAGTAATAGGCAAATCCGGGCGCATTCGCTGCGCAAAGAATCGTTATTAAGCTCTTCTGAAGTGTGCCTGTAAACTGTCCTTGTACTGCTGGCGCTACCATAGATGAAAGATGAACGGAGAAGTAACGAGCTAAAGATATTTTAAGAGCGTCGCCAACACACAGTTTCATGATATCCATAAGTGCAAACAAATCTTCTCCAAAGTTGTATATCAAGCATAGAATGATCACTTGTTACTTAAGCAATGATTAACTTAATGGACGCTTTGATAGTAAGTGAGTAACAAATAAATATTTTTATACCGTATTCGTAAATACATATCTGCAGATATGTGAGGTAGGTACACGAATTCCAACTAATTATTTGACTGGCCGGCTGGACGCTCGGCTAGTTGACTGGCTGTCACGACGCTCGTCAGCTTGATTACAAGAATTTTAATAAAAAGTAAAATTTTTCGTTTAGTAGCTTTTATTGTTTATTATTCACTTAATTCGTTCGTAGATATGCATGCACGTATGCGAGGAGATGTGTATATGTGTGTATGTGCAGGTAAGTACATTAAATAACCATCATCTGTGTGCGTCGGGCGTTAATTATATTCAACATTTACTGTACGTAAGTGTAGTTGTGTTCATAACAAGTTTATGGTTTGTCCTAAATTCTTGTTTACTTTTAACCAAAATTTTTTGTGGTCTTTTTTTTGCTCTTCTCTCAGTAACAAAAGAATTTATTTTTAAAATTTAAAAATTTTTTTTTTTTTTTTAATAATAAAAGGGTCGACGCGTTAGTGTAGGTGGTATTGTCTTGGTCATGCGAACACAACCAACCAACCAACCAACAACACTTGTGTAGCTCTATGAATCATGTCTTTTCGCAGCAGCAACAACGGCTTTACGCCATATACGTACATGTTTATGTTCAAAAGAAAGGGAAAGAGCAGCGCGTTCGTAAGAATCAGTTCGTTGGAAATTCTTCATAATATTTATACAGTCGTTAATTGCGTATTCGTAATGCTTTCATTTTTAATGCCTTAACCGTTAAGAAAAATAAAAATGATATAACTGTGATCGCTATGCAGGCAAGATTTTGTTGCCCCAAAACTTTCTTGAATATTGAAACATATGGGAAAACTTGAAATAAAAATATTATTATTATTATTTTCTTAAGGCTCATATACTACGGATGCTTTTAATACTTCAAGTATGTAAATGCACACAGCTAGGAGCACGTGTTAGGTGTTGAATTGCGTTCTGTCCATTTCTTGATAACATTCACAATTGATTTAAAAATTTCACGATTTCCATCATTATCTATGGTCTCTTGCCTCTTATCGAGTAGCTTGCAGGTGCCTTGGCGTTGGAAGCTTTTTGGTTTCGTCGCGACTCATCGACTCATTTACGCGCCTGTTCATCTTTGCTGAGGCGCTGATCTATTAAATAGGACTGCACCGATCTGAACCAGTGCTAATCAGAAGAAAGATCGCCATTCGGGAGCGAAGCCCTGAGACCAAGTTGAAAATTACTTTCCCCCGGAGGGAGACGGACCTAAGCGTTTCTCATTGTTTTCAATGCGAATATTTTCTGCGTGAAAACTCGTAAACCGCTTTCTAAATGTTTCATTCACTTGGTGTATTTTCACTGCAAGTGAACTTAATCGTTTCCGGACGTTGTGCCGTAAATGGCATCCATCTCTTTGCACTTTGATAAATAGACTGAAGGACAGCTGGTAAACAACCGAAACTTATACCTTACAAGCACGAATGTCCAACTAATCTACACAAACTACAAACTGCAAACACTAACGCAAACAAATTTCACTTGACAGAACTTATTTCTACACCTAACACATAGTACAAGTTTGCATTAAACATTTAATAAAAGAATTCCTTTTTACCATATAATGAAAAAATTTTATTTTTAGTCAACAAACATTATTTAGCTATCATTGTTATGAAGAACATTTGCGGCTAGAGAAGTCATCGTTAGGCAAACGTTTGCAACACACTCCGAAGGAAGCTTCCAGGCATCCACCTCAACTGAGAACACTTTTCTTTTTAAAAGCGGAAGGACATAGTTGTTTATGCATTTGTTATAAACCACAACAGATAGAACGATAAAAATTATGAGCTATATTCTCCGGTAAGCAAAGTGGGTGTTATAGAACATCAAAATTTCATTTTTCACCTTTTATGTGTATGTGTTCGTTTTAAGAAGAAGTTGTAGGGTATAAAAGATTCGACTTCAGTCGAATTTGCCGTTTTTCTCTCTTTCTCTCGATTTATATGCGCGGAGCTTTGGTCGGCATTGGTCGTAAGATGGTATAAAAAAGTATAAATAATATATTTTTCGATTTCGTTTGTCTTGTATGTTAAATTAATTAACAATTTGCGTAAAAGCTATCCCCATGAATAGCTCAGAGAAATTAGTAGCACGCCTGAAGAGAAGAAAACAATTATTTATTGGTATTAGGAAAGGAAAAAGACAACCGACGGCGCTAAGGCCGAAAAAGCAAGCGGGACTCCATGTCAATCCCACGAAGAAGACTCGAAAGCATGTATCAAGTCCGTCTTGTCCGATATGTAAAAAGGATGCGCAAGCATCTTAAACGCAAAGGCAGAAGGAAGCTTCTTATGTTAAAATTCAATATCGACAAGCTTTTGTTTCGTTTACCAGCCAAGAAAGACGCCCTGGGACAAAAATTTTAAAATTACGAGTTAGAGCAAATAACTGTACGTTTGCGCACTGTGCAAGGGTCAGGTAAGGTTAGTAAACTATATCTACAGAACCAATAAGTGCGGTTGTGTACTTTTCTTTGGCACGGAATAACTCCTTTAGGAGGTTAAAGAGCAAAGTAGAGTAGTAGTGTTCCAAATGTGCCATAGTGGTGTCGTCTGCAACACAAAAATCCGCATTAAGTTTTAACTAATCCTCAGGTAATCCTCAGCGCACGTTCATGTATATTCGATCATTTGTTTACGAGCTAACGCGGTTTCAACGAGACTACTTTTGCTGGTCTCTAAAAGAGTAGACAAACAAAGACTCATGGGTTGATGAGAAATATATAATTTCGGGTTAAAATTTTCATGGGGTTCGTCCATACTTGATCGTGGGTCAGTCGGCGAAAGCGTAGCACTTACTGATTGCGCGCACCCACTTAATCTCGGCCACTCTCTGTCTCTTACTCTATTTCCCGACTTACTTCCGACTGCCGTCGTGTTCCGTACAGGGTACGTCCCGCGATTGATCGGTCGAGTTAGAAAATGAGCTTGAGAAGTGTTGTTTTTTACACCGATCGATTCAGAGTCGCTTTTTAAACCGATCTAAGTTTGTCTGTTCCTCTTTCCGTCCATTCTTTTGTCTTCTTATGTTCAACCTGCAGATGGCAGTTTTTGAGATATTTTGGTACACCGACCTGCGTGGCCCAAGAACGAATGGCATTGAAAATGGTTCGAATCAGACCACTTTTTCGACCACTTCCAATATAAGGCCTTATTTTGAAAAGTTATTATGCGGTGCATTTAATGGTAGACCGTCCCCTTCTTTAGTTCTTTTACTTGTTGTTAGTGTAATTAAAACTGTATTTTAAAATAAAAGTAAGTTTTTCGCATTTCATAAATCTGTTGAGAAACTTTTGAACTGTGTGCTATTTATACGTCCATGACTGTAAGATTAGAAGCGTAACTCTGTACGTTATTAGAAACGACGAAATCAGCCGTACAGCGATCATAGGGAAGAATGTGAAATATGTTGTTCACCCCCCCTCCCTCCCGCTTTCCGCCAGCTGAAGTAGATGTAATTTGAATTCATTCGATTTCTTCAAACCCCTTTTAGTTGGTAGCAAAATTATTAGGCTCTTTATTTGGCTGTTTGTTCTTCTTTAAGTTATTACACAAAGAAGTTTTCTTTTTGGTCTTTCGTTGCCTTTATTTTCATGAAAATATTTTGCGTCTTTCGCCTTTGATGTCAAACTGTCCAAAATAACTACAGAAACGATCAACAATAATTACTTGTACATTTATAAAATAAATACAAAAAATGTTTATTAAAAGAGAATAGCAAACAGCAACAATGATGGGGAGAAAAAAAATTAACCTAATTATAGCCACGAGCACAATGTAATAACTAAGTGGACACACCAGCATCACCACCAATAACAATAACAACAACAAGATTTTGGTCCGTATTTGTTACAGACTGGACACTGGTTTTGTTGATATGCACTGTAGCAACTAATATTAACTGACACACGAATTCGTACGAGTACGAGTACGTATTTTATGTTTCACCGAGTTTTTGAAGCATGGACGTGTAGTTAGTAAGAAAAAAAAAAAAAACAGAACTTCCGTCTTGTCAAAAACTGGGTCACAATGCTACAATTGCAGATTCTTTACACCACATAAGCCATATATAAATATTTGTTCGAAGTCTACATACATTTAACGAAAAAAAAAAGAGGAAAAAACTAAAATAAAATGAAAAATAAAAAGAAATTGAAAAGTATTCCGATAAAAGGCCTAAAGCTTATTTAAGGAGACCGAAAACTAAACCAAAAAATGAAAAATAAGAAATCGCAATACAATGAATAAAGGTGCGTGCACATGTGTGTGTGTGTGTGTGTGTGTGTGTGCGAGCAGGAATAAGATACGTACTCCTAACATAGTCATACAATATTTCAAACAGAAGACAAATATATACAAACCAGTCAACATGTGGAGCAAAAGTATGTTTAGTGCGTGTTTAATGCGTTTTTGTCTTCTTTTAAGTTTTATTTTTAAACACAAAAAAGCAAAAAAGAAAAAAAACCTATTTTTTCATTTATTTTCTCCGAGGCTTCAGCGCAACAAGTGCAACCGATATATACTACTTGCCGAGGCACTGCAATAAATTAAAAGTCAAAGTTACAGTCACACATACCTAGCTAAGCATAAACACGCGCAAACAAACATATACACACATACACGCATACATACATATATGTATATAGATAAATAAATTCACGTAAGCAAGCAGCATGAATTTTCATGCACATGCATATGCACATACACACGCACATACACATGCACATGGGCAAGCTCATGCATACATCTAGAGACAAGAGCGCTATGAAGTCAAGTCTGCATGGAGTCTCTCAATGGTCTGATTCGGTTCTTGATTTTTGTTGAAGAATATGGACAACAACAGGTTATACTCACTAAATTTATTTTTGTTGTTATCGTTATCGTTGATATTGATTGGCTTTACTTTACGTTAACAATAAATACTTGAATTTTAAAAACGCAACAACAATAAAAGCCTCATATACTTCAGTTTAGGCTATGTCCCAAGACCTCACCGTTAATTCTGTCAATGCATGCACAAGCTTACAATAAATAAACGGTACAGCATTCTCTAAGCCTAAAAAAGTTTCAGAAAAACTTATCCAAAAAAGTTTCTCTTCTTCTTCTTCTTGTTCGTTTTACACCAAACTATATTCTTTGCATTTGTTTACATTTTGTTTTTTCTAAATTAAAAAAACATCTTAGTAGGCTTTCCTTTATTTGTTAAGAAAACATTTCTTTTTTTGAAAGAAAATGTGAAAAAGTTTGTTAATAAAAATCTTTGAAAGAAAAAATTTGAAAAATTTTGTTTAATACAAATTTTTGATATTTTTAAGGAAAAAAACTCGTTTTTTAATAAATGGTGAACTGCTGCCCTTTAATTAAGATTTAATAGTAGTATCGCGTATACTGTGCACGTAAAGAAGCACAAAATTTGTTTCCAGCTGAGATCCCATTAACAAAGTAAGCAATCCTTCATCTTGCGATTTACAGAGACAAAGCAAAAATTTTTCAGATATCGAGTAACATTAGTCTCTTGGGAAACATAGTAGTGAATGGCGTCGCTTCGGCTCCATAAATGACTGACGGCACAACAATGGAAAAGATCGCTCTTGAGTAATATTAGGTGTGCTGGGGAGTTCTGTCTGTTGCGGTTACAATAAGTTCAACAAGTACGCGCATATTCATCCGGCGCGAATGCGGTTCTGTCTTTTTATCGGTTAATGTATGCATACCCAGCTAGCAAGTGAACTATAGGGATGATTCATGGTAGTAGTAAGTGAGAAGCTGATTGATTTCATTTATGCCGATGTAGTTTGTACAGATTCCAGCAAGAAGGAAAGCGTGTAGAGATTCGTTGAAAGTGTTCGATGAAGGTACAGTTTCTGATAGAACATGTAGCGGATGCACTTCAAATAGGCGAGTTGAACCTCTCTGATAAGCCACAATCCGGGCGACTGTCTTTGATCGACCTCGTTACGATTACAGTTAAACAATTTTTTGGAAACTTAGGGGATTGCGGAAAGACTTAATTCAGCTCAACAAACCATTTCGGATCTCAGTCGGAAACTAGGGTTTTGCTTTACTCTACAAACGGACAGAACCGGTAGCTGACGTTACTGTCACTCACGCTAACTCACGAGAACATCCCGATCAAAATTTTTGTTTTGTTGTCTTGTCCACACAGTTGGAACGCACTAATGGATCCTTCAGAAGTCTACTCCTTCAGTTTACAGTCGTGAACAAAATCTTACGCCTAAACACATACTTCGTGAATGCCAAAGAATTTCTAAAGTCAGAAGTTTTGTATTTAGAGTGCATCCTGGAAAATTTTCGGCGAGCATAATACCAATAAAGTGTTTAACTTTATAGACTTAGTTTCTAACACTCTTTAGAACTATAGTTCTAGGATATATTTCTTTGGTCGATTTTATTCCAATAGTTTTAAAACGTGTAATGTTCAACGTTATGGTAGCATTTCATGTCAGCGATGACATCGAAACGCATGTAATTATTCGAGAATACGATTTTTTGGAAGTCTAGACATTCACCATTGGGTAATTAATAGTAAAGGTGTCGTGAGGAGTGAGTCCTAATAACTTTCTTGATGACCGATACTATGATTATTGAATTTTGGCGGCAAATTATAACAACACTTCGACATTTCCCAGCGAGGTCAGATAGTGTGTTTGTATTAAGTACTCTTTCTTAATCGTGTTATTCTTCCTTGTTCTTTGGCTATTACGTTTTGCTAATAACGCAGTCATCAAAAGTCTCGGTGAGAATTTGATGGATTACAGTCTGGAATCAGTAGATACCCAAGCAAACAAGAGCTCTTCTGGTCATTTTTTTTTTTTTTGAAAAAACATTCTTCTACTTGAGGACTCAACAAAGACTGCAAACAACAGTACATTGAGCACTTTTCCTTGAAGAACCTTCCAACAGCTTTTAAAGAACTGTAAAAATATGGGCTGAATCTAAATAGCAAAGTCTGTTCGATTGACTGACGGATATTTCGGAATGGACTAGAAAAAGATGTAACACGAAAGAAAAAAAATACCTTCAAGATTGACTAAAAAAAAAGTGAAAAGTCTAGCGGGACGGGGTTACTATTGAATACCATACACCACTGCATTTAGTACAATCGATTTATCGAAATAAGGCATTACGGGAGGCATTATGGGAAACGGCCGAAGAAGTGATCCGATCCGAACGATATTCAATAGTGTGAGGCTTTGGGCTAAGACAAGTAGGTTTACTGAATTTCATCGAAATGTCTCAAAAACTGGCGAACATAAGAAAACAAGACAAGCGGGCTGGCAGAGAAGCTTAAATCGATTCCGAATCACTTCCTGCATAAAATGTTGACCCATCTCAAGTCCTTCTGTTTTTGATGCATACGTCCGCACAAAATTTATGAACCTTTGTACCACAAGTGCTGTAGGGTATTACTTCTAATTGTCATGAAAAAATATTGTGGAGATAGGAGGATGACTTCTTGCTGTTCATTCCTACAAGAGACTGTTTTCATTATCGAATTTCATTATCGAATTATAAGGCAACAATGTAGACACGAGTAGGCCTGGTATCTCTGACAAGTCAAAAATAAATGAAAGCAGTTTGCTGCCAAATTTCTTTACGACTATCTCGGGCCTTTGCTTTTCGGATCCATCTTGTATTTACTTTAACATCCTTAATCTTTCTATCACCTAGGATGCGTGGCCGCTAACAATCGTCTTTGGTCTAATAAAAGTGTGCTTTCTTATGTGGAGTATCTTTTCGGTTTATTATTGAAATACAAAAAATTTTACCACATTTTGAGTGATACGTTAAATACACAAAAAAAAAAAAAAAAAAAATAGAAAAATTAATCAAGGCCGATAGAAAACGATGACTTGGCGTTTTCGAAAATGCCTAAAAGACATAGATGTGCTAAATTCGCAAAATTTGTGAAAAAAATATTCCCTTTTGGACATCTTTTTAAAGAGTTAAGATGTGCCCGTAACTTTCTGATAGGCATTCGTTTTAATAATGTGCTTAAATTATTTTAGAAGTGAGAAGCCTGAGAGTGCCACGCGCGGGGCCTTCTCTGATGCGCTAGATACCGGCTTATCTGGATCGGAAGATGAACAAGAGTCTGTTAATGAGTACCGCCGCGGTGGCTACCATCCAGTGCTAATAGGTGACGTATTTCAAAACCGATTCCGTGTGGTGCGTAAAGTCGGATGGGGCAACTTTTCCACCGTGTGGCTATGCAGAGACTTGAGGTAAGAATCTACTCGAAACTTTAATTAATTTTAATTGATCTAAAATGTCGGCACATCCACCAACTCACGTGTAGAGAGGAAGAATATGTGGTGTTGAAAGTAGTGAAAAGCGCTCCGCATTACACTGAGATGGCATGTGATGAAATAAGACTGCTAGAAACAATCAGGGACTCAGATCCAACGGACGAGAAGCGCGAACGTATTGTACGTTTACTAAATCAATTCACAGCGAGAGGAGTAAACGGCGTGCACATTTGCCTCGTATTTGAAGCTCTGGGCTGCAGTCTTTACAAGCTGATCGTAAAGAATAAATATCAAGGTTTAGCTGTCGACCAGGTGCGCAACATTATTAAGCAAGTGTTAGAGGGGTTGGATTATTTGCATAGAAAATGCGGCATAATACACACGGACATAAAACCAGAAAATATTTTATTGGTTATCGATAACGCGATAGAAATGAATCAGCAAATCGATAATGAAGTAACGAATCTGCGTCTCAAAGGAACCTCATTACCCGATTCATACAGTAAGTTGCAATCCTCTTGGATTAAATCAGTGCTGGCTAATTGTGATTGCATTGATTTTCTTTAAATTGTGAATGTGTTTTGACAGTAAGTTCTGTTGAGAAACAAAGAGTTTCCCCCGCCATTAGGCCTACGCAGAAGAGTATCGAAAATAACTCAACGTCATCGGACTCGTTCCCGGTTTCAAGGATACCGAGAAGTGACGATTGGGAAACTGCTTCTCCTTTTCCTTCTTTTCCCTCCCTTCTATCGGGCGAGAGTGTCGAGAGTGGCTGGGAAAGTGATGTTAGCGTCAATGTCTCGCCCGGCGGGAGGATTTGGCCCCATTTGGACCAAAAAAGCTTCGCTGACAAGGTTATTTCGTTTAACAATCCATCCTAAGCAACAAACACAAAACTACTAAAAATCATACCTCGCCCCGTACGCTTCTTATGCAAAATATTTGGAATAATATTCATTTAGTTTTCAATTTCGTTTCTTCATTTATATTTCATTTTATCGCAACCACTCACTTCAAAAACTGTTACTTTTCTCCAATAACCCAAAAACTCGATTAAAAAAATTTTAACAAATCACACAAAATATTCTCTAAACAAAAACCTAATTGAAAACAACAGTCAGTTGAAGAAGCGAAAAAAGGCCGACAATGTCAAGACCATCTCGTAGCCACCGATGCTACGGATGCCAGGGACAACAAATTGAATAAGGACGATAATGTCAATGATGTGAAGACTGTTGTGTTCATTAATTCCGATAAAATACAAAGTTCTAATCCCGATAAAAGCGACAGAGATGTAAACAAGCCAATCACCAACGATCAACGCGGCTATCAGCGACCTAAAAAATTCATAAAAAAGCCACAGGTAAAATATCTTTCCCCTTTTTCCTTTAAAAACTGGTAACACTACGATAAAAATAGGGATGCTATCATTTTCTAAACAAGTAAAAACGTTGTAGTGGTCCACGACTGCCCCTTAGATATCGTACACCACATCGCTTAGTATAACAAGAAGTATGCGAAGGCACAGTTTTTATCGAACACCTCATAACGGGGGATGTCCACAAGCTTAACTGGCGTGATTCAAATTTAGTTCAAATGTTACGCGTCCCACATGTGAAGTTAAAATTATGAAACACTTGCTTACTACTCAGCCATTTTTGTCGAGGAAATCTGAAAATTGCAGCTTCTCATAACAAATCAAAACACTGAACGTTATATAGGAAGGGATCGAAAAAATGATGGGGCTGGAATGTTATTTTATCAAAATATGTCAAAAATTGCGAAGTATGGGTTGAAGACAAGAGTACGTAGGCAAGCATCAGTCTTGGACGGATGGACAGAGAAGATATTATATAAGCTGTTACATACATTCGCACAAATCTAATGTACTCTTATATCGCAAGTGGTCTAGAGTACAATAAACCAGGAAACTACCCAGCTGATCTTAGCAAAAATGTTTCTTCGGCGTAGGTCAAATTTTTTAGTAGCGGCTTGGTTAACTTATGCGATTCGCTCGTGCATGTTTTTTACATTTTTTGGCAATTATTTGCTGTTTGAAGTCAACGGCAAGACTTCGTATCTTTTCTTTTATCGCGTAGCTCTTTTTGAAAAAGGATCGGTTAATTTGAACGCTTGGGTATCCTTCAGAATTTTTAAATGCAATTGAATTTTCGAAAAAATGTCTTACGCCAATTTCTTTATTCATTTTTTGCTGTAATCACTTTCGTTTGTATTCACAGTTGCCCTTTCGCCATAGCGGGTCCCATACTAACACTAACACTACCTCTCCTAAAGAACAAACAATTAATAGTGCGACTGCGCCAAAATTCTCCTATACAGACGCTATGCAATCATTGATCAATGACATGGGCCTCAAAGTGAAAATCGCCGATCTAGGCAATGCCTGTTTCGAGGTAAGCTATTAAGAAATTGCTTGACAACAATCGCTGAGCAATCGATCTCTTAGAGTCATCACTTTACCGAAGCTATACAAACTCGGCAATACCGTTCCATTGAGGTTATTTTAGGAAATAGTTACAGTTACAGCGCTGACATATGGAGCACGGCATGTATGGCTTTTGAAATAGCTACCGGGGATTATCTATTTGATCCGCATGCATGCAAATCTTGTACCAAAGATGAGCATCACTTGGCTCTCATGATTCAGATGTTGGGCGCAGTACCTCCAGACTTAATATATCGGGGTCAACATGGTCTTAACTACTTCAGCAGCTATGGTAAATAGAAGCCTCTTCTATTTTGTGGTTTCCTTGTTTTTAGTCCTTTTCTTGTATATTTTAGACAGTTTACGCTGCAAAACGAAACTGAAACCCCGGAGTATGACAGATCTGTTAATTGCAAACTATAGTTGGCAACCAGATGAGGCAAGGAAGTTTTCCGAATTCCTGTTGCCAATGTTGGAATACGATCCCAATGCACGGGCCACAGCTGCCGAATGCCTTAAACACCCTTGGATGGAATAAGAAAAATTCGTCCCAAACATTTAATTCCTTCTTTTGCTGATTGGGGTTGGATCAGCCCTATAAAAAGGTACCATAGATTAGAAAGAAAGTGTCCCTTACAATCTTGTCATTAAAGGAGATATCGAAAACGTGCTCATTATATTTGGATTTCGTACAAAATTGAAAAAAATTAAATTTTCTACTTAATTTAATATATTTTGTGACGAATACAGCAACGAAAGCGAACTTTAATGAAAGCCACTTATCTGACTACAAAACTCGCAAGAACTTATATGTAATATCGATCGGAAAACCTTATTCAGTCTTCGACTAATATCGACTCAAGCAAAACTATCTGGTTTTTTTTTTTATGTGTACATGAAAATAAAGAAATTGCCGTCGAAGTCTTAGCATAACTGTGGCCCTATTGTCTTTAGCAGTTCGCTTGCAAATACCCTAAGACATGTAGCATAGACAGACCTTAATCTATGCGACTGCACTTAGGACAATGTATCCGAAGAAATGAACAACATGCGAGGATACTTATGGTGGGATGATAACGGTATAGCACTATTTAAGGGCAAATCTGTTCTTTGATCGTACGACACTTGGAAAATTGGGCTCATAAAATTAGAAGAAACAGAGGGGCAGAGAGAGAGAGAAGGAATGTAGTCCCTCCTTCCCATCCCTAACCTCAAGAATCTTTTAAAGCAAGCAATAACCTGAGCCTAAGGAAGTTTCCAAAAGTTCTGTGTCTGCCACTCATCATCGTTTTCTATGGGCGCTGGCTTAGCTTGTAGTTTAGTTAGAAAATGCAAAATTTAAAAGTTCATCTAATGAGGAAGAAACGAAGGCACACAGTGAGGTGCAAACGATTCGGTCTAAGCTGGATGTAATTTCTTTCTGGTATTTTTGTTTTTGTTTTTCTTTTCTTTTAATTCTCTGACTGCATAATAAAACTGAAAATACACTGCATACAAGAAATAAAAATACAAACAACGTGATATGGGCCAACAAGTTACCACGCTCCTCTGGCTGGCATGCCACCCAAAGCAATAAAAACAACGGCAGCATATATAAGCGATACATAACTCAGGAAACACATAAGTGCACATAAATATGCCTCTATATAAATATATACATAGATATCTCTAAATATCTACTTGTGTGTATATAAGAGCATACATATATACCTATCGATGTGTATATGTATATATCAGTAGATATAGTAAATATAAATCTGAGGCATGCTGCTGCAGGCAGAAACCTTTAAATTAAAAGCCAGAACATTAACAGAAATGTTGAGTTTTAACTGTAGGTACGAGTTACAATCGATATGAATCCAATAAACTAAACAACAAGCATACACACATGGCTACATAAAAGATGTGAAAAGCTCTCGTACATGCAGACTATTTCCAAGTTTGATGCTTTAGTTCAATTCACAGTTGATTTCCAAGCATTTTATTCTCTGTAATCGTTGCATTCATTTCTCTCTACGCCCTTCGCATTAAAAACCCAACCCGTCCCGAATGGCTCTGCTGCGTCTGTAGGTATGTGTTTGTTATCGTTTCGACTCAACCGTATAATAATTGTAATTTTTACATATGATACCATATTTTTTTCTCCTACCTACTCACGAGACCAGACGGCTTGTTTTTTTTTTGCTTATATGGGTCAGATGTATGCGGTGTGCAACTACAGGTTGTTTCTCGTGTTTGCTATCAAATGTTAATCTTTTGTTTTTATTATAATTAAACTCTTTTCGAACTCAGCAGGACATGAAAGTATTTTTCACATGAAGATATCATTCTTTAAATGAATGCTTTATAAGACTGCGAATATAAGATAACGCGTTAATGGAGAGCTAAAAACTATTCGAAGCCGTTTTTCTCTTGCCGGACTTGCGTAGGTTATCATGTTTACTTTGACTGGTCTTCGTATCCTTCTGTTAAGCGCTAAGCTGTAAAATTTTCGTGTGTACGTTTACGAATCGATGCAATATATTCCGTAAGTGGTACAAGTTATCAAAGGATTTGCAGGGTGCGCGCAGTCCCAAGTAGTGCACGTTGCCGCATGTAGTAAAGTAAATTTAAAACCAATTAGAGTTTTTTTGTAGTCACTCAATGTACGTCTATTGTCTAAAGAATAAGTATTGCATACTATTTGGTCATGCCGTGCGTCCTTCTATTATTGAAGCTCGAAAAGTCGTGAAAATTAAGGACGAAAGTGAAAGCTCGGCAAATGCATCTGAAAGGTTGAAAAGATCTACTTTTTTGCTGCTAAGGACGTTGCCTGTTACACGTGTTAGCTTGCAAGGCTTGCAAAGCTTTTGAACATATATCAAACACATAGACACGTTGCATAGGCTATAAGATCGTTCTAGATAAGAGCAAGAAAAGATAAAGGACAAGCCTTATGAGAACGGGAACGGCTTTGTGGCGATGGTACTGCATGAATTATATTGGTGGTAGAGGAAGTGGACGGAGAGAAGAGGAAGTAGAGGGCAATAGGGGTAGGGTAGGATCCCACCAAATGTGACCTCCGCTGAAGTGTGTACGGGGGCAAGTATTAGCATGTGTGTGTCGAAAATGGCGGATTGTACATGCTACTGGTGCGGACCTGTAGTATATTAGCAAAAAAACCAACACACAACAAAAACGGGAAATTTTAGGCTTAAATATTTACCAAAGCAACCATGTTAGTGATTAACAACAAGCCCTTTAAAGAGGTAACCTTTCGGGATTTCTTATGAACTAATTTGCTGAAGATATCTGAAAGCTTTCAAGCTAGTCAAAGCTTAACAGAAGCAGATTTGAAGTCAAAGCTTAACCGAAGCAGATTTGAAGCTATTTCTCCACTTAAGAGATTTTAGAGTTTGGCCTTTGAAGGCAAATATTTATGCGATTCCTAAAAAATTAATTCTAGCTTCGCCAATATTCAATACATAGTTCAGTTACTTTTCTTTTTCTCTTTGATCAAAGGATGTCTTTTATACATCTAGGCGTGATTGTGGTTGGGAAGGGTTATAAGTTGAGGAGGAAGGAAACAGCGAGTCGTGTTTCTTGAAAGTCAGAGACATTTGGAGCGGCGGGAAAGACCACAACACGCAGATTGTTCAGCAGACGCGGTGTTCAAAACAGTTAAAGAGCGAGGAGAGTGGTATGCGGACTTGCTTTTGTACGGTCGTATATAAACATATACCCGTATTAGATGGTCGAAGATGAAACTTGTAGAAATTTAACATGTATATGTTTATATAAAGCTTTTATTTAAATTTTCTATCCTTTAAATTGAAGTAAACTCTTATGCCCTTGTACCACTGGTGATACAACGGTATGTTAAGGTAAAGCAAATTTGTGAAACATCAAGCAGAATTTGAGATACACCTACCTTTTTATTACACCGATCGGTTCGAAAGCACTTTCTGAATCACTTTAGGAATGGAGATAAGGTCGCCTGTTCATCTGTCCGTCTTTTCGTGTGCACATTTCCCGTCTTGTTTGCGTTGGTTTAGTCTACAGATCCTAGTTTTTGAAATGTTTTACTAAAATTCCACACACCGGTCTCTCCTGATCGAAGGACGAATGCTGTTGAATATGGGTTTTTCGTCTCTTCGACATATAAAGCCTTAACAGCAGTTGTCTGTGTGGTTTAAGGAATTTAGTAAGCAGGAGCCGTGGCGTACTGTAGCGTTTTGATTTGTTTTTGTATGCAGCTGTACAATACGTTTTAATAGATATATGTCTTCATACGCAGGGTAAAGTGCGTGCTGTCAGTACATATATATGTATGCTTGTTTATGTGTACTTGTGTGTATTTGTTTATTTATATATAAATTTGCCTCATTTATAAGATAGTGTAGCTAAGTGAATCGAAAGGAGAACAGTTATAATGAAATTTGTAAATATCGATTATTAATCGATAATTTATTCAAACTGCAAATAAATAATTAACGCGTACTACTTAGCGAATAGCAGATAACTATCTATGCTACAATAAGCGATTGCGGCTGCGACTGTGGCTGCTGGTGCTGCTGTTGTAATTCATCCAAGCGATTGTAGGCAAACCCCTGCAATTCCTGATTGCGTCTATTTATTTACAAAAGCTTTTCTTTTTATAATTTCTTAGCTTTGTATAATTTAAGTGCAATTTATTTGCCAATTATGGTGGCCTCCATATTTAGCGGCTTCTCTCCAACTTTAAACTAACTACAGCAGAAATGTTTATTTTTTATTACTATTATAGTTGATGTTGTTGCCGTTACAAGCACGCATTTTATTTATACTGGTTGTTGATAAAAATGTATGTCCGCATTTACACACGTATTCCTCAACATACACTTATTAGTTGCATGTTTGTCGCATGTTATTGTCGTTGTTATTGTTGTTGTTATTGTTGTTGTTGTGTTATTGCTAAAGTCTCTTGAGATTTGTTTAATTCTGGATAAACGGGTATGAGTTTGATGTCTCAGTCTTTCGTTTTGTTTTCATTTTTTATTAAACAACAACACCAACCCGCAAGAAAAGAGAAAAAGCAATAAAAGCCTACACGCAAGCACATTTGCGCATAAACACACACACCCGTCTACTTTTGTGTACACTTATGCGTACGTAAACTATTTAAGTGAACGCTACGAACGAACGCAGTATACCTCAACGCAATTTTAAAGTTAATACTTTGACTTAAGCGAATGCTTTTTGTTATTTCCTTGGCCGTCACTTCAAGCGGCAAGTAGGTCACTTGCGATTTCATGGCCGACTTTTTCATTCTCTCTCTCTCTCTCTCTCTCTCTCTCTCTCTCTCTCTCTCTCTCTCGACTAACTAAAAAAACCATGTAACGAATGAGTTAATGTGTCAGTTAATGTGTCACTTCAGCATTTGCTGTTGACAGACATTCAGTTACTTATTCTTTCTTCACAAATATTCTTAAGGCCATCTATAATTCGTTTTAAGACCTGCCTATCTCATCTCAGACAGGCTCAATTTCGGCCATTCGATCTAACTCGAAATATCTTTCGTTGTCATACATTTAACAAAGGTTGAGGTTTAAAGCGCAAGATAAGATTTTGATTTGATTCCAATGTTTCGGTTCCATATCGATAATATCGTTGCAAAACTAAGTCTAACTTTGCGAAACCTCTGCAATCTTAATGTTTACCAGTCTACCAATCGACATCAAACTCAAAATTTTCTGTTCTCTTTTAATGCCACATATAAACTAATCTCTTTAGAACCGTTCGAGGATATCCTCTATGTAATTTTGCTAAACTACAATCAACTGTACGCTGAAAGACGAGGTTCGAATTTTCTTAAAACTCTCTTTCAAAGATTATCTTAAATTTAAATTTCTCTCACTTCAGTTTCATTCCAACTTCAATTTATCAGATCTAGCAGGAGCCCCCCTCACGTTATCATTCCCTTCATAATGACTTTAGCCGTAGAAAAGGCATTTGTTATACGTTGCGTTCGTTAATGGAACCATCTCCGGCTAAGCCTTAGACCTGTTCTCAGCGACATTAATCTCTTCAAGCAACTATGCATTAACTTGAACAGTCTGCAACAACACTAATAGTTAACCATTATGTATCCAAGTCCAGATGACGATGACTAGCTTTGGCAATAGAAGACGAAGATCTTGACGATGCTGATGGTGTGGAACGGTTATCTTTTGATTTGTTTTTGTCTCTACGTTTGCGTCTTTTACCAGTGCTTTTGCGTGCACCAAGCCAATCGTCATCATATTCTGGATCTTATTTGCGCTAATTTCGTCGACTCTCAAAATCATCTTGATCGTCTTCATCCCTATCATCGTCTACATAGGCTAAAAGTTCGTTTTTAGTTTTGAAATTGCTCGGGCATAACTAGTGTCGTCCGCCTCGCTTAGTACGGCTGCCTCGTTTTTTGTGGCATTTCAACGTTTTCTGTAATCGATGATGCGATTACAGAAAGCGTTTTGAGTTTAGATACCGGCGAAAACAAGGTAGCCTTACTAAGGGATGCGGACGCCGCTAGTGAGTTATGCGTAAGCAATTTTAAGACTGAGAACGAACTTTCAGCCTAAAAGAGGATGATTCGGATGAACAGGGCGAAGATGATTTTGAGCGACGACGAAATTAACGCAAATTAAATCCAGAATACGATGACGATTGGCTTGGTCCACGCAGCAGCACTAGTAAAAGGCGCAATCCCAGAGAAAAAAACCAGGTAAAAGATAACCGTTCCATACCGCCAGCATCGTGAACATCTTCGTATTCTACTGCCAAAAATAGTCACCATGATCTGGAGTTGGAGACAACACAACGGAATCCCAATGTACCGGGTGATGTTAAAGATGCGAGTACAGAAAGCATCTTGAGTTTGAAATTTTCTTTTCATATGCCGGCCGTCCGCCAATGTTGTTTAATAGTTCCACCATATCCTTTTTTCTTATTTCTTTTTGCGATAAATGTTGTTCAGATGCTGTTAGATGACGTTATACTTTAGAATGTTGTGTATTTGTATGCGCTACGTGCTTTGTGTACCCGAAATCTGACCGCGTGAATAGCTATTACGTCGTGTAATCTATTAACTCGTACAATTCATAAATCTAAAAATATTTTCATCAATCCCCCAGAAAAATGTATTTCTTTTTTCGTAAAGATCCTTACAGTGTAATTGTTTTCTTTTTGCGTTCTTCTAAAAAGCAAATTCCCATAAATATCACCCATCACATTAAAAAAAAATATTTTTTAATTAATTAATTCTTTTCTTTCTAATTTACTTACATCAGTTGTGGTGCATCCTAAAGCTAAGGTGGTCTTTTTAATAAGACAAGAGTTTTGGAGGGACCATAACAATGTTACAATGTGTACGATCGTCCATTTTGAGTGTCCAAAAATGAACGTAAATAAAGTACATTTCTGGTTGAGATTTAGATCAAATTTTTATTCAATACATTGCTTCGATTCTACCATTGTTCTTGGTATACAATGCATACATAGTTATACAGCACACAGAATATACATTTCGCAGCTCATGTTTGATTAGACGACTTTGTAAATAAAGATTACTGCCTCTTTGACACAGGCGATCTTCTTAAAGGACTTGATGGGCTGAACCTGAAAAGGGCATTGCATTGGTCGCCAAAAGGGAACGCCGGACAAACATTACAACTATTGTTTTCTGACAAATATTAGATGAATTCGACTTGAACGTTATATGACTTCAAGAAACGGTGCGACATGTCATGCATTCCGTGACAAAATCGATTTAGCGGCCGGAAAAAATCAATGATTGTTTCATCTCCAAAACTGCCTAAGTGAGTTTGCCACAAAGATCACGCGATACAACTCTATTGGAATTTTTACTTTGGGATGAAATTGGAAAATCAGCTTTAAAAAAAACAACAAAAGTACCTTTTCTTTGCTTATTTGATGACCCTATATGTTACCACTTCTTTCTAACCGCCACAGGGCTACACGCGTAGGGGACATCTTCTGAGCGATTGCTCTTTCAAAATATATATATACATATATATAATATATACCTATATTTTCATTATTGCTGACCAGACGAGAATAGAATCTGCTCTACACACACACTTTTCCATGTATTTTTAAATTTCTGTCGAGAAATTTTAAGAAGTTATTTAGAATTAGTTCACCTGAACGACTCACTAAATCGAAGATGAAGCTGCCTAAAGTGATGCCTTACCAACTAAATACAAATAATTTCTCATGCAATCTCTTGGTCGTTTTTGAAAAACTACTCATGTGTAGTTTGCTCATACAATATCTCTTTACTTAGTCGTACGTGTGCGAATACGTCCGCAAAAGTAGAGAATAAAGGGGAAAAGAAATCTTTTCTTAGAGAAGAGACAAATCATTTTTTAAACAGAAGTTGTTTTCAATACAATTCGTCGCGATGACTTCTTCACGTCTTAGATTTTATTTTTATTTTATTATTGTTTTTTTTTTTTATATTTTTCATTTCTTTTATTTGTTTATAAATTGCCTTCATAAAAAATTATTTTCTTTGTTGTGTTATAATTTTCATTTATATATTTTTTTTTGTGTTCATAAATTATATATAAAAATTGTTATTGTTTTTGTTATTCTATGCGCGCGTAGAAATTCGTATAAGTTGGTCAGCGTGGAACAAAAGAAATTACCATAATTTTAAAACAAAAAAAGAAATGGAATAAGAAAAAAAAAATTAATAAACAAATGACGATAACGATGATGCAGCATTTCAAGCACTACAAAGCATAAAAAAAAAAAAAATTCATAAATAATTTAATTTCTATTTTTATAAATTTTTCCCTTTTTGTCTTCACAAAAAAATGTCATATTTGTCCATTATCATAAACATAACAATTTGGATCGCATCCTAAGCCATTTCTTCACAGTTCTTTACAATTTCATCTCTTTGTAATTATGACTTAAGCGACCGTTTACAGTTTTTTCAAGTTGAATGAAATTTTTGATTAAACCTTTCTTTCGATCTGATTGCTCTGTCTGTACGTCTGTACGTAGATCACTCTAGTAGTAAGCGATCGGACCATGGATTTATAAGATGGATTAGGAGCATTTTTATATAGAAGTCAAAGTCAGCCAGTGAATCAGAACAATCAGAGCAGACCTAAGACGGCAAGAGAGGAGCAACTTATCAAATGTTTTCCGCATTAGAGAAAACATTTAATTTTTACTCGATTCGCTTGTTTTTTAGTTATTGTATGGAATTCCAACCAATGTATGAATTACGCAATCTGAAGATCTTATATTGCAAGAATGCTTACCAGAATCTATGCTTAGGACGGCCTGTATGGCAGAGAAAATTATTCCCGTCATTGGAGGTAAAACACATGTATATATATAATGGCATATCATGTTCTTCAAATAATTCCAAAAACGGTCAAGGATAAGGGAGAGGTAAAAGAATTTCCAGACCTTCTTCTGAGTTCTGAACAATATGAGTCCACTAAAACTAAATTTCTGCGGTAAACATTTAGGCAAATATGTAACCATTTCAGTTAAGTGAAGATGTTTAACATATAGAGAACATATAGAGAAACCTGGGATGCGAGAGGCCTATAAAAGCAAGTAATATGTATTGAAAGATATTCAAATCAATCCGGACAAAAACGAATTCAAGCATCACTATGAACAAGTGAACAAAGTTGCACCGATGGTCTAATATTATCAATGGTGATCAGTATATCTCCGTCTAATTTGGGCAGAAAATTGCAGAATCGTTAACCCCTGTTTTTAGCGAATAATACGATGATCCGTGAGAACAAAATTAAGAAACGTACTGTGAAACTTGGAATTCAGTTCTCAACTATTTTGGTAGAGCAATATTCGTGTATTCTTTAGCTTTTTTGACGAAGAGCCAGGTTAAGCAAGACTAAACGGCAAATTAGATCTTCTAAGCCGTTTTGATGAAGACTCCCGACTGCCAAAACTTTTACACTTAGTGGTGTATTGATTAAATTTGCGGCATTAAAATATTGAAAATATTGAATGTCTCGTGTTTATCTTCCTTTCTTTTTTTTTTTTTAATATAAGGGATAGGCAAGGCAAGATGGCGATCGAAACCGAACCGATAGGTGTTAAAAATTTAACTCACTACAGCTGGGGAGAAAGTCAACCCCACTGCCCCTGAAATTTGAACCCGCTAATAATAACTGCTAACAAGTCGGTTTCGGACAAGTGGCGTTCAGCAAAGTTCGTTATCTTATCATAATGCCAATCGTGAAATGAAAATTGCTTGGCGAGTAGGAATAACTTTCCAAGTCACATTATCATTTCGCTCCTGTATTCGATTCTAGATTAGTTGTTACTTTATGTAAACATCGGTAAATATATATCTGCATCTCGAAGTGTAAGGTAACTTTTTCCTTTTAAAATATGATAAGAAAATCGTAACAATATTGAAGTTATTGTGTGTATCGAATAGAACAAGCGAAGAAAACCAATGTAATCCAAAAAATTAAAAATATTTTTTAATAAAGAATGAATAAAAACCATGCAAAAGTAAGATGTTCAGCACATGTAGCAAAAGTCGAATAGTCAGTCGATCATGTACTGCGTGAGAATATCTCTAAAGCATGACATGAATTTACCGTATTTTTCGAACTATAAGACGACCGGACGATACGCGAAGGCGCACTTCAAATTTATCAGACAATTTTTAGAAAAATATAATCTAATGTTACTCCCGGATCGAAAATTTAATTTACTGTTCCACAGGTCTCGTTAATGTCACCGTTCGTATTACTTCCATCTGAACTATTGTTGTCCTCCCTTTCAAGCCTCAAGTTTAGATACGATTTATGAAATAAAAAAACATTTTAATATGACCTTCGTGCCATAGCACCAGAAATTTGAGCCCATTTTTCTATGCGAAAAGGTGCGTCCTATAGTCGGAAAAATACGATATTATAAAACATCCGAAAACTTGTATCCAAAAACATTATTGCAGGGGCGCTACGAAGAAGAACATTATGCCAGCTGTAGACAAATCCAAGCCGTTTTTAGGCGTTTATTCGAACTCATTCAGGTCAATGTGAAAGAGAGCTTGGATTGCGTTGAAAGACTGTCAAAAATTGGAAAAGTGTGTAGGCAGATCATCGAGCCATTTCGGATACAGATTTCTATGCATTATAGACGTCGGCATTATAGTTTCCTGAACGCTTACAGCCCACATACCTTATGCACTGGACAACTTCTAATTGGTTTGGAAAAACCCTTACGTTTATCGAAACAATCTTTTAAAATTAAATAAAATGAAATACGTAGAAGAGCTGAGACAATGTTTGTCTTTAACTTGACCGTTACAGGTAAGACGGTCGTTTAGCACATTACCTAAAGCACGGTTATTTTTGCTGAATGCCTTGAGGTAATGCAAGCCTAGATACATTTTTTATGACATTTATGGAAACGACCTTAAAACCTCTAGAGATCAATATTCTTGTTTGATCATCATTTCAGCGACATAAGTGAAAAATATTTCTTTACATTATTGCGAACACTCTGTTTAGCACATTGAAATATGGTCAGAGTTTTTATGACTTCAGTGGCTGCTACAATGACGTACAATGCATACAAGTTGTTTTGTGCGCGTAGCACATAGTTTGAGTTATTTGTTGATTTATGACTCTTTAGGAGATTTTCGAGATAAAGAACAGCAACAAAATAACCTTTGTCTGCCGGCGCATACATAAATTCTAAACTCAAATAGGCGGCAAAACAAACTGTAGATGCTTATGTGAAAGCGGGCACATACCGCGGTGAGAGTTATAAAAGTTAGTCTAACTAAAAGTCGAAAGGTTTGCTTATTATTATTATTATTATGTTCTTTTCCCCATTAACCGATGGACTGACTAACTAACTAGCTAATGTCTTTCAAATATGAAGCAATGCAAAAAAGAAAATAAATTTGGAAAAGTTATGTACACCTCTTGGTTGAGCTTCGTTATCTCAACACACGTGCACATATGTACATTAAAATTGCAAAATACACTGTTAAAAAGCCATTTGAACTGCGAATAGCGATCTTTTAGCTAATGGGAGGGGATGGCTTTTGATTATTATCTCCCACTCTTTTTGCCTAATGTGGCCGCGTTTGTAAGCGTATCCTAGTCAATGTGCGCACTTAGTCTTAGCCCAGTATAAGATACGGGTTGTAAGTTATTGTCTCTTCCCATTGCGGGAAGGTTTATAGACGAATCAGAGCCCTTTTCAAGCTTCATCTAGGCGCCTTATGTGAAAGTGGGTATACAATGTCTTGCGGTTTTCAGTATTTTCGAACACCCGAGTTTCTATAACACAGGTGGCAGAACGGAAGCGTTAATGGCAGGTAGGTGGATAAAGCTTTCACGTTTTAATCGTTAGAGTCCGTCACAAATAGACAAAGTAGCACGTGGCACTGTCGATTCGGAGTCGTACGCTTATAATAAATATAATCAGCTTATCAGAGGCCCTAAAACGTATTTAGCGGCAATACGAAAGGAATAATGAAATCAGCGCATCTGTAACCGTTGGTGATAAACGTGGGTTTCCATATAAATCTTTTTCTGTTCATGAATATGTTCTTCTATGGAGCATTTATTTAGAATCAGCTTATAAACGAAACTGGATAAGAATTATTGCTCATAACACAGAGCGGCTGATCAACCTACATATATATATATATATATGCTTCGATAACTATTCTGAGGAATAATTCAGTTCACATGACATTGTATTGAATTTATGAAGATATGCGACATTTTAGGCAGAATATGTTCGCAATAAAAGAAATGTCTAACATAAAAGAAATCAAAGAAAAATATACAAAAATGATTTTCAAAGACAATCCTTTAATCTCAAAAGCATTTCCCCACAATTAAATGCTTACTTATCATAAAATGCGAACAATGAACAAATTGTGGTTTTAGAAAATTCCTTCATACGTCCAAAGCGCTTATCAAAGCAATTGAAGCTCTTTGTAAACTTTGCATTGTAAGTTATATCCGATTCAATGAAAACAGGTTATGCTTGCCAAGCAAACGCTATATTTACATACAATAAAACATTACGTTTGGAAACGTGTGCGTGCCACCTTAAGATGACCCACACAATACAATAAAGATTATTAAGGCAACTGCGCAGACTCTTCTTCTCTTTTTGGGTGCCGTTTTCGACCCAAAATCTCTATGATTGAGTTAAGATGTGTAAAGAAAACCTCAAGTTAACGACCATTTGCCTCAATATACAATTTTTCTTTTTTCCTTTTTTCGTTTTTGTTTTTTTTTTTTTGTTTTTAAAACGTGTCATACCAACAATCATTCTATTTGTCTAAGAGTTATCTTAAATGCCCATTTGTTCACCTTTTTCGGAGGGAATTATGATTGATTAAAACATACAAAAAAAACTACATCACCATACTTATAAGCGCGCTATTTGTGTGAATCGCTTGAATGCCTTGAAGTAGAAGTAAAACTTTTGGAAAAATTTATCTTGAAATGTGCGATCATTGGTGTGAAAAAGTACTGAATGTGTAAACATGAAGGAACGAGAAAGATTTAAATGAAAGATTGGGTTGCGCGAAAGCGTTGTGATTACATTAAATTAATTGGTTTACTTTAATAATTTTTTTCTTTTCAACATTATACGGAAAAAAGTGTTTTGAATTATTCGCCACACGTTTGAAGTGTGAATTTCTTCGAAACCGAAAAAAAAGAGGTTCGGAGTTCCTAATTAACTTGTCTTGCTTAAAAAATCACTTCTCTATTATCAGATTAAGTTTATTTGAAAAGCTTCCGCTTCACATTCATACACAACTTTTGACGTCTTATGCGATCAAATACATGACCCTATGACGCTTTATAAAAATATTGCACTTAAGGTATAAGGCCATCGCAAAGTTTTCAGAAAGCGAAGTTTTTTTTATTCGCTTAAATGACCCCTTAGGTCAAAAATGACCTAAAAAGACACTTTTGGGCGTGGCAACATGTTACACGGAAATTCGGTAGAGCAGCGGTAAGCAGCATATATCTGACAATTTTCATTTTTTTAATCGTATGGGTTGAATAGCGAATAGAGAAATACTTGCGATATTTTCGATGTGTTAATTTAAATTTGTGGCACACGGGTGTATTAAGCTTGGGCGGATGCATGCAATAACCAAAGGGACTTGAAGTAAACCCACCCTTTATTATAACGATTGATTCAGAATTACTTTCCGAGCCCTTGCTTATGCTACAGCAGTGATCTTACCCCTTAAATATTAAGTAGTTTGACATTTAACGCAATAACCTATTGGAGGGAAGGAGTCTAAAAGATAGCGAACCAACCTTATTTCCTAACAGTTTCTTCTAAAATTTTTAACATACCTTTGAAGACGAAAAACATTAAAAACAAAAAAAAAGTAAAAAATTACGAGAAAAACTGACAATAAATAATATGTAAATTCTACAGTGAGAAAAAAGTGCTTAAGAGGAAATTTTTAATATTAATTTGGTGACAACTGTGTATAAATGTCTATTATGTTTTGACAAAAAAAGGAATAAAACACAAAAGATACAATGGGAGAATACAATGAGATTTGATGTCAAGAGAAAAATTGCATTACAGCCGAAATGAATAAACACAAAAACACATTAAAAGAAATGTGGATATATGTAAGCATGGGTTTTAAACAGATATTACGGCAACAACTTTACGTGTAAAACAGTTTTTGTATTTTTATTTATTTTTCGTTATTTCTTAGCATTTTTAAATGCCCGATTGTGGAGGCTGTTGGTTACTTTATGATTAAGACTTTGTTAGAAGAAATATTATGCGGTAAGAGACGTAAAAACAGCAACAATAATTGGCAAGTCAACTAGCCATTATGTGTGGTAGTCTACTTGCAGCGGGCAAACAGTCAGCCACTCAGCCGCTCAGCCGCTTGGTCCCTGCAGTCAGACAGCAATGACTTTGACTATTACAAGTCACATGACAAAGACCGAGAATGCAGCAACATAGCAGAGCTTCAAATGTTGCTTAGACGATGACTGAGACCCTGGCAATGCTGCCGTATACGCTCGCATAACACACATACATGCATACATACGTACATACGTGTATCAATGTATTTATATATAAGCACACACGTGCATAAATTTTCGCTTGGCTCACTACTCGTATATTTTCATGTTTATTTATAGTCTATGCATAGCACTATTTTCCTCACATACCCCACATAGAGTTGCGTTAAAGTAGCATCAACAGGAAAACAACAACACTTCTCCACGTATTTGCATTTTATAACACATTTTATTTTTATTTTTTCTCATTTTTCTTTAGGTTTTTCTCTAAGCCTACACTTATGTACGCACGTATTTTCCAGCTACAGGCCAAAGACAGGCGGCAACGAAATAGCTTTACAACAGCGGCGGCAATATGCGGCACAACTGATAAGATCCGGTTTTATGGTTGCATGTGACCTACTTCCGGTGCTTATTTTATAGTAATATCTCTACCGCGCATAACCATTCATTTATATATGCATACATATATATTTATACAGATATATACAGATATATTCATGTACTATATATCTGCATACATATTGATGCTCAGTTGTGCTACGACATGTTTTCAATTGCTGGGTTTTTTCCTTTTTTTCTCTTTTTTGCTTTTTGATACTCTTTTTGCTTCTTTGTTGTGTTGATTGTGCTTTTTTTTGTGTGACGTTTGCTACATTGCTGGTAGTGCGCTTGTTACTGTGTGTTGCATCTTATTTTCTTTGGTCGTTTATGCTGGGAGGGTTTATGCTTGTCTACCACGCATTTGTTATAACCCAGCTATGTAGATATGAACGCATATATACGAAAGAGAGACAGACACTCTTGACGTTTCGCGTACGCTTTGCTTTGACTTCAATTTAGTGGTTTTATAACAAATTTAACCAAAACTAATTCAACTCCTACGCTTTGAACTCTACGATACACATAATAGTGATTCATTGTTTCGTTCCTTACGCTCGTATATGTTGAATCGTGTAAAACAAGAAATTGAGTTTTTTTTTTTTATTTTCTCGTCTCTAGCCACTAAAGATTTTTATGTCATAATACTTGACACATATAAGCGAAGTCTAATAATTATGCAAATATCTTTCTCAATCAAACTCGAATGTTTATCTTAACATTTTTTAGTCTAATTTTAGAACAGAATATACGATAATCAAATCGTTCCAGACAAACACTTTAAATAAATCATGAGAAAAGGAGTAAAAAATTTAGAAGAAAAGACTTAAGCAACAAACTTTGTTTAAGCCTGACATATACGTTTTCGGGCAAATGAAAAGCTTGACATTTATTAACAATTTTATCAGAAAGAAAATGAAGCGAAAAAGACTTCAATTCATTATCAACGAAGGCGGACGTATCTATATACACGATAGTTATAGCCCACACATTAGGTATGAAAAGTTTGCGAAATATTTGTAGCGCGAGACCTTCACAAAGCGCGCATAATACACGTTGAAGGCGCGAGGGGCGGACGATAATTCATTCCATTGATGCAGACATTTTATGTCTGCTGAAATTAGACCAAAACTTTGCTTAGAAGCGTTCGTTTGTTCTTTCATTTCATTAGAATAAAACGATTACTTTTCCTGTACACTGCAGATATGTGCCTTGTGCACGTTCTCTCCTCGAAACGTCATACATTCTTATCATAGGCTCTTTGTCTTATGTTAAAACTACACTATTATGCTGGGACGTAGTTTGAACAGAGCTGCGGTTTAGTTTTAATGCAACACATTTGCTTGGGTTGAACTTGAGAAATGTTTTGAAGCAAAAAATGGTCTTTATTTAAACGATTCGGTTTAATGGGAAAGTCATTTTTGCAGGAAAGTCTTTTTTTAAGAGAGAAAGGGATGAAACAAAAGTCTTTTCGCCTAAAACAAACTCTAGAGGCGTGTTGTGTGCACGGTCTGCGGTGACCTTAGGATGAATGCTTAAATTGCAAACAAAACGCCTTAAGAAGCACATTAAACCTTAATCGTGTTAAACACTTGGGCAGGAGGCATTGCCAGCAACGAAAAGGCTACTTCGTTGAAATTGCAAATAATTTGTTGCAGCTAATCTTTGAAAACTAGAGCATATTGAAGACAATGCAAAAAAATTTGCAAAAGAAAAACAAAAGTTGTTTTCCAAAAGCCAAACAAACGGTTTCGTAAACTAACAGTGCAAGCATTTTCTGCTCGTAAATCAATTTCAGTTTTATTTAGCGCGTAAGAAATAAAATTTAAAAATTTGTTACATTTACACAAAATTAACTGTTACGACGTTGTTGTTGGTGCTTGTTTTCTTTGTTTATCTTTTGCAAATTTTTCGATTTGCTACAGTAGTAGCTGCCGCTATACCGACAAATTTATATGCAACAACAACAATTAAGTAAAGTTAATGTTAGTGTTGTTGCTGCTGCTGCTGTTGTTGTTGTTGTTGTTGTTGTTGTTGGCTACCGCTACTGCAATTGCTGTGGCTGCTGGTCAAGAGTAGAAAAAAGTTCAATTCTTTTGCCCGTTATCCGATATCCTGCTGTTCGTTGTTTCAACATTTCACAACAGGTTAGAGTTTTCATTGCTGACATTAATGAATATGTCGATGGTTCCTTGCCTACATATATCCACATGCATATGCACATGCACATACACATTCACATGCATTTTTAGGTCTCTGTGCGATTTCCAAGAATTCTGAGATTATCTTGACAAAGATTTCTTGTTAATTGCTCAGAGATGGTAAGGCAGAAAATGGTTCTTTCCGCAAATAAGTCAAAATTAATGCACTATAAGAAAATGAAGAGCAAAACAGACATCCCTTACGAACGTGACAAGACAGAAGGTTTTTAAACCAGAAAATACAAGTGAAGGGCGGTTTGTTTTAAGGAAACATCAACCAGCTATAGCTCGATTTATGAAGATGTCATACATCACTCAAAAAGTTCATAGTATAGGTGAGATCATTTTTGACGAATCCATATGGTCAGATGATGATAATAAAGTCTTAGGAATGATTTTTAAGTGAAAGATCATAAGGAAACTGTAAAGTTTTACATGACAAAGAGATGAATGAATGATAGAATTTGCCCTCCTCTTGCCCTATCCGTGATTGGAAAATGTATTTGATTTTCTTATGTTTTGTTGGAGGTAATAGTCCAACCACATAAGCGATTTATTTATTCATTATTTCCTTATCTCGAGTTAAGTTGATGAGAAATTTCTTGTGGTTGTCATGTATTTGACTCAGCATAGCCTTCACTGTCTGGGCTTGAAATATATTTCGGTGTGAAGCCTTTTCGCACAACTAGCAAATTTTCAATTTTGAGTCAAATAGCATCTGTAAACTGAGGATTTGTCATGTAATTAAATTGAAGACTTCAACCACAAAAAAAGTGTGAAAATATTCATAAATTTACCTCAGCCTTCGTGGATGAAAAGCCGCATTCTTTTTAAGCTCTGAGACGTGAGAAGTGAGAAGAAAAAGAGCAGAGATTTAATATTAATTAAATAAAAAGTTGGCAATAGGATTAGAAACCTACAAGTCATCAAGTCACGTTAATCATTTATGCACACACAGCTGGTGTTTGTAATCAGGATATTAAGGGGAGGCATTTAACCCGATTGCTTAGAGTGTCACAATGTAGCTGCCAGAGTGTGACCTACATTTTCTGAGCACTCATAAATAAACATACGGACTGCATAGACGCATAATACATAATGGCACCTAAGTGATGCTTGAGAATTAACTGCGGATGTATATATAGAGACACAGAAATATATACATACTGGCATTGGCACTGGCACTCAGCTTAGAAAGAAAGATATGGCATAAACATGACATAAGTAGAACACATCTGCAAAAACACGTACACAGACGCATATACACGAACACACACATACATGTGTATGTACATATAAGTAGGAGAAAAAAACAGAAGTTGTTCTCACATAAAATCGTGTTGAAAGCAACTGTATGCTGCTTGAAAGCATTGTCATTGTCGTCCACTAGTAGTAGAAATTTAATTATAGAATAATAACATAAGTCGGCACCACCCTCTTGCCACCTCTCTGCCACTTTCAACAATAAACACATAATAATGTCAATGTATGTGTTCAAACATTAATTTACGAGCATTCCTTGCAAAAACAAAATATATACGAAAAATAAATAAATAACAAACACTAACTGCAATAGCTCATCCCACTAATTTACAAGCCATATAACGTTTTTTAAAGGCCTACTTAGGATTTCTTTAATGCTCAAGTGAAGAGGGAAAAATTTAACACATAAAACAAACGTCACACAGTATCTATAGTTAATAGTTTTATTTCGTGGTTATCGTTGTTGCTGTTGTTGCAGTTGTTGTTGTTGTTTTTGTTATTGCTTTTGCGGCTGTTATTGTTACAATCTGTACAGGTTTTTGATTGCCTCGTTTTGTCTTCTTTTTTTTTTGGTTTTGGCATCGGTTTGAGTCTGCTTGGCCGGGCCAATGAATCCGGCTGTTATTGCTATTGGTTGTAAATCCGGTAATGCTTTAGGCCATTAACAGTGGCAGTCTGTCGTGGCCATTTAACGTTAGACTTTGCCTATGCTATATGCGTTTACAACTTAACTCCTTAAGCATTTCAGTCCGTGTAAAAACAGCATGTGGTTGGCAATGTGTTACTTTTATAGCCCAGCTCTGCCGAGAAGACCGCAAAACTTTTCTTGTTTCTTTCTTTCATACATATACATATACACATCTATATATATATATTTAAAATTTTTTTAATAGTTGTTTGTCACAATTACTTGTGCAACTTGTCTATGCATGAATATCTCTGTGTCACATAAACCACTTTTCCTAATCAAAGGAAAAAAGAAAAAAAAACGCAAACATAAACACAGAGCAAATCTTAATTATTTTGTGCTGCAGTAGTACCGGTAAAGTTTTTGGTGTTAGTTTAATACAAAATAAAAAACAAACAAAGAGCGTAATGATAAAAATTTAACACAACAACAACAATAGCAACAAGTTCATTAATAAAACTAGTAATTGCTAAGAGAGTCCACACTTTAGTCGATTGGCAAAAAGCATCCCTAGCATTGACTTTTATTATTAGTGCGGTGACGCGTCTACAAGAAGCAGGCGACGACATTTATTTTATTATAATACTTTTTTTAATTGCTTTGTGTATCTTGTAATTCGTGTGTGATGAGCTATGATGCTATTAATGCATGTGTTAGTGCACACACTTAACAGGTTTCTAACACAAGATGACTTGACTTGCATTCGATTCTCCGCATATTTAGTTTAATAGCACATAAGTCACATTTTGTACACGTTTCTAGTTGTTACACGTATTCCAGTTTAGTTCACTTCTGGATGGCGTCTCTGACAGGCCCCCATTAAAACGAACATAAGAGATAGCGCGCATAAGAAAACTAATACTAACGCTCCATACGCGCAAAAACGAAAATATTTCAGATTCAAACGAAATCAAACCAAATAAAACTGGTTGCAACAACTTCTTTCTTCTTATCTATTACGAATGTACGAAGAATTGTAAACGAAATTAAGCACTTTTCTACTCAGTTATCCGATATTGAATGCCACTCTAAATGGAAATCGATTTATCAGCCCATCAGTGTTCGTATAGTATAACTTTCCGGTATTATACTTAAGTTTACCAGCAAAGGTGATCTCCAAATGAAGCAAACTTGCTCTGCCACATTTTTTCTCTTCGCACTGAAATTTCCATCACTAGAAGCGTGGAATACACGGAAAGCAAAACATATCGGCCAACGCGAAAGGTAAGTCCAACATTATAAAGAACTCCTACAACATTTTGTTTGTTTACAATTAGCTTAGGGGAGGAAAGAAAGTACATGTCGTAAACAAAGATAATTACTTTAAACTTTAGTTTGGCCATAAATTAATCTAGAGTTTAACATTTATATAATATATATAATACTGTGAATACAAAACAAAAGGTGCAGTTTGGGTAGCACTCTCTTTGACCTGTATATAGAGTTTCATGTACATATACCCGGGCTTTCGTACAAAAGTGCATTTTTGATTTTTATTCTGTGAAACGTTAACTTGCGACTGTCATTACGGGTGATGAGACTTGAACCTATGCGTATGCCCCGGAAACAACCGCCTAACGGCGGTTCTTAACCAAGAGCGAAAAAACGAAGCCAAAATCACTCGAAAATCAAAGTCATGTTGACAGTTTTCTTTTCATTATCGCACTACTGTGCATTTTGAAGCGCCTGCAGGGCGCAGAAGGCTTCCATCAAAGCAATCGAAGTCCATGTAAATCTACAGAAATTTTTGCAAGCTTGAGGTACGAAAGCTTTTCTTCAGTAAATTCTTAGCTAGGACCTCAGTTTGTTGTCGATCCCGTTATATACAAATTCTCATTTCACTATATTAAGAGATTCTTCAATTTACTCAACAATATGTCCCGAATCGTTCTCTGTACCAAGTTTCTGAGAACGATGAGTAAAGCTTGCACGTTCCACTAACTCGTATTTCATCCTGAATAAAAGAAGACTCAAGAAGATGACTATTATGAAAATAAACAACAATAAAAACGCTATAGTCGCGCACGGCCCACGATTAAGTAATCATATAACGATTTCTCAAAATAAGGCTTTATATGAAGTGGAAAAAGCAATGCGATCCCAACCATTTTCAATAGCGTTGCTCTTTGGGCCAGAACGCGTCAAAATATTTAGGTTGAACACGAGAAAACAATACGGACGGACGGACAGACGGACATGATTAGTACAATGGCATGTAGGTTGCTTACATCCGCATAAACGTATTTTATTTATTAATTTATTCTAAGACGAAAGTCTTAAAGTATTAACATCTAAGGCCATCGGCTTCATGGAAAACTCTTCTGCATTTGAAATTTGAACCCACCATACTTGAGTTGTTAGTCGAGATCGTTTGATTATTTCATTTAAATCAGAAAAATGCAAATTTATATATAAATAATATTTAAAACCCGAAGGCTATTCGAGATTATTGATGCGATGCAAAGAACGTTGAAAGCTGTTGGAAAAATCTAATGTGGAGGACGTTTTATCATCAAAAGCCATCACATATTACCAATATCTACATGTTGGTAATATCATCATGCATTACATGTGTTTCGTTAGACCTATACTCGAGTATGCCTCTGTTGTGTGGTCTCCTTCATATAGGTGCTATGTAGATTCAATTGAATCTGTTCAAAAGCAGTTCTCGCTGTTTGCCCTTAGGATTTTGGATTGGGATCCGATTGCCTCTCTTGCCCCCTATGGACATACATCACTTCTGTTGTCTTTACCGTCTCTTGAGAAACATAGATTTGTTCTTGGCGTTTCCTTCGTAATCAAAGTAATAAGTGGTGCTATTGACTCGCCTTCATTACTTGGTCTTAATGTCCCTAACCGCTTCTCTAGGCACTTTATCTTGGTTAAGCTTAGTCAGTGTAAATATAATTATGAGCTGTTTAACCCGCTCAGAGTTGTTTGCAAGAACCTAAATGACGTCTATCATTATCAGATTCTTTAAAGTCCATTAAAGCCGCATTGCTTAATACCCGTGATTTACTTATGTCGTACTTAAACTAGCTTTTAACACGAAAAAGTCATTACGGTTCGAAAATTAATTGTTGTTAACTACAATCGGTGGCTAAGGTAATGCATGTTTGCGATGGCATAGGGGTTCATTTGCAATTTGGTCCTGTACCGGTTGTGGGTGTGGCTCTGTGTTAGTTGTGTACATGCTTTTTTTTCTTTTTTCTTTTTCCTTCTTATTTGTTTTATACTTATACTAAGTTTAAATATTAATTAATTTAAGATTTACTTTGAGAGTCAATTGAACTCGACTGTCATTTGTTTCATGTGTAAGTGAATAAACAAATAAATAAATAAATACAAAAAAAATAATAAATAAAATATAATAAATAATAAACAGTTTTTCGTGGAGGGGAGTTTTAGGTTTTCGATATGTTCAAGAGTGTTACAAGCTATTAAAACAATCGTAATTTCATGGGGATATCTAGAGTCCATCAACCCTAGAGTCGCGCTTACGTACAATTTCCATACATCTATTTGCCTAGAATTTCAGCTTATTAACGTCATACTCTCCCTGCCTGCTTTATTAATCATTTCATATTGTGAGCATATTTCACACATGAATCTGGTTGATAGAGGCCTTCGAAAATTAAATGTCTGGACCGTAGCGTTTCCTTTGCAATTTTTCATAAAGTGTTTGTTGCTCTGTAATTTTAAGTCAACTATGGGTAAATACTAAAAATAGTCGATACAAGTCTTTCTTACTGAACTCTCAAATAAATCAGTTGCTTTTGATTTGTTGACTTGCAGAAGAAGAAGAAGAAGAAGAAGAAGAAGCCTTGTTTCGTTTGTTTTGGTTCAGTTTTTATAATAATTTTGTTTATTTCCAATGCCGCATGCTAGTGAAATGAATCTTAGTAAGGATGTGAACGGATGAGAGCCCAGATCACTTTTTGGCAAAAAACCCTTGGTGAGCGCATATAGTGGACTAAGTTTCTGGCACTCCCGGTACAGCAGCATTATCAAGACTGTGATGCCATTCAAAGTAGTTTTACTAGAGTCACAATTGTTGATGCATCGGGACGACGTTGTTGCAAAGTCGGAGAAGATTCCCTAACCGCATCCGTGTCCCCAACGTGCGATCATTGCTAAAGAATATATTACTAGAGGTTGGTAAGTTCGAGTGTCGAGATCGAGCGAGATCTTGGACAAGTGTTACGAAACAATTTTAAACAAAACGCCTTTACCCGAAGACCACCTCCGCCACTCGCAATTTCAGCTTAAATCTCTTCAAACTATTCCCGTTTTTACTTTACCTCTGTCTTTCTTCGTCTCTGTTTCTTCTTCACCCGCTTTCGGTCATTAAATTCATTTCTTAACCGCACTTTGTAGTTAACTTTAATTTTTGTGTCGTCCTACGATCATAATTTTTGGTAAAAGAAATTATTTTAAGAATTATGAGAACTCAACGATTTTAAAACATAAAAAAAAACCAAAAATGTCTTTTTTCTGTTTTCTTTTTACTGTTGTTTTTTTCTTTTTTTTTTTGTTAAGTCAGTCAAGCATGGTGGATGCTAAAAAGAGAAAGAGAGAGGAAAAGTAAAAAGTAAAAAGTAAAAAATAAAAATAAAAATAATAAACTACACTACGCTTTGATTTACTGAGGCTATTACAACTTGAAAATACTATATATGTAGGAAAGCTTACCCGACAGCAACAACAACAACAACAACAGCAACAACAGTAACAGCAATAACCAACCAGCAACAAAAAAGTACAACAACGAAAAATTAACGGTATATGAACGCAATTTCATGCTACGCATTTTAGAGTTAAAGGTAAACTTTAACGGGTACGCACTTAAGTGCATGCAGACACACACACACACACACACACAAACAAGTACACAGTTAACAAGAAAACGACTATATTTTTGTCTGTCTTTATGCACTTTATTTAACAAGTCTTCAGTTTTCTTCTTCTTTTGCGTACTTTTCTCTTTTTTTTTTTTTCGTTTATAACTTTCGACAAAATAGTGGGCATAGGTGTACGTATGTATATACGTATATTCGTATTTATGCGACACGGCCTTTTCTACTTGAACTCAACCCAGAAACAAAAAAAATAAAACCATCAGCTAAACGAAATGCATTATAACGATTTAACCAAACAAACCGATTTTAAGTTGACTTTGCTTCTTTTTTCTTTTTTGTCTTTCAGTAGAGTTCGTCTTCCTTTCTTTTTCTTTTCCCGATTACCAAAATAATATGGTCAAGTTTTAAGGGCTTGAATATGTTGTTTATTGTTATGGATTAACATAGCAATGCAGTTAATTCAATAGTCGTGTACGCTATGTTTATGTTGTTATTGTGCATTTTTTGTGTGCACTGAATTTTTCGTTATTTGTATAAGAAAAACAAACACTTTTAGTGCCGCAGTGACCGATTTAACACAAATTTAATAAATATTTACGAACGTTCGTGTCAACTGTTGTTGTCACTTTTCCTTAACTTTGATTTGTATGTAAATGATTTGGGAATTGTTTATGAGTGCAATCTGCTTTAGATAACTGAAAAATGGCGCGCGTGAAATAATTCCGTTTCATTCAAAATGCGTTCGTTCTCCGCTTTAGATGGATTTAATAATAAGTTCTTGCCGGGTTTTTTTCTCTTAGGAGTGTAGTAATAAATAGTTTATTCGAAGTACTACTTATCTCTAGCTCTACATCCTTATCACAATATGAGTTTCGTAACGAAAAATGTCTCTTCTGAGAGTTATCTACAAAAGGGTTGATTGTATGGCCATCATCGTGAAAACGGAATGCGATGAAAGCGCTGCTCGTTTAGACAAAAAACTACTGATTGGAAAAGGTACGAATCGGAAATATTGGATTGGTGCCAACACATTCCAGTTGCATTGGCTTGACCAGTTTTTGCAATACATCGTCGAATAATCTCAAGCATTTTTGACATTTTGTCTCAGTCTTTTGTCTACGACTCGGCTCAATATCACAGGAAATTGTCGCTATGAGCGGATTACTTTTCATATTTTTGAGGCAGTAAACTTTCGGTTCTGCATCTGCGGCACTTACTCTATTCGGTTTTGAATCGTGCACATGGCAGGTAAGCCTACAATCTACTGATTCGTAGCGTTCTGTCACCTTTGCTGCATCTGCGTATCTCTTCGCAGCTAAATCATCGAAACTAGTTTGCACATAGAGAACACTCGCCGTAAGCTTCCTTAAATGATCTGCTGCTTTTTCTTCTGCTTGAATGAAAAACGCGTTACATGTCATTAATACTCGTTATTATTAGGTCATTAGCAAAAAGGTATGTAACAGTTTAAGCTTTTAGACATGTTTTTAAACTTGATTTTTTTGCTTGACAACTATGCTTGATAAAAGCCTCTTTTGGAGAAACGAGGAAAAACTTATTCCTATGTTTTGAATTTTGTCATGTTTTGACACACCACCGGTGTCACTAAATGTTTGTCCAAACCGGTCGAAACGGAAATGTTCGCCTACAAAGTCCAGTACCGATATCGATCCAAGGAAGTTATCAGAGAGATGTTGTTTAGTTAAAAAGGTACTTGGTACTTGGCCTATAAATTTTTTCTTATATTTGTGTCTTCATAAGAAATTTTTATAAACCTTAAAGCCTTTGAATCAGACAACGCTGAACTGTGGTTTTTATATAACTCGTATAACGAATGCACAGTTTTCACGTCAATTGAATACGGGCTGTAACTCGATCTATCGGCATCGAGTCAGACCACCAAGCCATTGCGCATGAGTTCATGACTCAGTGCGGTGGGGGTCGTAATGCAGGCTCAAAGTCTATCAAGGCGTAGCACTTACCGATTGGGCATGGACCCACAGGGCACATCTCTTTTTGGTCGTCATCGTGTTACACATATAAACTATATCCCCTGAGTGATTGGTCATATTGAAAAGAAATGATAAAAGATTTCATAGGGCATCTACTAGCTTTGTATGTCCTTTTTGGGATCAAGTGATAAACAAATAAGAATTAATTCATTATATCCTGAACTAAACAAACGCTATACAAAAAAGAAAAGATGCTGGATGACATTGGAAAAATAAATCGGAAAAAGTAGAATTAGAGAGCTAGAGAAGAACGTCCAACAACTATTGGCTGGGATCGTCGCACATAATTTGAATTTGCATTAACATTTATTTTTATTATCACTAAGAAAACCAACAGGGAAGTGGTATGGCGTACCCTTTGCTTTATTGTTTTGCAGATAACGAGCTTAGTAATTGCAGTTTTTTATTGCATTGTATCATGCTCTGAACTCGATCGAATACATTAAGCATACATGCCCTGTTTTAACCTTTGAGAGCAAAGTGTACTTAAATATAACCGAAGATTGTGATTTTCTACTATTGATTACTTTTGCGATGGAAGAAATCCTTGTAAAGCTGTGCCAGTGCACTTACACAAAACAAGTTTGTTTCTTAAATCTTTCGTATAAAGTATTAACTGAAATTTGACAACTTTAATGCTTACCTACTTTTTCATAATATTATTATTAACACAAACTAGGTCTAGGTTCTTTTAACTGACTTATAAAAATAGAACATGAAATACAATAAAAATTTTGCACAAAAACAACAATGATTAAAAAAACAACATTGAATAAAAAGAAAAAAATTACTACTAAACAAGTCAAGAAAAGAAGAAGCCACCTAATGATGACTTTAAATTAAAGTAAAGAAGAAAAACACAAAATATATTTATTGAGGATGAGAATTTCCATAATAATGACTTACAATAATGATAATGGTGATGAGTTGTTTAAATATGCAACAGCAACAACGACCGCAAATAACATTGACTAGGGTTCGGCTTAGGACGATGTCTTTTTTTCTCTTTTTTTTTTTTTGTTTGATTTGTTGTTGCTACCTTGTAACAATTGGCAGCCGTAAGTACCCAATGAAAAAAGCAAAAACAAAAATAACAACAGCAACCACAGGCATCATCTCATTTATACTCTCGCACATGCAAACATAGCGATACATAGTAAAAGAATTCATATATTGAACGCACACACACGTGTGGACTCACTTATTAACACAATGTAGTGGTTATTGGCATGAAAGCTTTCATTTTCGCAGCGTTACCGTTATAAAAAACAAAATGGAAAAAATGTTGAAAAAAAGCGCAAAACAAAAAAAACAAATGCAGAAAAATACAGTAAAACAATACAACATAAAATGTGCATGCATGCATACAAACCATCATCACATCACACTAGTTACTTACATATGAACATACATTTAATTTTAAAAACTATACATAAAATATACAAGAAAATCCGAAAAAACAGAAAAAAGAAAAAAAAATACAATTACCACGACAATGAGTTGGGCTACGTACATGGCTGTGTGTAAGTGTGTAAATGAATTTGTTTTTATTTTGATAGTTTTTTTTAATTTTAACCAATTTTTTTTTTTGTTTTTTTTTTTTTTTTGTTAGTGCACTTTATAGGCATATACAGTGTATATCAGTTAGCGTGCATCGCGTGTTTACGCTCGCATACATATAACAAGTGCAGCCAAAGAGAAATAAATAAAACAAAATTGAAGAAAAAAAAGACAGCAAATAAAAAAAAAGCGCATATACTCACACACACACACACACACATACACAAGCACGCCGCAATAAGAGTAGTAACCAAGTATCCAGCTTTAGCCAGAGCAGTAAACTCTTTCGGAAATTTGAAATATTCTACGCAACATTAGCCATTTGCTTGTTTATATAAAAAAAAAACAAATACAATAAGAAAACTGTAAATGTTGCTGGCAACATTTTGCAACGGTAAATTCGTTTACAAGGCGAAATAACAGGAAAAAAATTGTTTTCTAGGTCAAGTTGCTGCAACCAAAGAGCTGCATGGTGGATAACAAAAACAATACAAGCCAGAGATACGTACACATGCATAACATATCTACAAGATGTACTTCATATTCAAAGAGAGGCAATGTCATGAGAGTAACAAAAATTGGAGAAGAATTATGATCATTTTGAGCAGAGAGAATAGCATCGTCTTTTAATGGAATTCTTCTGGTAAGAGACGTCAGCTTTGCTTTTCTTTAAGTTTTACCAGAAAGATTTACTTTTTATAGCTATTTTAATTTTAGTAATTATATATATAGATTATTTTCCTAATATATTTTTAAAAAATTCCGCACAGTCATTATTATAAGATCGTGGAGCATTAATAGACTCGGATTTCACTCGGATTTGATGGATGGCTTGTAAGCTTTTACAAATTCTTTGTAGAAAATTTTAAGCATCCATTGTATGTCTCTCTAAAAAGAATAACTTCAACCGAATAATAGTGCTTTGGTGTCCCTGGCTTGCGCCTTCGCGGAAAAAGAAGTAAGCGTCGGCGACACCAAAAAGTACATTTTTGGTACAGATTTTTACTCGGTCGCCATTAGGGAATTCCAGGTTACAAGTATTCCGATATACAGTTAACACTAGTTGTACATAATAAGTATATGCTGGAGAAGTGTAAGCCATTGATCTGTTGACAGCTTTTTTAGTTTGTGTGTGTACTCACATCATGAACTTGAAGCTTTCCGTTGAAGAATGGGTAGCGAGTTACGACTTTTTCACAACATCGTACTGATTTCATTTTTGAAAACCAGCACCTCTTTCGAAAGTTCATTATTTAAGATTGATTTGCTTTACTGTTTATCTTTAACAACTTTTAAGCAGAGGAAAATGAAGTCGCTATCAATATTTCCAAATAACAAAATTCTTGTTAATATTTTCCTAAATATCGTTGTTATCTCCCGATGCTTAGCGAGAAATGAACAAGCAATTCGCAAATAAGCTCATGCTTCCTGTGAATTAATATTTTCCCATACATTACGTTATAGTTAATATTTCATCAGTCAAAACGCCATTTTTTATTTCATTGTTTTATTTATTTATTTTTTTATTTTTTTTTTTTTCATTACACACAATTTGAACGTCTACTTACGTCTTGCCCTCCTTCTTTGCCCAACATTTCACCTTTAAAATTCAAGCTCAAGCTCATTAATTTATAGCCCATCAATCAAGCAATTGTTTTGCTCCTATAAAGCAGAGCTAAGCGAAAAATATAAAAATAAAAAAACGGCAAAAACCAAAAGAGTTAAGAAACAAACGTCATCATTATGCATTTTACAAACTTGTTTGGTTGGCATTACAGCTTGAGCCAAAACAGCAACAACAACATCGACAACATCAACAACAACAATAATAACAACAATAACAACAATAACAACGATAACAGCAATGAAATGTAAAGACAATCAGTCAGTCAGTAAGTCAACAAGAAGAAAAACACAGAAAAGAAAAACAATGTGAAATAAATCTATGCCACATTGATCACGTCTTTTAAACTTGCGCAGCAACATATTGCAGACGATAAGCCAGTAAGCAATCGACCAGTCAAGTCAAGTCAGTCAGCCGTTCAGCCAACCAGGCAATCAGCCAACCAGACAACCAGCCATCCAGTCAGGCCAAAATCAATTTTATAAACTGAATAAACGCCAGGCAAACCGCACAAAATAAGAGATTATATGCTCGTACGCACATACATACATACATACATACATATATATAAGAAGAAAACATAAAAGGTGAGATGATTTTATATTGAATTGAAATAAAAGCAAAAAGAAAACAAAAACACGCGATCATCGCGCTCTCTTCTATATCAACAGAATCGAATCAAAACAATTTTGTCCCTGACTTTGACCATTAAAAAGTTAAGGCTTAAGGTGAATTTCATTGAAAGCCGAGTTTCTAGCTACATGTTGACGCAACATAAGAGCATTCTGAGAATGCAAGAATTCATGCAAGTTTGAAACTTAAGAGAAAATGAAAAATTGTTGTAAGAGACGGACTTCGAGAGAGCGAGAATCATGGCTTATAATAACTTGGCTCATAATAAATAAATAAATTCAACAAAACTAACCATTCTTATGTATAAGCTTCTGCAACACAAACACACATGTATTATACAGTACATGTATTTACATATATTTATTTAAAATGTGTTTATATGTATCTATGTTTACAGGTATGCGTGTTTGGTTTTAATTTTTTTTCGCTTTTTTTTCATATGTCTGACTGACTTTCCGTTATTGTAAGTTAGCGAATAACAAACAAACTGCACACAAACACAGCAGCAGCATTGGCAGGCAGGCAGGCAAGCAAGCAGGCAAGCAGTCAGGCAGGCACTCACAACAGCATCGTTTGAATTTCTTTTTCGTGACCGAGCGCCTGCGCACAGTTGGCTTTCTACCGTTGTCGTATACGGATTTGTAAGATTTTTTTTCGTTAAGTGTGCGCCGCGTTGTTTTTAATAATAATAATAATAAACATTTTAACATAAAACAACAAAACAAGAACAACAATTTATGCGTGTGTTCTCTTAATGAAAAAGAAAACGACAAAATTTCTTTGCAAAAAAAAAGTGCTTTAAAGAAAAAGTTTAAATAAAAATTTGAAAAATTTCTAAATATTAGCAAGAAATTGTAAAAAAAAAAACCAAACGTGCAACATAGATTCTTTTTAATATAAATGAAAATTCACAAAATTCTTTGAAAAAGAAAGAAAGAAAGAAAAAAAAGGAAATATAAAAGTTGCCAAATGCCTCTACATGCATACATACATATATATATATATATATATATAGATAATTTAAATGAATTTTAAATAATATTTCAAAAACAACTAAGATAAAATTTATTAAACAACTTAACTTTAAAAATATTAATTAAAAAAAAAAAAATTAAAAAAGAAAATATAAAACCAATACCTACATATATATCAAAACAATCAGAAAACTGTTGTAAATACTTTCACGAAACAAAATTTTTATAATCCTCATCTAATGCTAATCATTCCCCCGATAAAATCATTACAAATTATCCCATACTGCTGCTATCCGCGCCACAGTAACCTTCCTGTTTACTCTTAGTTTAACTAAATATCTCAGTTAAGTTTTGTACATAATCTTTCCGTACCTTCCATTGCATTACGTACAGGAAAGCCAGCACCGCTCCTTAAGCCCCTCTCAAAGTATTCGGATCTAATTAATTACTTCTTCACTCACAAATCATTTAAGTTTGTTATGTTTTTGTTTTGTCCTTCAAAAAATTCAATTCGATGAGTTTCGCTTAACATCATACTCCTTATGAACTGACAAACGTATACATATCTATATATATACATATAAAATATAAACATTTGTGTTCTTCTATGTCTTTGTGTATGTTTTTTGCCTTTTTGTGAGTACCTCCCCATTTTTGGCTTTTCTTTCAATTTTTATTTATGTTATGGTTTTTATCAAAGTTTCTGTTTTGGGTTTTGTGATTTTTTCGTTTTTTTTTTTTCATGTGCGGTCGCGGTCTCCTCTATACACTTCCACTCTCCCGCTCATAACTCTTTCTTATCCCTAAATGAATAGATTATCGTTGCAATTATTATGCATTTGAAGTTTTAAACCAAATTTAAATACTAAACTTTTTTGTAAGCTTGATGTCTTCTCCTTCTTCTTTTCTCTTCTAATTCTTTGTTTTTCATGTATGTTTATGAAAAAAACAAAAAAAATAAAAATTCATAAAATACATATTGGAAAAAATGCATTTAACAAAAAATATAAAAACTGTAAAACCTACCAAAAAAGGATTAATCTGCCAGAGTATCAAAAGGATTAACAGTGGATTATAAGAGACCTGACGTTCAGAATGGATATACTCTGGAATAAACAATCTATGAATTGTTGCTAGAAAGCAATATATGGTAAGTAATTATTCTCTTTCTCTCACATGCACATGCAATTGTTTCTCTCTTCCTCTATATCTCTGTTTTGAAGCAAACTCTAGGCGACTTTTTATAACTAGTATCGATCAGTTTTTTGATTTCCTTTGCAAAAGTCAGCAAGAGAGGTCTTATGCAAACACAATTAAAATGTAATGCTTAGACCATTTGTCTGTACATCAGTCCGTTCGCCTGTCAGTCTGTGAATCATATGCAGTTAGTAGTCGTTTGTTGTTACAAATTCTGGTAAGAAAGCGGAAACATGCAGCACATACAAACGTTCTCACTCAATCGAGGCTCCGCGCCAAGCCCACAGTTGGGAGTTATTTAAAAATTCAGCCCGACTGACATGCCTTCAATTAATAAAGTGCTTTTTAATATTCACTTGAGATGTTGGGTAGTCCACCTGAGCAACGAAGTCAATCAAAAGTATACACGGAACATGCTCTGATCACAAGCTTGCAAGTCTTCGTATCTAACTTTTAAATATTGAAAGGAGAAGTACGAGATTATCGACGATTTCCCGTATTTTGAAATAGATTTTTAATAAAGTGAGGATAAGTTCCAAAGCAACTAGCAAAGACACCTACCAACTGCGTTAACAGAGCTATGTAAATGTCCCAAAAATGGCCTAGCGGAACTTTGCCAAGTAGTTAACCACGCGACCGATTTTTTTTTTTTGGCCGCACCAGAGTCTCTTCCCGTAGTCGGTCAAAAATTTGATAAAGATTATCCCGAAAAGAGATTTTGAATTTCTTCACCTTATTTCAAAGGTATATTTATATATTATGTTGAGGTGTCCGCAAATATGTTCTATGTTTCCAGTCCAGACATACTTCGAGCCTAACTGCTTAATAGAACTCTCTGTTATGGTGGCTGATAAGTGTCTTTGCTGGTTAAATTCGAATTTATCTTCACACCCTTTAAATGTTTTTGTGTATGTCCGTAGATTCATTGGAATATTTGTGAAAAAACTTTTTAACAGGAAAACGGAGACACAATGATTCTCAATCTTACGACTTCAAATTTTAGTTGTAGTTTCAACCAGCCGCTCTCTAGAGGAATATGTTGTACTCAACGCAACCCACTTAAAGGGAAAACTTCTTGTTTGCCGAATAAATTAGTCAAAAGTCTATTAAAGTTTAACAACGAAGAAAATAGTCGCTACTGCCAAGCAGGTTTTTGAGCAATCAAACCTCAGTGCGATCTGACTATACGAACAAAAAACTCTGGAAATTTGAAATCAATCGATTAAGAAGTGAAAAGATTAGAAATACGACCAGCTCGAGCACACATTGGTTCGAAAAAAAATACGACCAAAGTTTTAAATGGTAATAGTCTCAAATAATTTGCAGCATCAAGATCGTTTGAAAAACGTAGTTTCCGAATCATTCAAAGAATTCGAACCCTGATAAAACGTTTGCAAGGAATAATTTGAGATGCTTTGCGAAAAATAGATTCACACAGCCAGCCCTTTATCGCTTCAGCTGTGAAGATATCTCCTATAAGTGTAATGCGGTAAGAGTTAGAAATAAGCGAGTGGTGGTGGGCGGGGAAATAGGGCGTAATTGCAGAGGTTTATGCCGAATCGTTAGGTGTTATGCCGAGCACTGACTACAGCTACGACTAAACCAGCGTAATCGAGCCCATGCATGCCAACTTGGTAGCGGTCCTTCTGAACTGCTACGCTAGACAGATATTCAGCAGAATACTGCAGATGATAGCATAGAAGATTTCAAATAACAGATAAACAAAAAATATTTGCGTTTAAATCTTAATGATTTGATATCATGTGCGCTGTAGATCAAAATTTTGCTTAATTCGATCAATTTCTAAGCACACAAATTACACTTTAATTGTGAACCTTTGTTAAAATTTACTTGTTGCCACCAGACGATACAGAAAAAAAAAAGAAGCGGAAATAGATTAATAACGTAAACTCACCGACCATCGAACTTAGCGAAAGAACAAAATCTGTTTTCGAAAAACTTGAAATTTCGAATAATAATAATAAATATTTTTTAAAGAAAAAGCTCACACACATAGTCAAAGAAAATAACAAATAGTTGCAATAATTAATTTTCTCTCTCTTTTAGTTTCCATTAACGCGGCGTGTATTAAGTTTATTACTGTTTTAGCACTAGTATGAAAAAATTGTGAGCTACAGATGCTTTGGATCGTTCCGCCATTCTGAATCATTGTCGCCTGCACGTCTGCTAGCAAGGAAACTTTGAACAGGGAATTTCACATTTTGGTTAATTATCTGACTGGGGCGATCAAAACCGTTCATCAATGTGAACATATGAAATATGTGGGATGGGAGGAGTACGTTACAATGTGTGCCTTCTGAGGTGCTTGTAGTTTTTTCCACTAACCGAACGCAAAAGCATTTTTACTAGCATGCAACAATAGAAAGACGAACAGAGGACAAAATTTTTTCAGAAACCGAGCTTTTAGAAATGTACTTTCCTGGATGGGAATGAGAAACGAGGCTATCGTTCGGTGGTAGTGATGGTTTCCGCTCAAAATTAGTTGGAACGTCTTATAAAAGCATAAATTTCTACAGTGAAAGACAATGTTAATGTTAGGGCAGCTTAAGGAGAAAGACCTCTGACTGTAACAGCGTGAAACAAAAGGTTTTCTTACAATTTTCTTGGAATAGAAGAGAGGGTAATGGAATGATAATATTTGAGGAAAGTAGTAAGCACTTCTCTAAGTACTAGAAAAAAAATGTCTTGCGGTGCAGTTTCCATCATAAATAAAGAAATTGAAGGGTAATAATACTGTTACGAAAATATAACACATTGGATAAAATGGGTCTGGTGAAGACTACCCGCTTTTCTAAGAAACCAAAATCTAGAAATGGCTAAACAATATGCAGACTCAGGATGCTATATCTGCAACCCGAGCTGCCAACTTGGGGAAAGTTTACTTTCGCAGATTATTTCCAGGTAAAAACGGGTTAGCATGAGCATCTTCCAATGAAATGTGGTATTGTTCAGACGACTCAGGGGAGTTGAATGATTTGTAAATATAACCTCCTGTAAATACCTCTTCCTAAGATTGGTGAGTTAAACCTATCAAATCACAATTCGTTGCTGCGGCCTTTAATCTCAAAAGGTGTCAGTCGTATAGATAAAATCTCGAAAGGCAATATTACTGAAAGCTTCATAGCAACTTTTTTTCATTTGATGTAAGTCGGTCCGAAATCACGCGGATTAGATTAAATTTCATGCTGCTGCATTTCCTTAGAATACATCCATAAAAGTACATTGGGAAGGCATTGAAAATTCGTTTTAACCCCGATATTACTCTTGCTTATTTCGCGCTGCCTTTCTTCAACAGTAATTTATTAAATTGCTTTTGCCAATATATAACAATAAATAATACATAATAGACGAAATGAATATAATAATGGAACATTTTTTTTTGTGTTTTTTTTTTTTTTTTATATACAAATACATGCATATATAGTAAATACATGTGACCTCAAAAGTTCCAGAAAATTTTTGGCACAAACTTTATATTAAACATAAATCAAAATAATATTTCAGAAGCAAAAGTTCGGTGACCTTTCGTATCTTTCACTAATAGGCGAGTGCGGCCATTAACTCGGTTTTTATTATACGTAAAAGAAGGGAATTTGTATTCACAAAATTCTAAACACCCCGGTCGCTCGAGATCACAATGCAATGATTTCATACACAGTATGAAAAAGAAATTACTGGTTAATATATAAATCATTCCATTATATGGCAGTGCGTGTGGAGGAAGCAACAAAATGGTGAGGAGGATAAATTTATAAAAGCAGCTGAAAAATGCCAGAAACAAACTCGAATGCAAATGAGTTTATTTTCACCAGCGCAATACATCGAATATCTTAGTCACTCAAGGGAATTAGGCCTCGTGGCCGTATAATCAAATCTCTGGGGAAAGCTCGTTGCAAAATTCTCCCATATTGGTGTAGTTTCAATTTTTCTATAACACTTGGTTTCCTTCCGGTGACCCGCAATGTTAAGAACAAATATTGAAACCGATGCTAGCCCTTTAAAACTTTAGTCCTAGACTCTACTTCTCTGACTAAATTAATTATTATTATAATGATAATGATAGTGCGACATTGCGTGTCGTTTGGTCGAGGCTGTTCGTCGCCTCGGCGTTATAGGCAGACAGCTTTTGCTTCTCACATCAAGATAATGTATTTATTTACAATTAACTTATATCATCAGGTGACCGTCCTTTTCACTTAGTTTAGCGTTGTTCACAGCCGACTCCTGACATCATTTGTTTGGGTCGAAGAAAAAAAGTCGATGAGAAATAGGCATTTCTCTACTGAAGTGCTACTGAAGATATGGGCGAGAAATTTGACAAAATGTCAGTAGACGCCGCCAACTTAATGTACAAAAAATCGCAGGCTTGAAAAAGTCTTGCTACTTTTTCATCGCAATATTTATATAAATGTATGAATATATACGAGAACATGTGAGTTTTTTAGTCGTGAACTATTTCGTGAATACTTAGTGAACCATAAAATAAACAAAAAAAAAAAATGTTTTCGTTTGGAAGTGCGCTGAAGTGGGAAAACCAGCACGCTTCAGCGAAGTATTTTTTAGGACATCGAATACTTTAAAATGAGTGGGACGAGAACGGACAAAGATCGGTCAACAGTTGTGGAATGGTTAAAAACCAAATTTAAAAAAAGAGAGGAAGAAACGACTGCATTTGAAGAAGAAAAGTTGACGTACTGGCTCTTCTATCAAACGTGGCACAGACAAAATCGCACGAAGCAGAGTATGAATTGCTTACGCAACCACCATATCGTCCAGATTTAATTGTTAGCAATTAGTGTCTATTTGGAAGTCACGAAAGGTACTTAGTTGTCTGCTCTGCGTCTTGCGTTGGACTGTTTTGAAAGCTTGCAGGCGGCTAACTTAACCTTTTCGGCGCATCGTGTTAGTTGAGGAGCATAAGAAAATAGAATAAGACTTAAAAATAAGACTTAACTTTATTAGGAAAGTTGTTCTCGCTGTTATCGCAGTAAATACTGCGCCACGTATATACGAGTGCAATATAATGTATGCTCCTACGTCAAATAACCATTACGTGTGAGGACGAATTTTTATAATAAAATAGCAGTGATGACATTTTGTTGGAATTTATGAAGACTTGTTCTTTTGATAAGAAGCGACCCGTATTCTCCACACTCACTGAGTAAACCAGGTTCAGCAGACAAATATTAAAAAAGAAAATTCCTTTTCAAAATATTGTATTATCCACGCACTTACAGTTGCACTTCGATCCCATGCACTCTCAATATGTTTTCTTCTTACACCGAAACATGTCAGTCCGACAAATTTGTTCAACATATATTCGAGATTGTGAGTAGTAAGTTAAACACATAAGATGGACGAGCAGAATAGCAAACAGGATCATAAATGGCTTCAATAAAAGATGGGTCTACCTCAAGTCGTTTCGGGTGTTGCAGAGATCCTTCACTTTCCGCATGGGACATAGTGTAATACAAACGTAACTTTATAGAGATCTTGTATATTTTTCTCCAGAAAATTCTGACATGTTTAGCAAAGTCCCGAACCTTAAAAAATGTAAGCGATCCTAACGACCGCCTGCATCCTCGCCAGCGAAGTAATTATGAGTAAATTCGTTAGTTGGTTAAGATCTCTGCAATTTTATGGCTTTCGATTAGCCCTAAAATGAGCACAGACGAAAGGACGGAAAATAACCGAATTTCACGTTGACTTGCATAGTTTTCTTTATTACGAGGTTACCGGAGGTTACTTCGGAGTGTGCAAAATGAATAAGAAAACTGATATAACTCAATGCGTCGGTAACCCTCAGTCTCAACGCAGCAGCTAGAGAAAGCACTGGAAAGCATTTGCGTCGACAACCCAATGTATATTTTTTCGTTTAATTTTAAATAACTATTTCGATCCTGAAAACAAAGTGCACATAAGGTGCCTGTGAATTTAAAGAAGATAATAACGATTCATACAAACTCGACGTTAACCTCGTTAGTGAGCGTTTGCTATGTTGCTATGTGGCGACCCTTGTTGAGTGCAAATAAAAAATTGAATTTCATTTCTTAACCTCAATTTCTAAATTATACTCTAGAGAATAGCATAAGAGACGGAGTTAAATAGCGAAATACATAAATTGTGGTATTTTAACAGAAGAAATAGAAGAAATACATTAAAACTTCCGTTAAAGGGCCAAGTTTAACTAATTATGGAAGTTGTAAATTTAACGAGGTCATTACTGTGTACGGAGAGTAGAACACATAGAGCGCATAGAACATATCTACAATACAATTTACATGAAAGATATTGGATGAATTTAGTTGGAACTTGGCAAAGAAAAGCGAAACAAAGCGGTACAAGGTTAAATAATAAAAGGGGAGAATATCGCAACATGCAAAAAAAAAATTAACTTTAAACAAACTGCAATGATTAGCGAAATGAAAAACCGAAAAAAACAAGAAAAGAAACAAAAAGAACAAAACAACAAAAACTTGACCAAGACCGAGAATATAAATACGTGAGGGATTCTATGTAAAGAAAAATATTAGAAAAAAAAAACAAGAAGAATAACAACATAAATGTGAAAACAATGTGACGGTTTGAAGTGCAAGCAAACAAACTAGTCAACTAGTCAGCCAGCTCGTCAGTCCGTCAGCTAGTCCGTCAGTTAGTGAATCAATAGAGCCAATGATTTAAAGTAAAACCGCCCAAATTAGGCAACACAATAACTCTTAAGAAGTTAAACAACGGCAAGCAGCGACTCTGACGGCAACACAGTACGTTGCCGTTGATTGTCTGTACTACAACGCTATGCAGCAACATTGGGGTCAACTACGAAGGCTAATAGTATTTTGGGCTTTGACAGACGTTAAAATTAGTAAAGCTGCACAATCTACATATATATGCGCGCATGTATACGTATGCATTCATGATTGTGGCCATAAAAAAGTAAAAATGAAAAAATGAATAGAAAAAGTTACACATGTACATACGTGTATATAAGTAAAAGAAAAACAAAAAAAAAACATAGAGAAATAAAAAAACAAGTGGTCGCACGTGCCGCTTGTGTACGAACAAATGCTTGCTTGGCGTGCATATTGTCTTGTGCTGCTTTTCATGGCTTCGTCTAAGAGACTCTGAATGTGGCCGTGCGGCCGCTATGGCCGTATAGCCATTTGTGGCAATGAAAACAACTCACACATATCCGTCGTACGTGTAAATCAATTTTGGTCAACTGCTTCTTTCTGATACAGCAGCAGCTTCAGCCATCATCATCATCATCATCATCATGGTCGTCGTCGTCGTCGTCGTCGTCGTCGTCGTCGTTATCATCATCAGCTGTGTTAAGCTGTTGGTAGCCTTTTCAGCTAAGCATTCTTCATATTTGCCATGAATGAATGAAAATGTGGTAGCGACTTGATATAAAAATTCCCCATATCTATGTATACATACAGAAGCACACTTTTGCGCTCACCACACATATTTTAAAGAAGATAAGAAACGACTCGTACAAATCTATAATTCGTGGTATTTATCAACGTAGCCGTAGCAGTATTATTGGTTAGTATTCGTTTTCTATATTCACCAGCTCGAGCTTGAGGGCATACAATTCAAGTCATATGATTCGTAACAAACACATCGCTAAAAAGACATCGACAAATGCACTCATGTCTGTCCGTCGGTCCGTCGGTCCGTCGCATTATTGTAAGTAGTTAAACAAGATTAAATATTTAGGTGAAGAGACTTTTCATAGAAAACACCTTCTATAGGAAATGCAATAAAGTCATCCTTAGTCAGTCTGAGCAGAAAGTAAAACCTCTTTAAAGCCCGCTAATATGCTTTCAGTGAGGAAAAGATATTTCTCATATATTTTTGAAAGCATTTTTGAAAGATGGTCATAATAAAGTCGATCTTTCTCCTCAGTTTTCTTACTTGTTTTTCTTAGTTGCCGTTATAGTTATTGCACGTTTTGCTTTTCTTTTTTCGTAAGATTATAAAACTCAACTATAACTACACCGCACTCCACAGTAAAATATTTTATTACGATTACTACTACAACTTATTACATTTAGAAAACGGTAGTAATGGCGGTCGTTGTAAAATGATTTGAATGCTTGATAGGGCAAACGTGATAAAACATTACATTTTCGTTCAAAAAAAAAAAACAAAAAATTAAACTCTAAAAAAATATCTGTTTTTACATAGATGTGCTTTTAGTTAAAAAAAGTTAAAAACTTTTTATGACAATTCTTGCTTAGTTGCTTAACACTTTAAAGAAACATTAAATTACGCCGATTACAGTGACAAACGATTAAAGACAATTACACGATTTAAAGAATGTCGTACAATCGCATACATAAATCCGCTTTTTATTACATATAAACATGTTATCCACATAAGCGTATAAGCGTTAGTGCTCAGTCTCATGCAGTCCGACTAGAAAAATTTATGTCCACCTAATGGAGCACATTTCGCCAGATTAATGCAGAAAGTACAAGAACGTTTAGGAAAAAAGAGCAAAAAAGTGTATACAAAAGAAGAAATTCAACAAACACTTCCACGCAAACATTTGAACAAAGTCTCTATTGTCTTTGTGTTTAAAGCATCGGACGCACCAATAATTTCGCATGGAAATAGTTAGGCAAAGACTCGAGCGTCGAATGTCTACCCGAGAAATGACCTGAGAATCATTTTCAATAAAAGCTCGCTGTTTCTTAGGTCTTTTGTAACCTCAAACGCTTCCAATTCGCCCGAATTACTACTCAAAAGGGAAAATATCCTAAGCATCTGCAATACAAAAACTTACTAGATTTCACGTAGCTCGTGAACTTTAGGAATTGTCTTCTTGCGAAAGCCTTCCGGAAGAATGTTGCAACAAAGCCTTTAACACACAAAAACAGTTAACGTCAGACCAATCCAATTATTTTGAAGAGTAAGATATAATCTCCTATGTAAGTTTTGTTAGTTAAGGGGAGGAAGTTCCTGCAGAGTTTTCAGAAAATTATTTGTATTTGTATTCTACACCACTAATGATATAAGGGCCTATCAAGTTAGTGCGGGTGTCTACAATATCTTGGAGGAGTTGAGATAGACGTACTTTTTGTTATACCGATCGATTCAGACTCATTTTCTATATCAATCTAAACTTGTCTGTCTATCTATCTGTCTTGTTTTCTTGTGTTGTTGTGAAGAAATTTGGTAAACCGACACGTTTTGGGCGAAGAACGAACACTATTGAGAACGCTTTAAATTCGACCAGTTGTGCGACCACTCCCTGTATCCCTCGATCTTATTTTGAAAAATCGTTGTATGAATTATTTCATTAAACCAAGTAGTGTGGGGTATTTCATGATAGGTCGTGTTCCGCTTTCTATTAGCTTAAAGGATAATTTTTCAGAAAAAAAACTTTCCTTTATTGACTTAATAGGCGCTTTGAACCTTCGAGAATAGGCGGGAAAAAATTCATTATCTTTCCTAAAAGTCTTTTTCTAGAAATTGTATGCTTTTCCTTAAGCGCCCCGAAAAGACTGCATTAATGAAATGTTTTATTTAACTTCCTCGGTGCACTTATAGATAGATATCTTTGCAAAGCATTCATGTTTGCATAAATGCATTTCCTGACTAAAATAAGTTAGTGTAGCTTGATTGAGTCCTCCGTGAAATAAATATGAGGTTGAAAACAACTTGAAAGCTTCACATGCTGCTGACAAGAGATTAAAAATGTAGGGTAAAGTCTTTTGGGGTTGATTATAAATTTGTCTGTGGTATTATAACTTCTCGTGTCGTTTTCACAATCATTTCAGTAGGCGTGTACAGTATAAATGGCGTGATTCTGTTTTTAAACAACTGCTGGAGAAATTATCAAAAAATGTTCGACAAAACAGAATGAGGAGCAACCTTTACACATAGAAAGCCATGTGTATGGTCGTAGGATTGCAGGCTTATGAAAAAAAATTGACAGGAACTTTATTACAAAAGAAAACCACATTTGTAAGACAAAGGGAAAGATTTCTGAAAACACCGCACAGCATATTCTCACAGTTTTTATTTTATATATATATATATTTTATTTTTAAAATAACATTGTCTAGTAGAATGAGCGAAAGATTTTGCTTAACTTAATTTAAACACTATTTATCAGTAAAAGATTGCTTCCTGTTTGATCGAAGATTGAATTTTTTTAGTCAAACAATCGCCAATCACACGAAAATCAATATATTTAAAGCCCCTTGCATGCTTTCCAGAAGAACAGCGTTCGTTGGGTCGCATCACGAGTCCAGATTGATGTTAGTGTCGCTTCTACGCTCTTTCCACGCAGCTCATACTCTTTGGCTTCTTTTTAAGTTTTATTTTCCTGTTTACACTTTTCCTTCGTCTACACATCACCAGGGAACACGATAAAGGCATTTGGCATTAAGTTAGTGCAGACGTATGTAACTCCCAGAAGGGCTTAAGATGTGTGCAGCTTTTATTATATCGGTCGATTCAGAATCATTTTCTAAATCGCTTTAAACATGTCTGTCCGTCTGATGTCTTTCCATGCATTGTTGTGTTCAAGCTGCAAGTGGCAACTTTTGACATATTTAGCATGAAATTTGGTACACGGACGTACGTTAGCCTAAGGACGAACGTCATTGAAAATGGTTCGGATTGGTCCACTTTTTCGAGCACTCCCCATATAAAGCCCTATGTTGAAAAGTCGTTATGTGGAAAAAAATTGCAATTTTTAAAATTTCTCGGCAAAAGTGGCTAAGTATTGCGACATTCTACATTGGCATGAACACTTTGGATCTGCTGGGGCAATTTTTTCAACCCTCTCTAATATAACTGTTCCCACGGACACTGAACCTTGGATATGGTAATAAGTTTGAATTTTCAATACTTCATGGTGAAAATTGGCTCATGATAGTAAATCGGCAAAGAAATCTACCTTAACGAACTTGGACTACGTAGATCTATTTTTTGGACGCCGCCGCGAAGATTCTCATAAAAGGTAAACCCGTATATGCCAGTCTTTTTGCGATGAAAACTTGTTCGTGAGAGTAATTAAGTAAATAAAGTGGACCTAATTTGAACGGCATGGGTCTATTTCTCGGCTCCCTTTAAGATATCTCATGAGCAATATGCTCTTTGGAAAAGGCTTCATTTTTAATATTTTATGATGAAGCTTAACTCACAGTAGCGTTTCAGCAAACAAATCAACGGTAGGGAATTTGGGTCGCACCGGACTATTCCTTTTGGACTCGAACATATGTAGACGTGATTATAAAACCCATACTCTTATATGGAGAGAAAACGTCAACTTCCAACTTTCGGGCTGTGTAGGATATGTAATAATCGACGCAGCTGACTATAAGGTTCTTATTTGATTTGTGTTTTATATAGCGTCTGTAGGCGTCAAACCAAACAAAATGAAGATTTGAGTTGACACATGTACGCGTCATACGCTGCTAACTGGTTAAGAGATCACGATAAGGAAACGATAAGGAAAACGACAAAAAAAAAATAAAATTCACAAGATAGAGACCATTTCCCCTTAAAGGGTATTCTCGAGCAATTGAAAAATAATTCCAAATTTTTTTACACAAAGTACGCAAAAATAAATTTGCATTTAATTGTCTTTATTTTTCCCACGCATCCTACTAAAATCATTGGAATAATGTTAGAGGGCAACTTGACCATTTCACGGATGATTATAGAACTAAAGCTTGGCTGTCATTATTTTAACTTGGCATATGAAATTTCATTTGGCTGGAGAAGTGGTTTCGTAGGTTGTCAAGTGCAAATGATGAAAGTTTTCTTAGAAAACCACTTCAACGAGTTGTGCTGTATAGCCAGCCTTTCGTTTAGACAGCAATTTGTCAGCTAAGTTTCTGAGCAAACAACTTCAAGCCGAATGTGGACATGAAATATTAGGTTTCGGTTTAAAGTTTGAGATCGTTGATCAAGCATCAGAAGTGAAGTAAGAAAATTCCTGTTCGCTTTTTTTTTCTTTGATAAAAGTTTTATCAAATGTATCGAGCAATATTTTGTTTTGTATGTTTGGAGCGTTATACAAGCACTCATGATTTCCGATTTTATGCGCGAACGTAAACTTGACCCCCGTACGAAAAGTGTGAACGAAACAATAAATATATCTATGAAACATATACCGTTAGGTATTATTTAAGTATACACACACCTTTAATAAATTACTCTATTGTTAATATGTATAATGTTGTGTTGTGGTGTACAAGTAAATGATCCAAAAAGCCTCCTATTATACGAACAGTTATGTGTATACATTGACTGTAGTTTGCAGATTTAAATTTGAATCCAAATGAATGACAATTGTCCCATAATAGCTTGTTGGTGTATGTGTGTGTGTGTGGGTAACAAAAAAAATTAAATTTTTCCAACAACAAAATCCGACAACAAAAGATAATGCAACACACAACCAACATATATGTTAACAGCTCAACAAGCAGCGGTGTGTTCCTACGATACGAGATAGTCTTTCGTGTATGATCGATAGGGGCTCGCGTGGCTGCATTGCTGAAATTTATGTAAATCTATGCAATTTATCTAAAACTGAGTTCTGGAAAGAAATAAATTTATATGTAAATCATAAATATACCTGAAGTGAAAAAGAAACAAAAAAACATATGACACACATACACATGTAGATGTGTATCTAAGCATATTAATAGACGGCAAAGGCGATTATAGCATAAACATTATTTTCAGTCAATTTTGATGGTGTTTACACACTCATATACACAGATTGATGTATATTTACTTACGTAAAAACTCACAGAATCGGTTAAGGAAAAAAAGAAATGCAAACCGAACACTACTGCCTCTCTTTGTTTTTCCTTTTTTCACAATATCGCTCTCTTTGGCTTACAAATTATTAGAGAAAACCCGGCTCTGAAATACACATAGCCACGGGTTTATTTAGAAAAAAAAAAAAAAAAAAATGGGAAAAGAGAGCGCTAGGAAAGACCGAGAGAAAGAGCGATGCTATAGCGCGTTTGCGTTTCGGTTAACAGAAATTGAAGCAGCTAAACCCAAGTGATTCGTTTATAAGCCGATCGCGGAAGTGTGTCAGCAGGTCTTTTCATATAACGGTACATTTGTTATATAGTAAGTGTTGTCTTTTTTTCTGCTTTGCTTCGTCAATAATTTTGCTTGCAATAGTATTAGTAAAGCTGCAGTATGATTACAATAGTTAAAGACACGAACACTAAAGCGCGTATATGTATGTGCAAGCCAGAGACCGGCAACAAACTTGGCTTATTTAGTTAGTTAGTTGCTTTTGCTATGTTCAACTGTGTGTTACGAGCTGTGCTTATGTCTTGTTGCCGTTTCCAAGTGATTTCGGAATTGGTTGTTGATCGTTGTATCGCGTTGGCTTTGCTCGGCTGAGCATGGTTAACGTTGCTGGTAAAACTTCCCGAATTTCCATAATAAGAGCCATGCGTATGTAGTTAAAAGGAATAATAACTAATCTAAAGAGAGAAGACCATAACAGATCTGCAGTCACTCTCTTTCCTCCTTTTTTTCTTTTTTTTTCTGTTTTTATAATGTATCGCAACAAATGTTGCTTGATCGGTGTCACTGAAACATGTTTTGCTCTCTTTTAAATAAAGAAAACTTTTTTATTATTATTATTGTGTCTTTTATGTATTTTCTTATACTTTCTTCTCGTATTTCTACTTCTTTTCGTATGACGTCGTGACGTCGTATTGGCCTGTCTTTTGTCTATATGTATAGTGTGTGTGTATGTGAACGTTCGCCGCAAACCTGTTGAAAGCGAAATTTATATAGGTTTTGTTGTTGGTCTATAAATTGTGGTTTTTTTTGTATTTTTTTTTGCTCTTTTTTTTTTTGTATTTATATTTCTTCCAATACTGTTACGGCTGTTGAATGTCTTGTTAGCGTTGTGAGTGGCCCCAATTCTTTTCAAACTTGTACGTGATTTTACACACAAACACTTATGTACATAAATATATATATATATATATATATACATATATATATATATTTATATATATATATATATATGTATATAAAGAGTTACAAGAAAGGCTTATACATATTTACCATATGCGTGAGTGTTTATACCAAGTCTGCTATGACTTATGAATATTTTTTTAAAGGCTAACTGATCATACACAAATTTATTATTAAATAGTCAGTTGGCCACAGAGCGGCATCTTTTAATTTTGTTATTAACATCTCCTTGTTTTTTTATTTCTGCTTTTGGATGTCACTTGGGATGCGGTGTACTGGCGCTTTACTGTAATATACGATGCCTTTGACAATTTGGGACTGAAATTTTCTTTTTAGTTTTACATATCTATGAATATATGTATATGTGTACGTCTTTAGAGGCAAGCGCATAATATGTATATATGACTAGAAGGTATTTGTACGTTTGCATATAAGAACTTAAAGGCCGCAATAATTCAATAACTTACACCTGTAATGGCTTTTTCTTGCTTTTTTTTCATTCTCTGCTGTAGCCGTCGTCGTCATTATGATTACCTTTCCTTAAGGTAGGAAGTTTCCCAGAAAAAAGTTTCAACTGCAAGTGGAATGTAATTACAATTTTCATCAGCTAATTTATTTCTCTCTTCTCCTTCTTCTTCCCCTTTCTTTTTCTAAAATTCACCTCGCATTCGAAAGTATAGCTAACTTGATCCCTCACAAATATGGCCCAAGACCCATCCTATAAATTATCCATGCCAGCCAATACTACGAACTTTTACGATGATTTTTTTATATGTCGATGATTTGTTTATATTTCAAATGGATATTTTTTCATTAATATTAGGTACGCATCGATACGGGATTTGGCGGCAATATTTAGCGATATTTTACAAATAGACCCGCTACGTGCAAAAAGAACAATTATCCTTCTAGAGAATAACATTTTTTTTCTTTATGTTTTCGACCTAAATACCACTTAAAATTTTTAATTTGCAAAAATTTTTATTATCCCTGCTGTGTACACATTTTACTTCTTTTATATTTTAAATACATTTGCATGTTTTACGCCTTAGTATGCAAATTTTGCGTTTTTTTTTTTATCAGACAGTCAGTTATTTTAACGATTTCGAATATCATTTTAAACGACGGAAGCGCTTCGAAGACTTTTATAGTCTTTTAAAATTTACGCCACCCATTCTTTTATTACCCATATGCGTTCTTCTAAGCCAGTAATCGTTCCTTTTCTTTCTTTTTTTTTTAAAGTAAGAGAGGTAGTGAAAAATGTCTTCAGATTCGTAGTCTGCTATTACCTTTTAACTTAAGCGCGAAATTGTTGTTGGCTAATAAATTGTATGATTCCAGTGAAAATGTCATCAAAAAATCAACTGGAAAAGCGATGTTGGAAATAAATTCTCGTTGAAGTTTCCAGATCTGCGAGACATGAGGAGATCACGTTGAATATATACAACATCTCAAATTCAACGCTAATAGCTGTTTAGCTGTTTAAGCAAAAGAGTCTAAAGTAAGCTTTGTGTATGTTGTTTACACTGCATAAGCTGCGTACCTTGTATGTAGAGCGTAGGAAAAGATCAAATGTATTTTCAAGATATTATACCGCAAAAGTTAAAGGAAGGATCAAATTTTCAATTTCGGTGTTGTATCCCATGGATGAATTGTGGACGGAGTGAAAGGGAAGCAAGATTGGAAAGTACAGCAACAGGAATAACAATTTCTTAGTCGGACATTCGACGGACTACTATTCATCATTTGAATGCTGCACAGAATCCGCATACTTTACTTTACTCATCTTATTAAGATAAGTCTTCTTTGTTTGTTTGCATTAAAAGAAAGAAAAGCTGCAGATGTCCTATTGATTGATCACGTATTGAACAGGACGGACATTTTTGATAACGAATCGTGCTCTTTTGAATGCAATGATAAAAGAACGGCTTGCTTATTCAAACATTGTCACACAGTCACGTGTACATATACATATTAATTCGATCGTCACTTGATATCTTAGCTAAAGGGTTAGATAAGGGAGACATAGTGGCGATATTGTTTTCCGCATTTACTAAATTCGAATCAAAATTCGATTCGAATGATGCTTTCCCAAGAACACCTGAATTATTTTCATATGAACTGAACAGAGTGTGGAGCGTTTTGTAACTTTGAATAAATCTAAGTTTGGCTTCTTGATCTCGGACTACAAAACCAAATCACAGAAAGGCCTAAGTCGAATTAAAAGTCCATTCAATTCAATAGACAAATAAGCCAAATCGACAAATCTTATTAGGGGATGAATTTTCTGAAATGCAAAGAAAATTAATAAGTGATCGCCGAAAAAGTCGAAAGAAAAGAAAGACGGGTAAGCAAAATTATATTCGGCTGAGACTGAATCTGGTATGACCACCATCCCCGTGCATCCTTTAACGAATTTCCTCCATTTTCAATACTGACCGGCTTGCAACAATCTTCAATGTTTCCCCCTGCTTTAAAGCCGATATCTTCATTTTTGTGACCAGAAGGTTATCAAAAACACACGCCGCTGCAGGCGTACGGAAATATATATACCTTATGTTGTCTCTGAAGCTCCCTTTCGGGCGTTGCAAACATTATGACAAAATGATGGGTATAAAAACAAATACATGCCTGCCATCAAGACAACCCAGCGTCTGAACAAGACGCATTTGCTTTGGCCGAATTAGGAGAAGTCATATGATTACGTGAAACAATTGGTGTATTTCGTAGACCTCACGAGCTCTGACAATTAGACGCTAATAATGTGAAAATACTTAAGTGCGAATGCAAATTGAAAGACAGCAAATAAAATGACAGGAGCACATATTCTATGAGAGCAAACCATTTGAAGACCCTTCAAATTTAAAGCTGGCCTCATAAGCTGTTTTGTGAAAACAGAAATATCTTTAACATGTAGACAGGGGCAGAGAGGTATACTTTCTTGATTTTTTTCTTTACTTTCAATACGAACGCACACACAAAGTAATAAGTATTCGTATGCTACGAGTGCAGCTACGACTTTAATCCTTTCATCTTATAAGCGGCTCGGCTTTATATTTTCAATAGAATGAAACGTTTTAATAAAAATTCACGATCGCCGTTATTTTTATATTAATTGCGATTTTTAATTCTTTTTTTCTCTTATACTAATTGCGATTTTTAATTCTCTTTTTCCGTCTTTTCAGGTCAAAATGCTACTAAAAATACTTAAAGATGTATTAAACATTAAAATGCTATACAGCCAAAGCGTATAATACATTATTTATTATTTATTTATGCAACAACAAAAGGGAAACAATAATAACGCATAACAATTCAAACAACAGGAGACAAAAATCATCTTCATTCTTACTATTTTCTTCTCAGTAACTTCCTTCGCTACCGTTTATTTTGTAAACGATATCGAAATAAGACACACGGACACATTTTAAATAAAATGAAGTTTTGCAGTATGAATGGACCAACGGAATCTGAAGTTGAAAGTATGCTAATGAGTCCCTGCTGGGGTCCGACACAGAATGGCAGCCAAGACCAATATCTGCTGGATGGTCATAAACTACTGCTGGAACATGATTTAGACTCATTGCCCAGTGATTCGGAACAAAAGAATTCTTTAGATGTTTTGGATAATTTACTGTTGAACTCTTCCTCATTGAATGCGTTATCTGATTTAAAGCCGCTTCCTCCATTTACCGGTTATACGGGACATCTATCGATAAACGGTATATCCGGGCATCATTATCACGCAATAGCTCAGAGGCTGCCGGACGAAACTAATAACAATTACATACAAAGTGCCTATCAATCGAACACTACAACATCGGGAGTTTTGGGTTCAACCACAATACAATTAGCGGCAGCGACGTCTGGCACGTCACCTTTATCATCTACAAATGGTAATAGCAATGCAACGGGGTCTTTGGGTTTAGCGAATAATCTGAACAATAGTCATAGCTCCACAACCGACCACAATATAGTATCATCGTCTACATGCCTGCCCGAAACTGTACTCAACGCGGATGCCGACGCCTGCCTAAACGATGTAAAACTCTTTGCCGACAGTCCATTAGATAATAAGTTGTATTCGATTGCTGATAGCTGTATAATGTCTGCACCATCCCTTAATAATGGTGCGACGACGGGTCTCAGTGATCAAGGTCCCGATTCAGGTGGTGTACGGATATATGCGGACGCTAAGGATCTTAGCGAATATGTGGACATGAATTCTATTGATGATATAGCGGCTATTATAGGCAGTGCGATAGCAGACACCACCGTACCTAATCAGTTGGATAAAGATGAAGGGAATGACACGCGAGGCTCCTGGATGGACTTGGACGCATGGTTTAACGGCAACTGTTCGCAACAAGATGGAAAACTGGTGGTATCCCAACAAGACTCCCTGAATGACTTTATTTTACCCCAATCTCCAGTCCACACTAACTCTTCAACACTGCAAAGTCTCCTAACGCACGGTTGCATGCCCTTACTGCAGAATCGCTTGCAGAATGGTCCTCCGACGATTAATATGAAAAGTGAAACTCCCAGTTCTACCTCATTTTGTAACGAACTACCCACGGCAACGTCCAGTTCTGCCAGTCCGCCCGGCTCGGTGGTATCTACCACCGATAATCTCATGATCAATCCGCGTTACCTTAGCAATCCCCAGCAGTATCAAGTTTCTATATCGGCCATGAAGTCAGACGGAATCTGTAGCCCGGATTTAATGGGTAATTTTCCCCACACCACTACAATCACACCCACCGGAACTCCAAAAACAAAACGTTCAAGATCCCAAAAGAAGCACAATAACATTGCAGGAGCGCAACATCATCAAGCGGGTCAATCAAGCAACGGTAATCAAACCAATAGCTCGGGCAATGGAGCGCAGCAATTGAATGCCATCACATCACCTTCCTCAGTTAATTTCAACGCCAATGATTTGTCTGGATTGTTGGGCAAAGAAAAACCAGTTCACAGGTGCAGTATATGCAATCGCGGTTTCCTAAACAAGAGTAACATTAAAGTTCACTTACGTACGCATACGGGCGAAAAGCCCTTCCGCTGTGAAGTGTGCGCTAAAGCGTTTCGACAGAAGGCCCACTTGCTCAAACATCAACAGATACATAAGAGAATTGGGCGTGACTGACACGAAAACCCTCTCTCAAAACGACACCATAAAGGCGAGGTAATCGAAAATCTACAATTCAAACATATTATACTACAACACTCGAAAGTGCTTTGACAGAATTAAAAGAAAAAAAAAAAAAAAAGACCAACAGTCAAAAGATTTCTTTCATACGATTACCTTTCATCTTCTTCTTCTAGGTACATTTCGATTATATAGTTGTAGTATAAATTTGTCATTCGAAAAGCATATCGAATAAATTGAACAACTAACTCTCCGCTCTCCTTCGGTTGTTTGAACATTTTTTTCGATATTCTTTTAACGCGATGTGTGATCACATTTTATTTGATACCATAGTTGAGGCGGCTCAGGAAACACCAACCAATATTGATCGGATATGGCACTTTAAACCACATGATGAAATGCAAAAAAGCTCTTTCCATAGAGCACCAAAGTGCTACATACGACCAATTGGGAACTTTGGTGATAACCTGCAGCTTTAATCGTATAAAATGAATTTTAAGCCTAAATAAAATCTGACCACACAAACGATTTTACCATTCGTTGTCGTTGATTGCTTTTGAGCTCTTAGAGATTTCTTACAATCAGGAATGCATATAATACAAGCAGAAAGCATTATCTGAAACCGTTTTGAGCCTACAAGCTAATAGGTCCACCTGCACCTACAGATTAAAAGCAATAAATTTGCATTATCATTACCTTTTAGGGAAGAGACTTTAAACGCCGCAAATTAGAGCCTCTTCCAGAATTTCTTTCTTTTCTTTTAAAGCCAACCGTTCAATATATGTGGGGTGAAAATGCAGCAAGCTATTAAACTGTCAGAAAATGGCTTTCGATATTTCCTTTTGAAGACGATAAACGCTCTGAAGGGTTTGGATGAAAAAGTTCAAAGTTTACTGGACAGATTTCTAACCGAAGAGAGCAGAAGACTAGTCGAAGAGAACAAAAATCGTTCGAACTAACAAATTCTTACATTTATTAACGCACTATAAAAGCAAAGATTATGGAGCATGGATCCTGTACGACAATCCTATGCTCCAGGACAACCATGAGGTATATCTTTTCATGCTTTGATAGACACTGAGGGATGTCTTGTGAGCAACTGGAAGTTATATCATCCAAACAGCAACGTTTTGTATGATTTGTATCCAAAAGTTTTGAAGAAGTGAATGCGTTAGGTACTCTTTAGAAAGCAATCACAGAGAACTAATTGACCAACCGATCCTTATATCAATATTTGTTCCTTCACATTTGTACCTTGATTTCTTCGGTATTGATTATTAAAACATACCGCTAGGAAGATCAATTTTCTCTCCCTCTTCACACGCATTCTGATAGCCATCAAAATACTGACCCGAGCAAATTTTTAATCATTTTACAAAAACCAAAGCTAGTGAGAGAATAAAAAGCTTATTATTGGTCTTGGGAAATTTACTTAATTCAATCGTAGAATGAAATCATTTGCAGTTCACCTTTTTTGGTAAAAACTTGCCACCAAAGTGATATACATTAACACCTGGCCAGATGTTTTATGATTACGAAAGAAAAAAGCACAAATGAAAAGATCCAGGTTAACTTTTTCCAAGGAAATGGCATTCAAAAAACGTAACGACAGGTATGAAATGTTATGGAAAGGAAGGAACCCAGACAAGATGAAAAAATGAAAAACTAAACACGAGGAGGCCTTCGCAGAGATGAGTACATTGATAGGGAATGAATATTGCCATAGGCATCCTACAGAATCCGCGACGTTATGCCATATCTGAACTTCAGCTGACAATTTCTGATTTTTACCTCATCTATTGCACTGAACTGAAAATGATGTCAAGATGGCAATGAGCGCGTAACAAGGGCGGCCCCTGTATTAGAAGGGCATGAGTGCGAAAAACTTTAAGATCCATGACTTGTTTCTCATAACTTGCTCACGGAATCTTTTGTTCTAATAACACTTTGCCTGGTCCCAATCAAATTCGACCAAGTGAAGGGGCAAAGGAAATCAGTCTTCAGTTCTCTCCTTTTTAAGACGAAGAGGGCATCGCTAGAACAATTTCTAAGAGATCACAAGCAATGTAAATACAACGGAGCGTCCAATTGTCTTTTTGCAACTGTTGTTCCGTCTTGACGCAATACTGTGAGCCTTAGGAAAATAATGAAACAAAAAAAAAAAATTAGTATTTTTTTTTAATAAAACTACAAACATTTTATTATACTTCTGTAAGTTGTACGAGAAAATAAAAAAAAAAAAAACGAAAAGTATACATACACACATAAAATTAAATATAAATACAATACAATGCATGTATATATTATTTATTTTAATGTAAGAACAAAAATGCGTAGAAAAGTACCTCAGTTAAAATTATGAAAAAAAAGAAAAGAAACTCTTTAATGAAACCTTTATAGGACACACCTTAAAAAGCTTAAAAATTATTTAGTTTTAATTAACCCATAAATAAAAGATAAAAATGTACAAAATCAAGAAAATGTATCTATGGTTTTTATGGCAATTAATTAGTTTTTAACTTCTGTAACTTTAATTATTTATAAATATTTCCCTATAAATGAATAAAATAAATGTTATATAATTTTATCTTTCATTTTATATATATATACGAATTTTCCTCTCTGTTATTAAATTAGTTTAAAATTAAAGGAAAAAATATGTTTATTCACGCCTTAGTTACTTGATCGCTTGGAAAGAGAAAAAAAAGGCAAGCACAAATAATCAAAATTTCAAAATCATACACAAACTTCTAAAAGTAAGAAATTTTCTGCAAAATGACTTAATTATGTGTTAATTTTGTGCTAAAAGCATTAAAAAAAAGAGAAAAACAAGCCGTTGAAAAAATTTCGTGTTAATAAATTCTTTTCAAACACACAACCGCTTTGCATGACTTTTATGTAATTGGTTTATGTGTTCTTATCTATGCATGCATAGTGTGTAGTGTAAAACGAGTTACGGTTAGTGGAAGGAGGCTTCGTTCAAGCTCTTGACGTTTTACTCAAAACGAACTGTTCACACAATTTATTCCTAATTGAAAAGAAAATTTTTGAAATTATTTTTCTTAATCTAAATTTTTAAAGCATAATTGTTTGTACCCTACACCACTTGCCCTACACCACGTACAGAGTATATTAAATTTGTGCGGACATATGTAAGATCCAAATGGACTTAAGATGAACCCAACTTTTATTACACCGACACTTAAGCTTGTCTGTCCATTCGTCCGTCCAATTCTCTGTCCGCCTGTCTTATGTCTGTACGTTCTAAATTGATATGAAAAATTTGGTTAAGTTGCGGCACTTTTTCTAACTCCTCTCAGACAGCCGATCCTAAAAAGCTGAATCTTTATATGCTAAAAAGATATAATTTCCAATATTTCATGGTGAAAATCGGTCCTTAATAGTAAATTGATAAAAAAATCAACCTTACCAAATTTGGATCACGTGGGTCTATATTTTGGGTACGACTCTAAATAAGGATTCTCAAGAAACGTAAACCATTACAGGCCAAAAAAGCCTAAATTTTAATGTTTTGTAATGAAAATTCCTTTATCATATTAATTTGGCATAAAAACTAATTTTGGAATCGAAGGAGTCAACTTCTGCGATCTCACTCCGTTCAAGATTTCTCATGAATACAGTTAGCGCTGCAGCAAAACGATTCATTTTTAACGTTTTTTGACGAAAATTTGTCCTTAATAGCAATGTAGCAGCAAAAATTAATGGTAGGAAACTTGGATCAGATGGATCTACTTTTTAGAGCCTAACCCTAGAAGTTACCGTGAAAAACAAGCTCCTACATGGAGAGAAAATCTAATTTCTAAAAGTAATAAGATTTTATGGAGGTAAATTGAGGCTCGAATCGGGTCATGTGATGTTTCGGGCATCGAGATTTATGGAAAGTATGCCTTTGCTTGCAAAGAATGGATAATTTTTGGTGTATTATTACCAATCCGAGCGAGTAATTGTGGTAGCGGAAGTCATGTAGGGTATTCAGAGATCGGCCTAGAATGTTCTTACTTGTCTTTTTGCCAAAAAACTGCAGTCGTTTAGAGGAAAGGGTCGAAGATCATATGTGCTTCGAAACAGACGGACCCTATGGTAGAGCTTATAGGGCGTGAACATCCTTAATATACATACACATTTTTTTTCAAATACTTATCTACAAAATTATACATATGTATATGTTTAAAGTTATTTATATATACATTAGTGTTAATTAATAATTTATTTTAAACCTTAAATAGTTAATTCTTTTTAATATTTAAATTTTGTGGAAAAAGAGTTGTTTTTTCTCTACACACATACAAAACTGTTTTCCTTGTTTGCTTTAAAATAATCTAACTTATTGTGCAATTACTATTTACGGACGTGTGCCTGTTTTTTTTTTTTTTTTTTTTGTTATTTTTTATCTTTTTTCTATTAATCTCACTTTATATACTGCATATGAGTATTTTATTTGTATTATTATTTTCGTACAAAGAATCATTTTTGTTCACTTTGTTTAAAGAATCTTTTTTTTTTTTTAATAAAATTTAAATCTGTTTGTAATTTATAAAATGTTTTGCTAAATAATAAAAAAAAACTTGTTATTATTCTCATTGTAACAATCTAAAGAAATTTGGGAAGAAAATCTTTCTATTGGAAAATTTAAATTTGCAGAGATATACAAAAAACTAAAAAACATTCAGGGCCTAACTAAAGAAAGCTGCTTTGAGTCCACAAGCACTATAAGAATTTTATATTAAGCTATATATTTAACTAAAGATGCAAGTTATAAAAATCAAAATCTTTTCTAAAATTGTTCTAAGGATCGTTGCAACCTACACCACTTGTGGCGCAGGAGGCTGGTGTTTACTCTTACCTTAACAGGCAATGGGTTGCATTTTTTTGAGTAACTTAAGATCGGAAAAAATAAAATATTTTACTATAAATTTAATGTTGAAAGGCATTGGAACGTCACGCTTTAATTTTTATACCCTACGCCAATTGCAGTTCCACGTATATTAGGTTTATGCGGATATATGTAACGCACAGAAGGGCTTGGGATAACACCACCTTTCATTATACCGATCGATTCAGAAAGTGATTCTGAAGCTTATCTGTCCGTCTGTCCGTCCATCTTGCTTTCTTGTGCTTAATCTGCAGATCGTAATTTGCGAGGTATTTCAATGAAATTCGGTACACAGCCTTTTTATGGCCAAAGGACGAACGCTATTGAAAATTGTGCTTATCGGCCCATTACGCTCCCCATAAAAAGCCTCATTTTTTAAAGTCGTTATATGAATAACTGCATTAAACGAAGTGGTATAGGGTATTTGATGTTGGGCAGCGACCGACTGATAACGCTTTTACTTGCTTTCAGATAAAAACAAAGAAAGGTAATATTCAAAAACATCCCTAATGCGATTTCCCAAAGGTAAGTTGTTTAAATGCAGAGAGATGCGACAGCGAGTTGCGATTAACCGCGATGAATAAGACCTCAACTTGTAGTTTAATGGGTGTCTGAACCTTTTCGCGGATAAATCGTAACATCTTTTAAATACACTTTCAAGTATTTTTCTGTAGGCTTTAAGGAAAACCGAGTGTAAAGACAGTTAACGCTGTAGTGTTTAGTATTAAAGTTCGCGTATCGGGGGACTTTTTTGAATGAAACTTTCATTATAAGAATTTCTGTTTAATTCCATTTCAAGCCGATGTAATAATTTCACATTCAATATAAGACGTTTTCTATATATGTTCTAAAAACAGAAAGAGTTCAGGGATTAGCTTCACGAAATATTTTTACTAAAACACCCCAAAGAGGATTAAAGTTTAGTAGCATTAGAGAAAGCAGAATTTGCAAAATGATGGACAAACTAGCCGACAGAGATTTGTTGGTAGCAGAAGAAATGACATCTTCGGAATAAATATTTTCTTATCGTAAGCCAAAAAGCCAAGCGTTTTTTTTCTCTTTTTGTATTAGAATCAACAGCATTTCCAGCTAACTTCCAAATCTTTATGAATTCGCATTATCTTAAAACCACAGTTACGTATTAATGCATTTATTTCGTCTGACAGAATTGACAAACTTAATGCTCAAATAGCATAAATTTCGAATCTTTGCATAAGAAAAACAAATCTCTTTTAATTCCTACAATTTGCAAATAGTTTTAAAACATTTGTCAGTTAATGTAGTGGCTTTTGCTTATACACACACGCACACACACACACACACACACACAGTCATAACTGCAGAGAAATTTTCAACGCAGTAAAGCCACATTTAAAACTCGGAATGAATAAAAAAAAAAGAAGAATTATTATTGACCACGTTTGCCACACAAAGAAAGCAACTGAAACAACAACAAGAACAACAACAACAACAACAGAAACAACAACAAGAACAGCAATAACGACTTCTACACAGCTTATAAACATTCATACGTGCATACAGTGGAAAAAAGCAACCATTAATGTCCCACTGACCTACATTCTGGAAACAAGTCGTTTATAATACCACAACAACAGCAACAACAACAGCAACAACAACAGCAACAGCAACAACAAAGAAAGCAACAACAATAATAACAACATCAGCTTACAAACATTAACCAATATATAGCAGCTCACACCAGCATTAAGACTAACTCCGGCTCAGCGACTGTAGCAAAGTCATGGCTTAAGCATTTACAGGCACAAATTCACAAACACATACGAACATAGAGAAGAAAAGAAAAGAAAACATGACTATTATATGTGTACGTGCATGTGTGTGTATGTGTGCATAATATTCATTTCATATCCAAACCCCAACCTCTACAATGCAAATGTGTACGTGTGCACAAGCACTCATGTATACATATATATATATTTGGCTTCGGCTTTCTTCTCATTGACGACAAACCCACAAAAGTAATGTATGAAAAAAAGAAATGATAATAAAAAACCAAACAGAAAAAAGAAGGAATTTGCGGTTGTTTAGTAATGTACGTACAAATGTATGTAATCATAATTGAGCGTACAGTTGTATGCATGCACGTGTGTATGTGCGTGTGTGTGTGCATGTGTATGTGCATACGCATACCTTTATATGTTATTATAGTCTGGCGCTCCCATATATAACTGCAAACTGACTATTTTCTCTTCAAGTGTATTGTTGCAATAAATTCTCATTCTCTTACAACTCTTTTCCTATATAAACATATGTTCTATAGAAAATTAAAGAAATGACTCATTGTGTATTAGAGGAAAATAAAAGATTATACGCGAATGTCTTTCAATACCGCAGCTTATACAACAACCGTAGATCCAATGAGCTGATGGGATACCCTTTTTTTCGAAAATATCATTGAAAGCGATTCAAAGACAAACGGATCTACACTCATAGAAAGACTCAACGCTTTTCTTCCTGCCAACAACAAATTGATATACGATAGAAGGGGACAAAAGTCCAAAGTACGTTTCGGTCTCACACGCAGATTAAATTATTTTTACGTTTCCGATCTTATTAGCCAAACACCGCAAGTCCAGGTTTGCCCGTTTAACATTTACCTAAGATAAAGTCCGATATGGAAAATGGGAGGGTTATCACATGCTGATCTTCAACCGTCTAGTAAAGCCAGTTAGGTTCAGGCAGAGAGATGGAAGCAAAAATGAGATTGCATTTCCTCTTTTTTTTCGTGCATCGGTAAAATTAGATCCGTTGTAATGCTTTGATAAGAAAGACTTAAATTAGGCGAACTGGCCGAAATGGTTGACTGTTTTCTGACTAGTCAACATGGAATCTCGATAGTAACTACTATAAAGGAAAAGATATCCCATTCTTTCTATGACCATTCTTAGTGCGTACACAACCTTCGACAGATTTTTAACTTAGTCAACAGACTTAACTTTAAGGAGCTCTATGGCTGCTAAATCACTAATAAAACGAGCAGAGCTTACTGCAGTTGAAGTTGGAAAAGAATATTTTGCTTGTTATAAGAGGAACAGCAAAAGGCTCCCCATGTAGAAAAGAGTACCCAGGCCTCCGCATAACATAAGTTTATTTCCTTTAGAAACAAGTTTTACATCTTTACCGATACCATACTGTAAAGTCTGAAGAAGAGACCTCAACAAAACATTGCTACCAGATACTAAGAAGACAGAACACCAATCAATTCCAATACCAAAGCCAAAATGAGCAAACGATGTAAATAGCCAGTCATAGTTATCGTTTCGGCTCCAGGACAAACGCTCTCCCATATTTGAAACACCGATCTAGTACTGAGCCTGCATCTTTACACATGTGATGCAAGGTTTCTGCTGATGTACGCAACACCCAGAAAGAGTTGAGATAGACCCATCTTTTATTATACCGATCGGTTGTGTATCACTTTTTGCAAGGATCTGAACTTGTCTATCTGTCTGCTCTGTTTTTCAACCCGTCTTCAACAGACAGCAAATTTTGAGATATTTTTATGAAATTTGATACACCGACGTGTTGTAGCCCACGAACGCTCGTTATTGAAAATAGTTCGAATCGCACTACTTTTCAGATAACTACTCTCCTTTCCCATTTTTATATAAACCTTTGTTGCTGGCATCATATAAAGCTTTGTTGAGAACATAACTCGTATCATGGGTTCAGTCGTACCTGCAGTGAACGCTCGTTGGTTGAAAACATAACATATATCGATCGCGCACACCCATCGCAGACTACGATCACTCTCTGTCTGTATAATGAAAGGGCATTCCATGACAAATTGGTCACATTTAAGAAAATCCAATCATTATACCTAAAGATTGCACATTTTCCACTTACTCAGTACTGAACTGAGTACTAACTTTATATGGTAAAAGGCAACAGAACGTTGACAAACATTCGAAGTAGTATTGTTTATACTTCTTGGGTACTATGAAATCATGAAGTTAAGCCGACAGCTGTTGCGTCGCTCAAAATTCAAAGTGCTATGATTTTCTTGCGCTGGGCCAAACCGTTAGTCGGGGATATAAAATGAATTTTATGAAGGCGACGAACGCGATGACAGTGATCTGAACAAATAAACAAACATTGTTCATTTTAAAAACAAATTCACTTTTTTTTTGGTCCCAGCAGAATGCTTATTTTCCCTCATATGCCCTACGTCGAAATCTTGGCAATGTCCCTTATTTGCTCATCTTAGAATTTATTTCTTCGCTCTAAATAAATTGTAGTAGTAATAATAACAAGTGAAGAGAAAGCACCGCGTCCTCTTAAGGGCATAGATTATATGTAAAATTGCTACAAATGCCTTTGGTTTGTAAACACAAGTTAAGGCGATAAGACACTAATTGTGCATTACGAAGTTACCTCTAAAAGTTGGACTTACACCTAGTCACAATGTTTACGTGAAGTTGACGAAATGGTTCGGCCAGGTAGGGCATCCCAGCACGTGTGCAAATCTATGGTTCTTCTTGCAAAAGGCTCTAATTGGGAAGCACTATGTATATATTCTCTTATGTTGGTGTAGATTGTATAAATTCACTCACTTCTTATATAACGTTTTGTATTTATTGCCCTGAACTTTACAACTCGCCATTTAAATCTGAACATACAAAAAACAAATTTCTTTCTCTCCTTTCTGCAGTCATTTAATTGCATGATTTTCTGTTTTTCCTTTTTGTGCTTGCTTTAATTAGCTGCAATTTCCGATTCAATTCTTTTTTTTTTTTTCTTCAAACTTTATTTTCTACTTTTTCTTTTTCCTCTCATTCAGTCCATTCACTATTGTTATGAATGTCTTCTGTGACCGATTCCTTTACTAATCACAAAAAATAAAAAAATAAATTAAAACAACACTCTATAGGTATACTAACTTAAGTATTCCGCATGCATTTCAGAAATTCGTAACTATAACTACATATGTATATATATATATATCGGTCAAGGATTCGGGATTTCATTAAGATGAGCTAAGTACTGATTAATAAGGAAAGTCTTGTAGCTAAGCTCCTCCTTTGGAGGTAAAATTCGAAACTAGTGAGGGTGCACTTACTAGGCTCTGCACGAAAAAAAAGAAAGGGAGGGGAGAGCGCCTGGGAAGGTCTAAAAAGATAATGAAGATGACGATTTTTGGGCTTAAAGATTTTCCTTTTCGAGAAGAACTATAGCGAAAAGGTGTTGAAAATTCGATACGCGAGTAATAAATATCAACCTTTCTGTTCAGTCAAGAGAAGAAACCATTCTTCTTTAATTATATCTTATTATTTATGGTCTGGTTTTTTTCTTTTTTTTTTTTTTGTGATATGTTTTAACCCTAAAAACATTGTGTTGTTTTATTCGAAAAGAGATTAAATTCAAAATTTCAAATCGCTATAACTCTGTAGGTTGTTTACTGTCTTACAATATCTATTTTTGATGATTAATGTTCGATAGTTAATCAGAAAGATTGTATTCAGGTACAAAAAACACAAACACAAACACAATTTGAAAGCGATAGAAATCACCAAGAAAAAGGAATGTAAAGAAAAGCAAGAGTACACTTAAAATTTGAGCGCATTTGGGTCAGATCTGGGTTGAGATCTCATGACGATCTCGCAATTGTGTGAATATTTTCAAAACTTTATAGATTCAATTTAGTTGAAACGAAATGAAACGATACTCTTTGAGAATTTGTGGGATTCTTAAGCAGGCAAGTTCATATATCGTCATCGTCATAGTAGTACAACAACGTATATCCACCACGAGCATATCCTCTATGATTGATGTCATTTCGTTTGTGAGGCTCAACTAGCATACATTAAGCCTTTTGGAAAGATAAGCGTAAGATTGTGAATAGGTCTGGACAAGTCTATATATCTCAATACGTTTCTATATCCGTTTGTCCACCTATCCGTCAGCTAGTCAAACGATCGTTACTCGTGTTGTTCTAAAAATTAGAACAACATATAATTAACTTGCAGTTTTCTGAGAACACTTCAACGAATACTTTGTTAGCGGTTTTGACTAGATTTGGCCTTAAAGAGTGTTTCGTACAATTAAACATTTTGCACAATAACGGAAAACTTAATTTTTGATTAACATTGTATATCAATAATATTTTTGAAAACAACATAACACTAAAACTTTTATAAGTGCCAGCCCGTAGAAGCTTATGTTGCAATGTTTTTTGTAAATTATAGCTTTGACTGCAAAAGAACACCTTTGCAACACCTCATATACTGGAACTCATAACCCAGAACTTCAAATGTATTTTTTTTTTTTCTTTTCATTCAACTACTGAACACATGATAATTTCAAAAATATCAAATACAATAATAAAATAATTCTTCAACACTTCTTTATTAAATATTACAGTCGGGCAAGGTCGAACATTATATACCTACGCGATTTCTTCTAATATAATTTTTCGGAATTTTAAGAAATGCGATTTGTTTTTCACATAGCGACTTTTTTAGTAAAAGGCGTTACATGAGGGGTGTTTCCACAAATGGACCGATCCAATCCATTTTCAATAGCGTTCGTCCGTGGGTTAAAACGTGTCAGTGTAACGAATTTCAGCAACGTATCTCAAAGATTGCAACCTGTAGGTTGATTACTAGAGTGTGCTGACAGACGGACAGATGTATTTAAATCGATTCCGAAAATGATTCTGAGTCTATGAGGATCACAGAAAGGTGGTAATCTTAAGCCTTTCCAAATGTCATATAAGTCCGCAAGTGATGTAGGGTTTTAAAAAACTTATACGAGACATTTGCTATACGCGACCAAGACCGAATTTTTTGCTGCCTATTGATTTTGATTAATTGAGCGCTGTTTTCAGAAGAAACACAATATTTTTATATGGGCGGACGGACGGACAAACATAACTTGATTGATTTCGCAAATTGTGCAAATGAAGAATGCATATATACACATATATATAACGGAGCTTTCAATTCCTAATTTAATAATTTTCAAAATCTATAGAGCATGAAGGGAAAGATGGCCTTTAAAAGTGTTCTGTAAATGTGGGGATAAAGCTCGTTTATGGAGCAAAAAAATATTACATCTAAACAAGCTTCAGTTTTTCAGAGTGCTGCCCTATCACTAGACATGGTTTTTGGACATTTGGGTTGGATAAATATTCTTTATGCTCAAATATTCATGATTCAAATGAAAGCAACTTTTTCCTATTAGTTTCAGATTTTCCTCATTCCATTTCTATATGCACGTCCTTACTCTGATGACGTTAAAGGGGAAAATTGATACCACGGTCTACCAACATTTCGAAATTTCGCCATCACGATATGTTCTTCAAGTATTTACAAACGCTTCTTACTTTTGCAAAGATTCTATCAAATTGATGATACCTTGATCCGATAACTCCGTTGCCGGTTGTACAAAAAAAAAAAAAAAAAAAATTTAGAAAAAAACCATATTTTCAATTAAATCTATTGCAAAATCTTTGCCAATAAAAAGTATTAATAGAGGTCATTAGTATTAATAAAACTTACAAAGAGAAACAAAAACAACAAACAAACATCTAACAGAAAACATGCGAATCTAACCAAAATTTTACAAAAAAAATATAAATAAATTTATATTAAAGCAAAAAAGGCAAAATAAAAAATAAATAAAACTTCAATTAGCTGAGAAAATAATTAGAGCTCATCGTGACTCTTATGAAATCTTTAGTTTTTGTTTGTTGTATCACATCGTTGTTATTATTGTTAGTATATTAAATTAGAAAATCTATAACTCTAATATGTAATTACAAGCAGTTGTACAGGGTAGTGAGCATAGCAGAAACAGAAGCAAAACAAAAAAGAAAACAAGAACAAGAATAGTTAGTTAGTTACACATACAACTTAATTAACTTTGACTTTGTATTCTTTCTTACCAATGGTTTGTGCTTGGATGTGCCTTTGGAAGTGTGCGTGTGTGTGTGTGTGTGTGTATATAAATTGCGGTTTATGAACACGATAAGTAATCTGGTTTAATATCAGTCCATGTATAAATAAACACATTTTACATAAACGCATACTTTACTG
>KK500028.1:3561-16797 GCA_000688715.1 Glossina pallidipes
TTTTTTTTTTTTAAATTTTTTTTCCTTAATTTTATTAGATTTTATACGCGGGTTTTGCTCTTCTATATGCTAATATCGTTCCGTATACACTGTAGACGATAGTGTCATGCAGTTTCTCATAAGCCCGCCAATCTCGGTTTTTTTCACAAAAAAAAAAAAACTAAAAAAAAAGAAAAAAAAAAAGAAATCAAGTTTACGTTGAGCCGCTATCTTGAGCTTTGCACTTACACGCACTCAAGCAATTTTTTTTTCTCTTTATCCTTCTCCTTCTTTTACTAAATCGCTTTCTCTCTCTCGCTCTCTCTGTCTCCCTTTTGCTTACAAATCGAAATCAAAATGGTGTTCAATTTTTGTTTTTGTTTTTTCTACGCACAATTTTACTCACAAAGTACGCCTACAAATCTTATAAGTTAAAAATGGAAAGAAGAAGATATGCTTAAGAACGAGACATGATTTCTTGTCTCTGTACCTTTTGTGACTACTACCACTACTACTACAACTACTGCTTGTACAATCTTTAGTATAAAGCTTTTTCTTCTTTTTATTTTTTATTTTTGTTGTTGTTAAGGTTTTGCCGACGCTTTTTTAATTTCATAATTTTCCTTACTTTATTCTTCGATTCTCCGACCGACCGACCGACCGACTGATTAATAAATCGCTTAGGTGTAGAGGAAATAATACCTTTGTGCTCCCTGTTAAGCTAAAGAGAAAACTTGTTTTGTTTTTTTTTCTCTATTTTGTAAACTCTCTCTAGAGAGGAGAGCGTGTATATATAATAAGCTTGTGTTTGTTATTTGATTATCAATTTTGTCAAAGGTGGTGGTTGTTGGCTACGGTGTAGTAGTAATGATGATGGCTGTGTGGTGTGATATTATTACTATTACTATTATTATTTTTATTGCTGTAAAAGCAAGCACCAACAAATATCGTTGTATCGTTCTATCGTTGTATCTATCGCGTATGTGTAGACTAATTTTTTTTTTTTTTGTTTAAAGTGTGTGCTGCTGTTGTTCGTTTATCAAAAGTGGGTGTTGCCGTTTATTTGTTTTGTTTCTCTATTGCTCCCACTGTTCCATGCAAGCACGCATACATATGCGCATGCAAGTCTCCAAAGAAGAGTTTGATTTTTTAGTTTAGATAGGTAAACTTATTTTTTTTAATTTATTTTTCTTTTAAATACTAAAAAATTGTAGTATTAGTGAGCGTTTTTTTTTTGTTACTTTTGTCGTTCATATCTCTCTCTCTCTTAGGACAGCCCACTTTAGTTAAAGGCGATAAAGATTAATTGTTTTTTTTTATTTTTTTTTTTTTCAAAATATGTATGTTTGTCTACGCGCGTTGCGATATGTTATATGAGCTCGATATTGTGTTGTGGCGTTATTCGAACGTACCCTGTCATTAAAAATAAAAAAACAAAATAAATAAAAAAAAAATCTCAAGTACTTGAATGAAGAAATTTATAAACTTTGGAACTTCTTCGAATAAAATTTTTGGCAAAAGAAAAACATAATAGGCTTTGTAGCTTTTTTATATATTTTTGTTCACAGCTAACGTTGCAAATATTCAATGTTATGCTGCAGTTATTTGTTTTTTTACTTTGCTTTGTTTGGAAAATATTACCAAGTGTTAAGATTGGAAGCATTTGATGTTATTATTGAAACAAAAGGGTAAGTTTGAATTATTTTTCTACCAACACAGTTCGGATTTTCTATTTATATATATTTTCTATATATATATATAATATATATATATATATATAATAAGAAACATGCTTTTCTAATCCTAGCTTGTTCTTTCTTTCCTTAGAAATTTTGCAAAGAAAGAATTATTGAAATTCATTTCTTCTTCATTGATATCACTCAGAAGCAGTTATTAACTCTTAGGCTCTTCAAATTTAGAGAGGCTTCTGTATAGCAAATACCCGAAAATGCATAAGAATGATTTAATATATTTTATGCAAAGTATTGCCTGTCGCTAGCTATACATTTTTGTCATCTACTTGTCAACTTCTAAATGTCAAGCCAAAAAAAAAGCTGTTGCTTTGCTAGGATAAAGCAGTCATCTCCCTTTTTCGTACATTTTTGTAAGAAATAAGGCGTTGCTCAGTGGGCGCTTAGCGCATGCATGCAAGCAAACCGTATTTGGAAGGCTTCGAGCCTGGCAAGTAAACTTGCAACTGGCTAGCACTTCCTTCCTTTGCGAATGTTCAGTGCATTATAAACTGTATGGATAGATAAACAGATGTCATGCGAGAACATTAACTTGTGCTGCCTTTTTTGATCCCTCGGCATCGTTTATTTGAAAACCGTACGGTTCAAATCAAGTAACTGTTGTTGGCGTTTGATATTAAGCGTTTAACTGGGCTTTACCAGCAAACAACAAATTAAATTTTTCTGGCCTCGCCAAGCACAGTGTGTCCTTTCGAATACTATAGCAATTCGGTCTCGCGGTAGGTGTGGATAGAACATTTGGGTCTATCCATGAACTTTTCCGCCTGAGATTCTTAAAATATATTAGATTCACTTTTCATCTCCAATCAGGAAGTGGCTTTTTGCTTCCAATTCTCTTTATTTAGGAATCAAGCTCCGCATTTTACTTGTTAAAAAAAGTATTTTGTGTTGGGGGGTTGTGTTGGTCTTGCGACTTCTTATTGTGGCCAGATAATAATAAAGAAAAAAACAATACTTTAGCCATTTGTGTAGTCTACACTTGCTGTTAGGCTCATCTATGGGAAAATTCCATTTCCATGTTTATATTCCCGGCAAATGAAGCCCTTCCGGCATGAGCTCACTCTTTTTTAAAAAACATTGTCAACTTAACTCAAAAATATTTTACGGAAAAGCACTACAGTGCAATCCGGTCTGCCATCACATACCCTATAGTCACCCCATAGTTATGCACATATTGACTTTTCGAGGTAAGCCCTTATATGGGAACTAGTCGAAAACGTGGTCCGATCCCAACCATTTTCAGTAGCGATTGTCTTTGATAAAAGCCCGTCAATGTACCGAATTCTGTTTCCCATTGCAACTATGAAATAATCGGTTAGAGGTTGAGAAGCCTGGAACCGTGTTTTTATTTATTGGCAAAAATGTTTTCTTAAATATTTGAGAATCATATAAAATGATAGTTTTGGACCAAGCAAAAGTGCAAATGTCCCGAGAGTCCGATTTTCCAAACGTAATTCTGTAAAGATGTTGTGGGTGCTTGAAGCTTTAAACGCCGCTAAACCACGGCTTTCAAGCTTCTTGTGCTGACTACCAAGGGCTTCAATTTTCGTCTGATTGCCTTCAAGTGTTCGCTGTAGCCTAAGAAAATCATTTTTTATTGACTACCATGAGATTTTTTTATTCTTCGACCGATTTTCGGGAATGATTTACCAAAACAAAAAAAATAATTTCGTGAATTTTAAATCAATTTTTCAATTAAATAACGTGACGGCGGCGAGCAAAGGTTTTGTTTGTTGTTCCAGGTGCAAAATTATGATTTGCAATGCTACGGAAACATGGTTTTGGAAAAAAGACTTTAATTTGGTTTTAAAAAATTTCAAAAAAAAATTCTTTTTATATACTAAGGCTTTTAGTTGCTTGTCTACTCAATTCATTTATCAATAAATCTTTTCATTGTTCAAACAACCCACGAAAACCCCATTGTTTATGCGCTCGCTTAACCAAAGAGGTCTGCAAGTTACTGAGCGGCCGAAAGATGTAGTAGTGCGAGTAGCGGTGTTTGAATATTTTGGGTGAATATCTATTTCTTGTACATTAAAATTCATTCACTGGGTGGCATTTAGGAAACATGGGATAATCAAAGAGCACGAAAAGCGTGATCGAATCAGGACACGAGTAGTGCCGATAATTCTAATGCATTGCAGACGAAAGCTATGGGATTTATTGAGGTCCGATTGCCCACTTGCCTGGCATGAAGTTTTGGGGGAAGGCTAGCAAAAATGATGGCGCCATGGGAAAAAGTACATATGTAAACAAGTAAGAAAACTATACTCGGTCGTGACCCAATCTTTTATACCCACCATCGTCAGCCTAAAAAAGAGAAAAAATAAGAATGTTTACAACAGACATTACACAGACGGAGAGACGGACATACTTTCAAGAAAACACAGTATATACTTTGTGGAGTCTCCAATGCTTCCTTATGGGTGTTACGAACGTTTTGACAAAATTAATACACCCCTCATACTTCGGGAATGGGCATAAAAACACAAGTGCTCAGGTATTGGCTCTTGGCGGAAATTTAACCAGGTCTGGGTGCAACCCTTTGGTGGTCAATCGTGGTGGTTGTCCTTACCCCAACTGAATAATTAGAGATACAGATAGACCATACCTTGCCCAGAGGGGAAGATTCTGACCAGATATAAACTTTCACATTTACTCCTTTTATAACTTTCATAAGTACCTCAATCTTGGAAGAGGCCCCCTCGGTTGTAGGCTTGTTTTGGTGGACTAGAGCAATCATTGGTAAATTATCCGATAAGTCTACGGGTTTCGCCTGATTAAGCCATCAAGGCAGGTGCCGACGTTAAACTATCGAGACTCTCTGTTCGAGACAACCACAATGTAGTGAATTAAAATTTATGGGTTTTTTGGCCCTAAATTGCCAAGTGTCTGGTGACAACCGAAAACCTTTACCATTTCCATATTTTTTGTTGAAAATTTGCAAAACTATACGGCGGTCTTAACCACCTTTCCAAACGCTTGGCACAATTGCGAGACATTAAATCCCGAAATTTTGTTAACAGCGGCCTAAGAATTTTATGGTTAAACTTAATTTATTAACGTAAGAAGGTGCAGTCAACGATTTACTGATATATGCGTAAATCGCGCAATAGAGGTAGACAAGCAATGCCTTCACAATGTTTTTATTGTGTGTTTTTACTGCAAATGACGAGTGCCCTGGTGTACCACTGGTGTAATAAATTAAAAAATTTAAAACCATAAATAATAATAATAGGAATAATAAAGAGGAAAGAAAGAAAGAAAGAAAAACAAAAACAAACACTTTATCTAATGGTAAATTAAATGTCTGGATAAATTCTATTAGTTTACATAAATATATGTAATGGTAACGAGTTAAAACAAATCGTAACTCGCAACATATATATATATGTCTGTATATAAATATGCATGTGCATATATGTGTATGTAAATATGTGCATATTATATGCATGGATGTGTATGTATGTGTGTTCATGTAAATATTTATGTATGTGCATATATATGTATGCATATATGTACGTATGTGCATAGATGTCTACACATGTAAGCACGTATGGACACGCGCCCGTGTGTGTGTGTTTGTTTGGGTAAATGCAGACACATCCTGAAATGGCCAACACAAAGAAATTACTTATGTACTTACATATATGCATAAGTATTAATGTGTTTGTTGATATGAAAGGCGTGCCACTTAGCCAATCAACAACTGAGCCAGAGCCGCCAACTGAGGAAGAAAACTCCACCTATTTTTTTTGTTGTCGATGAAAGAAAAAAAAAATACAAAAAAGTCGAAAAAGGAGAAAAAAAAGGAAATGAGAAAAAAGGAAATCTTCAAAACAATGGCTTTGAAAACATTTAAAGAGCGAACGAAACGAGTTTTCAACTGCAAGGCAAAAAGGCTCAGAAGATGTAAAGGATATTATTGGCCGCCATAGTCGATATTTTGCAATATTTAAGCGCACACATAAGAATTTTTACATATTTGTGAGTGAGAATGATGTGTACAATGTTTTTGTGTAAGAAGACGAAGAAGAAGAAGAAGAAAACGATAAGAATTAAAGCAAAAACTTATTAAACAAACGATTTAGGTTGCGATATATATTACAATGTTTTTTACACCCACCTTTTTTGTAAAGAATTTCTACGAATTTTGTCACTTCTGGGTGTAGACGTCTGGAAATTTATTCTTCTGGTTTTCTTGCTCTGGCGGAATAGTGTGCGCGACCCATTCAACTGGAAGAACATTCAAGCGTTCAAATTGTTTTCCTTACTAAGTTATTAGTTACCCTCCTAAAATAGATTTGTTAAAATTTCCTTAACCCCCATTCATATCCTAGGCCTTTTGTGGCACATAGCACGTTAAGGTTAAGCGGATGTATTTAATACCAACAAGAATTTTACGTAGACTCCTTCATTGTATTATACCGGTTGTGAATTGACTTAAGCTTGGCTGTCTGTCTGTCTGTCCGTCCGGGTTTTTTGTATTCAAACTAGATCGCAATTAGCTACATTGATAAGTTTTCGCCCAAAAATGAATCACATTGAAAATGGATTCGATCGGGAAACCTTCCCCGTGGAACACTGTATTATAAAACAATTTGAAATTTTCAAATTCTTCTTGATAAAAATGCGCACGCAATTCATCTGAAAAGTTTCGATTGGATGGCTGAAAATTTTGAACTCCCTTATGCCTTTTCTACGAAACTTAAGCATTTGTATAGAAAAAGATCTAGTTTTTAATTTTTTTATTATGAAAATCAGTTCACCCGAGTAGTTTGACATAAAAATCAACCTACCTTTTGGGTGCGTTCCTATATAACCAAAAAGTTACTACGAGTTTATATACAAAAAGGGTCTACTTTTCCTTATTTTGTTATGAAGATTAGTCTATCGTAGCAATTTGAGATAAAAATTGGACCTTATCAGCCTATTTTATGGGCGCGCTCCCATATAACCAGAAGGTACGCATTTGCATAGAAAAGTGTTTACTTTTCATTATTATGTCATAGCAATTTGATATAAAAATTGGACCCCATCAGTCTATTTTGTACGCGCGCTCCCTTATAGCCAAAAAGATACGCATTTGTATAGAAAAAGGTCTACTTTTCAATATTTTGTTATAAAGATTGGTCTAAAAACTGAACCTCGTCAACCTATTTTTTGAGTGCGCTGCCATATAACCAAAGGGTTACGCATTTGTATAGAAAAAGCTCTACTTTTCAATATTTTGTTATAAAGATTACTCTATCATAGTAATTTGATATAAAAATTGGACCTCATCAGCCTATTTTGTAGGCGCGCTCCTTGATAGCCAAAAAGTACGCATTTGTATAGAAAAAGTTCTAGTTTTCAATATTTTGTTATAAAGATTAGTCTGCCATAGTAACTTGATATAAAAAATTGGAGCTCATTAACCTATTTTTTGGACGCGCTCCTATATAATCGAGGTATTTGTATGGAAAAAGCTCTACTTTTCGATATCTTATGATGCAGACAGACAGATAATGTATCTTAGCAATTTGCCAAAAAAAAATGAATCGTACCAAGTTTGGACTACGTCCGTGTACTTTTTAGACCCTTCCTTATGTACAGTAATCTATTGTTTGACAAAAATGTAAATGATACAAGAAGAGGCAATGTCTGTGTCATAATTGCTTCAATTTTCCAAGTAATGCTGCATGTGCGTGATTGCATTCGTTCCGAGTCGATTAAAGCTTGGACTTGAGTGCCGTTGGCAGAAATTGGGCGACGACAAATTTACTAACTTTTCCGGGAATGTAACGAAGCAATACTTTGATCACTCGGTAGATGACAGAAAGGAGGAGGTAGGGTGGGCGGTGTATCGCTCTGGTCTCTGCGGTGTTAAATTATCGATCGAAGTCGTCGTCATCGCCATCAGTAAGCTTTGGATAACCAGAGCAAGTCAGGCTCACATTGTAGATCAAATATTCTGGAATTAAATTTTCGGAATTAGTTCGAAAATGCCGCGTTTTTTTTTTTCTTGCTTGATTTATTATTCTTGTTAATTCCAAACATGTTTCGGTTATCTTCCTATAAACTGATGATTAGTTTTTATTCTCTACTCGATCAAATATCAAAAACGTAGTATTAACATAAAAAAAAAGAGAATTCAATTTATGACAATCGTTTTGGCAAGCAGTCATAGATATCGAAGTATATTATGAGAATAAACAAAACCAAGCCGTTAATCCTTTCACTAACACATTTGCAAAATTCAAACAAGTATCGAAAATCCATAAACAACTGCGTGTTCTATGCGAAATCAATGTCAGAAGCGAAAGTGTGTGTTGAGTACTCTTTACAAAGGCTATGCTCGTTAACCTATGCTTTCTATCATAGTTGTTTTAGATCGAAAATAATCGATTTGTTGAAAATTTAACTTTTCCTAAACATTTACATATGTTTCCATGTACTTTGCCTTTAATAAATTTTGAATACTGAATACTGAATTCCATTACTTCTCATTTATTACAAAATGAATATGAGTTCCTTTTTTATACCCATCACCGCAGGATGAGGGGTAAATTCATTCTGTCAACACGTTTGCAACGTCCAGAAGGAAGCATCAAACATCTCAAAAAGTATGTATATTCTTAATCAGCATCAAAATCTAAAGTGATTTAACCATATCTGTGCGTCCGTCCGTCCGTCTGCCTGACTGATGTCTGTTGTAAGCAATCTCCTGGCCGCAAAAATGAAGCTGTCTTGCCTGAAGGTTGTTATTGAAAATGCGCCAAGTCGTTCGAGGTATACGCCCCTAGGGCCACGTAAACTGAGATCTGCTCTGTTTTGCAATAAAATTAAAGAAATGGCTTTTTGCTTATTACTCATAAACTACAGCAAATACATCTACAAAAATTTGAACGTTTATTCTATGAGCAATACTGTGGTACGGCTGCAAATATATAAACAATTGACCACGCCTAGTCAATTTTATAGAGTGTCATAATTTATTTATTTTTTCAAAACCTTTATAACGTGCAGAAGTAAGTTTCAAAAACTACACAAAGTATATAAACATTTGGGCAACATCTAAACACGTCCGTCCGTTCATCTGTTCATCTGTCAGTCTGCGTAGCTGTGTAATATTTGTGGTCAACATTCTCCCGCCCGCAAAAATACATATATTGATTACAAACTAACAAAAGAATTCGAAAATTACCCAAAATTTTCGAAGACCATGCCTACAACACCCGCACGTGTGTGTAAGAAAAATTTGCTTTCCATGTTTTAAAATAACATATAAATTTCTATTTTTATTCTGAAAAGCGAAAAAATCGGACACGCCCATTCTATATTGGTAGAATATGAAAATTTAGTTCTGTTCTTTTTTTTTGTAGCGTAACCGTGATGGGTATGAAAGATTCGAGCAAGATCGAATATAATTTTCTTACCTATTATTATATGTAATCGATGTCATAACAAAATGTGTCTCATCACTTCAAGCCAAGCAAAAAAATTGCAACTCTTTGTTTGCTTTGACTTAAAAAATTCATCAAGCGTCACTGTGCATTTACGTTTCAAGTGATTTTGTAAAGATCTGCAACAAATTTTAAATTGATATCTTCTACAGCTTGTCAATATTAATTCTACGCCTATTACAGACGTCTCAGATCCGTTTTCAAGCTCCACACGGGATCATCAATTTCCGCTCTCCATGTCTTCGGCCATTAGCATTTGGACGAAAGGACAGATGATTTACGGAAAAGTTGACTGAAAGATGTTTGTCCATTTCTACGAACGAACGACAGCTGACGGACGGATGGAGCGCAAGGACACCCATGACCATCACCTAGGAAGAGAGGCATAAAATTCCAGTTTTCTTTCTTGATTTCTTTGGACATTAGCACTCAGACCAAAGCTGCAGAGGCGGGCAGGCAGAAGGCCGGATGATATGCAGGTGGAGAAATTCGCTGATTTGTGGGAAAGTTGATCTAAAAATGCACAAGCAGACGAACAAGCAAGTAGCTAGTCGTATATGGGCACACAGAGTAGTAGTAGATTGATGTAATGGCATAACTAAATCGGGTCAAATCAAAAAGAAATTCTAGTTTGTTTATAGCGACGTCGTTGCGCTGAGTAGGTGAAAAAATTTATTTTCTTAAAATGCGAATGATTTATGCAGGAATAAAACTCTTCTTGTTGAATAAGCGCTACGCACTGGCAGGCGCGTGATTTACACAAAATAGGGTAGAGAGATAGGAGTCATTCTATCGGTCCATCTACAGTTTTGAAGTCTAATCGCTATTCTAACAGAAATATTCAGGAACGTTTGTAAACAAAGGTAATCAAAGTGCTCCGATGAGCATTTCTATATGCAGGCACATACACACACACGTACATAAACAAGCACATGAGCAGCAATGCCAGCCGCAATAAAGTATAGAAGAAGTGCTGTTTAGCACACACACACAACTAGTGATTATGCCCGATCCATCCCGGCACAATCCTTTCGCTTTACCCTAATGGATCTGAGCCCTAATGGATCGTTAATTTTTACTATATCATCCCGAGTCATCTAATGACGTGGGGGGTTCGGAGGTCGTAGTTGTTGTGTATAGTTCTATTACGGCCAGTCGTCGCATTTCAGAAGCAACTCAATTGGTAACATTTTTGCCAGGATTGGCGCGCCTGACGCTGATATTACTTTCAATGTACGAAGCCTGCCAACTGTTTCTTACTTTTTTTTCTGTTTTTTCTTTTTTATGCCACTCAGGGTATGTCGTCTATGCACGCGGGCACGAGGACGATAAAGAGAGGTTAAGGAAAGAGAAGGTATGTCGTTCATGTACACGGGCACGATAAAGAGAGGTTTAGGAAAGAGAGGTTTAGGAAAGAGAGATTAAGGAAAGGGAGGTTACGGAAAGAGAAGGAAATGCATAGGGAAACATTAGTCGCAGGTTGATCCATAGGCGGGCAGTATGGTTAAAGAACCAAAAGTCTCGCTAGTGTGTTGTACGGTGTGCAGGTAACTCCATGGCGTGTGGGTCAGAAAGCCGTGCACATCTGTTAAAGGATAGTTAGTTATCTCTGTAGAATACTTGCCTTAGATATATCCGTGCACAAGCACAACATAGCCCAGATAGTATCGAGAGTTTTGGACATCCATTCGTCATATGGAAGAGCATCTGACCCTTTCGCTGTATGCGGTTGGAGACCTTCAAACAAAGGTTGGAGACACGCATTTGATTTATGCTCTAACTTCTTACTTACTTAGACGCAGCTTGTTTTCCTGTGTTTTCTTTGCTTAGAGCATTGGCGCATAAGTCATGCTCCATACAAGTATGTGTGCATATGTAGTATATATTTTTAGCTAAGCGTAATTACTTATCAAACATTTTAGAATTTTTTTTTTCTCTCTTTGGGGTTTAGATATCAAGATTTTATCGAGAAGAGCAAAACCGATTTCAATTCTCAAGATATATAAACACAAGATATAAGATATAGGATGAAGATATGTAAAAAAACAAATATATATATAACAAAAAATAAAATATATATGTATATGTATATGTATATATATATGTGGGTGTGTAACATATATGAGGCAACTGTCTTTCTTTGTCTAGCGGTCGCCATTTCCCAAAAAGGTTTTCTCAGTGATTTAGTTCTGTGCTTTCTCCAAGAAATAGAAAACATATATGCGACAGTGCGGGTGTACTCATCGTTTTACATATACCTCCAGTATGCATCCATAATATTTATATCCATGCACAAGTTATGTGGGTAAAAGTGGATACAATAATAATAATTAATAGGAAATTTTCCCTCTTCGAAGCAAGCTGGAAAATTCGGGTTAAGTTGACTACAATTTCTTTCTTGTTCTTTACAAAACTGTTAGTTCAAGAATTCAAGAGATTTTCATTCAAACTCTTTTTCCGGAATATGGTTTGTCCATTCGTTTTTTGAAAATGAAATTTAGTTCATAACAAAAAGCATTTTATTATATTTGTGGTACAAGGACATATTGAGCTTTTGAGGATGTATATGACACCCAGAAGGATCTGAGATAAATCCTTCCTTTATTATTCAAAACCACTTTATCAAGCAGTAATTTCGAACTCCTTTCCGAATCGATTTAAGCTTGTCTGTCCCTCTTTCCGTGTATCCCTCTTGAAATCTTATATTAAACTTACAGCTGGAAATTTTGCAGGTACAAGAACGAATGCCATTGAAAACGGTTTGGATTCGGGCACATTTTCTAACGGAAGTGCTTGAGAGAGATCCATCGAATAATATTTAAATTCTTTTCTAGTCGATCTAAGCTTGTCTGTTCCTCTGTCCCTCTTGAAATTTTATATTAAACCTACAGCTTGCAGGTACAAGAACAAACGGCAATGAAAACGTTTTGGATTGGAGCACCTTTTCGATCTCGTTCCACATAAAGCCTTGCTTCCCTTCACATGAATAACTACATTAAGTAAAGTGGTGGGTACTGGCCCGCTATAGAGTTCTTACTTGTTTTTACTAATAATAAAAGTGCAAAGCAATCTCAATATATATTTTATTTATTTACTTAAATAATTGACTTGATTTCATCTAATATTTAAAGTTTTTTGATCCGATAACACGAAAAATATTGTCATTAAAAAGTAGTTAACAATTATTCAAAAATTGAAGACATTTTGGCGACTAATCACTCGAATGTCATGCGATATATTTAATCTTTATAAAGTACTACGAACAACAACAAAACTAAGATAAGAATTATTTCAATGATTCCTTCTCTCGCTCGCAAAGAGTTTCTTTGAATGACTAAAACAAAAAAAAAAAAAAAAAAAAAAAAAAAGGATTTATGGCAACAAGTCCAATAAGAGAGAAAAAAAAAAGAAAGACGAAAAAAAAAAACAAATGTTCGATAAAAATGTGAAATCATTTGAAATATCACGAACGCCATTATCATCAGCAGCATATCAGGCCATATTCGTAAATAAAAGCAAAAAACAAAAAGAAAAAAAAAAAAGAATTTTTTTTTCAAAAAAAAGAAACCTGGACATATATAAAACTCTTGAGACTCGTACAGTATTGTGTATTCATATATATATATATATATATATATATGTACGTATCTGCATACAGTCAGTCAGTTTATAGTGTTATGTACTCTGTATTGAGAACACAGAGGTATAGTGCATTAGTGGAGACAAGTCGTGAGGCGCCGTTTAAATTACCACAATACGTATGTACATGTGTATGTATGTATGTATTTACGTAAGGCATAGCATGACAAAATGAGTCTGACATTCATAGTCATTTCTTCTTCACACGGTTTATCCTTTCCATCTTCTCAGTTCGGTTTCGTTATAACTTCCACACAACACAGGTTCTCAGGGCGCCACCTTAAGTATATATATATTTATGTGTATATGCACTGCACTACTTTGTTTGTACATATGTTTCGATTTTAATTTAAATATTTTTCCTTTTGTAAAAGAAGTAAATTCTAGTGCCTACAACGACAACAACAACAACAACAACAACA
>KK500028.1:20593-34304 GCA_000688715.1 Glossina pallidipes
GAGCTCAAGTAAATGCCAGGTTAGCGTATTTGAAGAGGAAGTAAATTTGAAATAATAAAAAATTTCAAGTTGTAACGAAGAATATTATCTTAAAGTATTTCGGTTTCTTATCCCTAGGGGGATACAAAAATACTTCATGCAAATTTGTGAAAAAAAGCCCAAAGTACTTGAAAAGTATCGCAAAGAGCTTGATAGGTTGTTTGAGGAGAGTACGAGAGGGAAAGATAGATAGGTAAATAGATGCGATAGAAAGAGAGATAGATAACTAAATAAGGAGATAGGCAGATAGATAGATAGATAGTTTTCGTCTCTCCGTCCTTGGGCACATTTGAGGTGTAAATTTTCCAGATCTCTGCATGTAAAAACCGCTCCATGTAATCTCCTAGCGGTCAGGTTGAATGATAACAAATGATGGAAGAAATATGCACAACATGCTGTGGTATAAACCCACCCGAAGGCAACTCCCTAATATCAATGAGGACGGGAGAGGCAGGATGATATTAAGAGAACCAGCAATCCGTAAGGGTCCATCTCAAGGTAAAGCAAAAGCAGTTCCGGCATGAGTTTTTACCGCAAACTAGCGGCCACTAGTTGGCAGTGCGCTGCCACTACATCCGCAAAAAAAAATAAAGATCGAAAGATAGGGAAGGAAAGATAGTTAAACTGATAGATAGTTAGATAGATAGATAGATAGAGAAAGACAGAGAGAGAGAGAGAGAAAGAAAAAAAGAAAGAAAGAGGGAGAAGCAGATAGTTAGGTAGACAGACAGAGAGAGAGAAAGCAAAACAGAAAGAGAAAGAGAGAGAGAAAGCTGGTTAAACTGATAGATAGAGACAGATACAGTTAGATAGTTTAAGAGAGAGAAAGAAAGAGAAAGAAACAGATAGTTAAATAGAAAGGGGGAGAGATAGAGGAAGAGGGACGGAGGGAGAGAGAGAGAGAGAGAGAGATAGTCAGCTAGAAAGATGGGGATGTTTGAGAATCAGGCTTTTCAGAACATAGCAATTAAAAAGTGCCCCATCTAACCAGCGGTCATGTTAATCGACATCGAAAGATGGAAGAATTGAGCTGATTTTTGCAGCACCTGTTATGGTAAAAAGCCATAAGAAAGTGACATTCGAACGCTTAATCTCAGGCGAGGACAAGAAAGATAGGATGAAATAATAAGGATCAAAAATTCATAAGAGTCCATCTCGAGGACCCAGGAAAAGAACATCATTTTCACTGCAAATTTGGCACTTTTTGGCATTAATGAATTATGCTTAAGAAGAAGAAGAAGTTTTGCGAAATCTCTATTGAAATCCTTTTCTCATAGTCTACAAAGTGAACAAGAATGTCGATATCTCGGAACACAAAGTTTTCTTTTTAAGTAAAAAAAAAAAAAATAGTTTTCAGTTTTGAACTGAGCTACACGGGAACTTAGCAAACTGAGCAAACTGAGCGGACGGCCCGATGTTGTGCCATGGGCTCTACCTACGGGCTCTTTCGGCCCATAATTTTGTGCAGGAGCTATATTGGTGTCCACACTCTGTCCCGGAGTCCCAAAAGATAATGGTCCAATTTCCTGTAGGAGCTATATTACTGTTCATACTCTGTCCCGGAGCCCCAAAAGATCATGGTCCAATTTCCTGTAGGAGCTATATTACTGTTCATACTCTGTCCCGGAGTCCCAAAAGATGATGGTCCAAATTCCTGTAGGAGCTATATTGCTGTTCATACTCTGTCCCGGAGTCCTAAAAGATGATGGTCATAACCAACGTGCTTTCAAAGACTAAAGGCTCGGTTGTACTTGAAAAAAACTCCGCTGTTTACGCTACAAGGTTGGGGGAAATTCTAATGATTGCATGATTGCTGTCTATTCATATTATGATCGATTTAATTACGTGCAAAAAAGACAGAATAATGAATAAGGCGAGGAAGTCTTACTCTATATATGTAGCTCTGAGGTTTTAATAGACCTATCTTTTTATGCCTTCAGGTAACTACTCGCTTGCTCTAGAACAATTTAATTGACAATGCATTGAACCCAATTATTGCTTCACTCAGCAAAATTTTTTTCTGCTTTGTTGAGGTATTCCGTGCAGCCATCGATACTATGACCAAAGATCAATGTAAAAAATCAAAGCTTTAGTTCCCCGGATGTTACGTGGAGAAGATTTCGAAAATCGCAGTAAGAAATAATTTCCTTCTTTGAATGATTTCCTTTAATGAAACTTTCAAATTTATCCCCGTTATACCCGCCACGGATTTATGCCTAGATCGAGTAAATAATTGAATCTTTAAGGAAAAGTATTTTCCATGTGCTTCTGATGCTTAAATATCATAACGTAAGCAATAAACGATTTAATTTTTTTTTTTGCCAAAGCATTCGAAAAATAAGAAAATAAATAAATAAATAAAAAAGAAAAAAACAAAAAAATCTCAATGTTTTCTTTATGCTGCTGCTGTTGCTGCCATACATAAAAACTATAATAACTTGACACGTTGATGGTGATAAATGCCATTTTTCTACGGCTGTTTGCATGATTTTATTCAACATACAACAAAGTCTACTGCATGTAAGGTAAAACTGCCAAGGGGGAGGGACTTGAGCGGCATACTTCGTTTATAGGTCTATTTAGTTCTTTATCCACTTGACTTGACATTATAGCTAAAGGAGATGGCGCTTCTAAGAGAGTAATGGATTAAGGCTTTCAATGAATGTAAAGATCAAGTTAGGAGAGGTATTGGACTTTGTTTTTTTTTTTTTTTGTATTTACATCTTATGCTTAAAGTAATTTGAAAATTCGTTTAAAGCCGAGTTTTTTCCTTATTGTTTTTCTTGTTTTTTTTTTTTTTGTTTTTTTTATTTTTCTTCTATTCGTACTTTGACTTTTGTTAATCATATCGTAGTGCACTGAGAGTAGCGTTGCTTGGTAGGATTTTATTAAAAGTGGCATTTGGTTTCGCTATCAGAAATTATGATGACATGACAGCTGTATGAATATTAGTTTGCTTACTGTGCCAACTATATGTATAGCCTGTTAGCCATTTATTTATACATACGTATGTGTTGTGCATGTGCGCGCTCACACATTTTCAGGTGTGTGCCAACTAGATATAAACACATGCACACACACTCACATATATATACATATATATATATATATATAGACACGTTCATGTACTTAAAATTTTAAATTAAGAACGAGTAGCATTTATTAACAAAGTCGAAAACTGAGCGCACATGCAACGTTTAATCATATTGTGTGCTTATACCTCAAGCACCAGCCATTGCAGTTAAATACCTTATAAATTGCAAAGATACATATTCATGTGCATGTGTGCGTAAATGTATGCATGCATATGCATGATTTTACTCATTTACTTCCTTTTTATTTTGATACCCTACACCACAAACGTTGTATTGGTTATATTAAATTAGTGCGGATGTCTGTAACACGCGGAAGAGCTTAAGCAAGACCCATCTTTTATTATACCAATCGATTTAGAATTATAATCGGAATTGATCTAAGTCTGTCTATCCGTCCGTCCGTCCACCCGTCTGTCCGTCTGTCCGTCTACTCGTCTGTCCGTCTGTCCGTCCGTCCGATGTCTGTTCATGTAAATTTTTTTTAAAGCCACAAGTCGCAATTTTCGAGATATTTTAATGGACACAGTGACGTGTTTTGATCCGAGGATGAACGCTATTGAAAATGATTCGGATCGGTTCACTTTTTCGACCACTCCTCATATAACTCCCTATTCGTTATATGGAGAAAAATTGCAATTTTCTTAAAATCTCGGCAAAAATGGTTATGCAGTAGCATTTCGGCATTCTAAGTTGGTATGAAAACTTTGGACCGCCTGGGGCAATTTATGAACCCCCTTTCATATAACGAAAACTGACGTTCATATCACAAAAACGTATCATTTTCAGGCCTTCATGATGAAAACTATATCATAATAGTAAGTTAAATGAACTGTAGCAAATTTGGATCACCTTGGCCTATGTTTTGGATTCTACCTTAATAAGGATTGTCACGAAAATTGATCCCCAAGTTTAACTTTTAATAGGTGGCGACCAAAATTGACCCATAATTTCGTACAACAATGAACTCTACAAAATTTGGACCATCTACGGCTGTTGGTGGACCCTGCCTTATCTAAGGATTAAACTTGTATTACATTAAGTTGTGTTTTGGGCCCGCTTCCCCATCAATACGCACATGAGAAATATGCCTTCATATAGAAACAAGAAATAATTTTTCTTGTTCTATAATAAAAATAAGAATTGTTTTAGACAATGTGGTGTAGGGTATATAACGATTGGGTTTGTCCGACTATAATATTACTTTTATATAGAAACAAGAAATAATTTTTCTTGTTCTATAATAAAAATAAGAATTGTTTTAGACAATGTGGTGTAGGGTATATAACGATTGGGTTTGGCCGACTATAATATTACTTACTTGTTTTCTATAGTTTAATGAATGAAGCGTTGTGTCGTGGTTGGGAAATTGTTTTTTGAAAGCGTGCACGTAATACAACTTACGTACGTATGCAAAATATACAAATTAATAAAAATTAAAAGCTTTTAAGTAAAGCTTACAATTTGTTTAATTAATTGTTACGTGATATACGTGCATACGTAAGCAAACAATTAAGTGCCCATTTGTGTGTGTGTGTGTGTTTGCCTTGTTGTTTTATTGAAGAGGACAAAACGACATCAACTCATATCGCAGAAATACGCAGCGAAATGCTGCTAAAGGACGTATTATACGATTTAGTCATGAACCGCTAGGAAAATCAATCGAACAAGAAAGCAAAAGGGACTAAATTAAGTGCTTGTATAGTATAGAGGTTTTCTTGCAAGCGCAAAAGTATAGGGCTTTAATGATAGGTTTTCTAAGAGATGGCTCTGACTGTGACTATGACTTCTGTTTGAAAGGGGATTAGAATTAGTCGGCGGCATAAGTTATTCCGCTTGAGCGTGTGCATCATCATGGCTTTTTGGGACCTTTGAACAAAACGAACTTTATATCAATAAAACGCCAAAAGAGAGAATACCTAGTTACGTAGGAAAGTGCTGCTAAATCGTCACATTTGATGGGCAATGAATACGTTACGATATTCAAAGCGTGAATAGATGGAATGCCAACCCATCGAAACAACTATCGTGTCAACGATAAAGTTGCATATCTATGGTGGGAATTCAGTAGGTTGTAGTGTAACACTGAGTTGTTCCATGAACTCTTCACTGGAGAATGCTACCAACAAAAAGTTAAACCATTGAGGCGAGCAATAGGAGCAATATGTTAAAGGTGTTTACTTGCTGGGCTTTATATTGCCCAGCAAAAGGTTGGCGGTAATGGACGGGACAATGATAAATGCCCCAATTTATTGATTAGTTCTTGTATTTGATTAGCACAGATTTCAGGGATTCATGAGCTGCTATTCGTCTCTGAGCAGGGCTTCGATTATTACGAGTCAAACCTTTTATGGGCAGCCTCGAAAGCCCAGATGTCTTTTCGACACGAAATCCATACTCTGACGAAAAGATAACCAATTACTGGTTCGATACACTATTCCTTTTTTAAAGAAAGCCTTAAGGGCATTATTTTTAGCTGGAAATTGAGAAAATTTTAAAAAAAATATTTTTTATCGCCAACAAGAATTTATTTCTATATCTAATTTTTAAAATTAATCGGTAAAAGAAAAAATGTAACAAAATTGTAAGCAAAAAGTCGTCTTAACCTTTAAATACATGAGTTTTTATTTGTTAACTGAAATTTAATTGCATTCAGATAGCACGCCAATAATGAAAATGGGCGAGGATAAAAAAAGTAAACTATCAAGGATCCTAGTTGCTGTCGGAAACGATAAAAGAGTTTTGGTAAAAACCTTATACAAAGTTTGCTACATAAAGACATTTTGAACATACGATGCAGATCTACATCGCTATGTGTTTTAGCATCAAACCGCCTTAGTGTAGTTGATAGGTCAAAGTACTTGCTAGTATTTTGACAATGTATTACATGTGTGTGTACTTTTGTAGTTAAACTTAAGTAAATTTCAAATTCGAAATATCTCGACACAATTAACTACACAATGCCGAGGCTATAAAAGCTAAGCGGGCTAACTACTTGCCTTCTAGCATTATTGAGGCGATCATTACGTTCACATTTGCATGGACATTTTATAAATTGCTCTACATAAGTAATGAAAGAAGCGAAAGAAAGAGACTATCGTCGTTGCTATTAGTTAGTTCGCTCCTGACGCACCATTGCATTTCCGGAAATGAACATATCTATGAATTACTTTTAACACGCTTCGCTTAAAAAAAATAAAAAAAAACCAGTTGATGCCAAAAACTAAACTCGAACATTTAGTACGTGGTAACGAATCTGGCACTCAAACTATTTGGAGGAAAATGGCAAGTGTTCAGAGTAGTTTTAGTGGTGAGCCCTTAATTTTATTCAATCATAAGATACTAACTACATCGTATAAATGGAACCTGCTTGCTACGTGATTTATTTTACGCCTAGTGAAATAAACCCAGCACACTTACCATTTACTAGAGTCAAGGGAAATCGTCGACCCGTAGAGTCGTCGACTTCGGCCCGGTACGTTTCAAATTGCAAGTAATTCAATTTGCTCGCATATATTGAGATTGCAAATGCTCTGCCTACACGGCCGGTTCTGCTGTGCAGCTATCACTTTGTAAGGGTAAGTGCTTAGTGTGTTTAAGTGTTTTTTTCTCACATAAAGTCAGCGTTTTGAAAATAGAGAAAATTTATGCATGGAGCGACATTTTTAATAATTCTTGGACTCTGTTTTGACCTCCGTCGTGATATCCAAATTAAAATCGATTCGTTGATGGAACATGTTGCCCACCCCTGTTCTACTATTTTATTACCATTATGACTCGCTCAACAATGTATTGCATTCTGGCCGCTTGCATGCATTATGACTCGCTCAAGAATGTATCGCACTCTGGCCGCTTGCATGCATTTGAGACATATGCAGCACGGCTATGTGAAAATATATTCTTACATGAAACAGAATAAAAGTAACGAGAGTCAGCATATACTTATCCAGACTTTAAATTATTATAAACAAATTATGATTATTGTGGAACAACAATTTTGAATAAACTACACACATAAACCAATTGATTAAATTTGGAGTAAAATTATCTTTTAACCTTGAACTAATAGATGGTTAATTGCGTTTACACTATTACGGGCCATTACCAAAGACCCGGCTATTAATAGACAACCGAGTAGTCAATTCATTTTATTTTTTATATCCACCACAGTAAGGTGGGAGTCCACTCATTTTGTTTTTTTTTTCCCACCCACACCCACAAAGAAGCTTCAGAGACCCTACAAAATATATATATATTCGTGATCACCGTGAAATTCTGTGTTGATTTAGCCGTATCCGTCCGTCTGTGTGGTGTGTGTTATTGGCACTCTCCTGGTCGCAAAAGTGGAAATAGCAATTTCAAATTTGGGGTAGAAACATTGGAAGTTTCTGCACGCCAGTTGGTAGTGAAAATGGGGCCAATTTGGTCAGAGCAAAAGCAGGCAATGCGTGCAACTTTTTAAGAAAAATTTTTGGATTTTTGCTCATTACTCGGAAATTATTAAAGTTAGTTTTCACATTTGTTTTACGTAACAGTTTACTCTTTAGACCCGAAAATGGAACCAATCGGCCATGCCCACACACAGTTACAAGGAACTAAATTTCATTTTTTTTCAGTTTTTTGAAATTTTCCACATTTATGTTACAAAGCATTTTACTCTTTAGGTCCAAAAAATGGAACCAATCGGCCATGCCCACACAAATATACTAAATAACTAAATTTAATTTTATTTCAATTTTTTGAGATTTTATGCTTATTTATCACAAGGCAAACAGGACCGGAATCTTTAAAGCTATTTTATTCACTCCTCAAAGGGAGATATATTATCTGCCTAAATATGGGTTATTTCTGGAAATTATTATGGCAGAGACCGCGATCTGGTGGAATCATTGTTTCTTAATAATACCATCGGAAATGGGTATCAAATAAAAGAGCTTGGAGAGTAGAATGGGAAAAGCATAGTGATGGGTAACTTTCTTACTTGTGTTTTATTCCCTTATATTTGGAAACTCTTCTTCATATATATGTATATTCATTATAAAGGGGATTCGGTTCCTCTTTGTGAAAAGTACATAAATTTCATATAATATTTTAATCTTAGGAGGAGGGCGAATATCTAAAAGTCATTTTGTAAATTTACGAATTTTCAAAGATATTTCTTTATGCTATTTTTTTTTGTTTTTGTTTTTTTTTTTAAATATTATCTCTGAGAGTAATATGAATATTTTTGCTTTCATTTACATGTTCTTATATACTTTTTTTTATCATATCATTTTGATGCTTTTGCATCAACTAGGCGCCACTTAAGCATCTTAGGTAAAAAGATTAAACTTTGACAACAATGCCAACCGCTCGCTCAAGCGGCAGCAGCAGCAGCACTTAAGCAAGCACAATATCAATGTTATAAGGTCTTGAATACCAAAACCAATCGAAAAACGACAAGAAAATGCGCTTTAATGCAATGAAAAATTTGATAAAAAAAAAAAAAACAAAAAAATAAATAAATAAAAAAGAATACAAAAAACAATTCGAACGAAAGAAAACCCAAAAATAAGGAAAAAATCAAAAGCGAAATGAGACACGGAATTAAAACTGGAAGAGGTAGGAGACGAGAAAGAGGAAGAAAACGATGATGAAATAAAGTAGTATTGGGTGATATAAACATTTATGTACTGTTTAGTTGTATTTGTTTGGCTTACGCATCTGATTATAAAAGAGTTAGTAAATCCTATAGAAAACTTTGTCATTTTCATTAAAAAGATTTCATCGAAATTTATTGAAAGCGCGCTTGACTCTTTAAATCAATGTGTGTATGTGTTTATGCGGAAAGTTGCTTGCATTTGTTATTCCATGGGGACGTAAACTGGGTGAAAGTAATAATATTTGTGCCAGCATTGAACAAATAAATCCGCAATATAAGCGAAATTTATTTAAGTCAAGTCATGCAGAAATTTCTCAACAGAATTCTTCTATAACCTTTTCGAGCTAATAATATCCTAAATATATTGATCCCTTAGAACATTTTCTCATTAGTCTAAGGCAGTTCTAAAGACTGCAGTATTCATCTATTACATCTCTGAAGAGCTTTCTCCTAAAACAGTTATAATGAGCATGCGCCGAGATCAAGTGGTTTTATCCTTTCACAGGTATTTTTGATAGGGAAATTAACAATTCCGTTGTTTATTGTTAAAATTACAATCAATTGTGCCTTTACTCTTCCAATATAGCACGATGTGATCTTCATTCCAGTGCACTGAAAACTTAGTTTTTCTTTTTTTTTTGAATATTATTATGATATGATCGAGTGCCGGCGGCCCTTCACCAAAAAGCCAGCTTTCGGAGACTGAATTTTAACTTAATGGTGATTCATAATAGATTGTAGTCTTAGGGGAAGGTAGCAAGCTGGTCAATAAATCAACTTTCGGAAGACAAATTTCGATTGAATAGTGGCCGAATTTCGGTTCAATTCTGATTCATACTAGATTGTAGTCTCAGGGAAAGCCGAATTTCAATTCAATGGTGTAGTAGTTTAGATTGTAGTCTCAGCAAAAGGCAGCAACGGGTTGTTCAATAAATCTCCCAATGACGAAAACTCCTAAAAAAGAAGAAGAAGCAGAAGTAATAGCTTGCAATTCGCCCTGTACGGACATAACTATATGCTGTTTAAGGTTTTGTTTCCTCCTTCAGTTATAACGCACTATGGATGTCAGCAAGACACGAAGCTTTTTTTTTTAAATTTTTCTTTGCCTTGACTGATGGCAATGGCACTTCGCCGAGCATAACGGTGGCTGCGATTACCGCAAAATCGAAATTATTAGAAAGACAGGACTTGAAGGAAATGATTTCTAAACATAATGTCGCTCTAGTACTTCTTCGGTAGCAATGTGGACGACCTAAATAATGGGGATTACTCCAAGTCTTGGCTTATCGCCTAACCTGCATAATGCATATATAGGGTGGTACTTAAATCCCGTAAAGATAACTCATAGCCTAGTAAATAAGAAGCATGACTATCAAGTCGAAGATAGCCGGATGCAATTCCCAGTACGGTAGACCATACTTCACTTACAATTGGCATGTGGTCGACCTACAATGACTATCCGATAGGTGAAAGCAATCGCATACACACCTCCCAGGTTACGACCTCCATCTTCTACCTCTCTCCCTCCCTCTCCCATTTCTTTTTGAGCGCCACCCTGGGGAACATCTTTTGAGCACTAGATCATATTAAAATGAAAGAAATATGATGAACATTTCGTACTTAAATCGTGTTCCATCAGGCACTGTGGTGCTAAGGCTTTGTGGCAAAGACTTACGTGAAAGAGGAAAACCGGAACATTAAATAAATTATTTTCGTTCAAATTAGATTGAATTTCATGATCTCTTTCTCTCGCTTGCTCTTCAAACAGAAACTTACACAACCGCTCTGCTTATTTCTCGCTCTAACCTATGTTAGAGAGAGACTTACCGGCAAACTCTTGCACAAAAAAAAAAAACCAGCAAATGAAGTAAACGACCCAGCTGTTTGAGAAAAACACTGTTTAGGGGAAAGTGTTTTCCACTGTGAACACTGCACACGCTCTTATCATACAATGTGCTATAATTTATGTCTTATATCGAATCAATGGAGTTTATCACATCACTCAATAAGTCTGCAACCAAAGAAGTGACTGCATCATGTAACTAAACGGAATGTTATGAAATTTTGACTCGTACCGTGACTATGGTACGAAAGTCGTATGACTCTGTCAACAGTGTCCCCATCTATGTATAAGACCGGAGACTTATTGAATGATGTGTTAGCTCTATTCTAATTAGCGAAGAGTATAACTTGAATACAACTTTTTTTTGTTTTTTTTCATATGCAAATGAATGATTAAATCATTGATGGAATTTTTAAATTTTTATCTTTTCTTTTTTTGAACATAAACCAACAATAACTTTACTTGAAACAATCATCTGGATGATGGGTCATTTTGGTTGATTTGTTTGCCTTGTCAGAAGAACGATCTCAATTAATCCGAACATTTTTGCACCAACTACAGGTGAGCTTATGTAGAGTCAAGATTATTGTATTAACTGAATCGAACTGAATTCTTTTTTCGTTTATCATGTTAATCATGTGCGATCGAAAGTTCGTAATCGCGATATCGTAGAAGATATAGAAATCGATAAACATTACACTTTTCCAACCTAATGATTAACTGATTCTTTTTTTTTTTTTTGCTTTTGCTTTTCTTTTCCTACTCTTTGTGCTCTCTTTTGCATCTAATTAGTTTAAATGCCTAAAGGTAAGCAAATTCATTGTATGCTTTTAACGAAGTCATTGAAAGAAAAGGATTCGAAAAATGTTGACAAAATCAAATCATTATGTCAATGATTTTCAATGTCAAAGTCTAGTATACAAAGTGGAAAAAAAGAGAGCAAAACAACAAATAAACCAAAGAAGAAGAAAAAAAAAAAAAATAAAAGAAAAACATAACAGAAAAGAACAAAAAAAAAAGAAAACAAACAAACACATTTACAAAAAAAAAAATATATATATATTAACTTTAACGAGGTATAGAGATCATATTTGGGTATCACAACACTTTAGCGGTATATCGTTGCATTTCAGAGAGAGAGCGAAGCGGCATAACATGAAAAGAATAACAAACAACGCTTCTTCACGTCACCTTAGGGCCGACTTAGCCTTAGTCGGCCTAATAAACACAATCGTAAAACAAGTTTGCCTAATTGATCGAGCGTACGCCAAAGTATAAAATAATAATGTGAGGAGAGTGCAAAACACTCCTTACTATATGACGCATATATTGTAGCTTCAAAGTAGTAACGAAGTAAAGTTGATTGAGAGGGAAGTAAGTGAACGCAAGCAAGCAAGCGCAAGACGAAGATCAAAATATTGTGAATAAATGTATGTATGTGCATGTATGTGTGTGTGTGTATGCCTGCTTTAAGACACTGCTTTTGCTGAAAGCTATTGTTCCTAACAGGCCATTAAATGAAAGATCTGCGATTTCGGCTTTGTTGGTGGTGGCATGTTGTTGATTTTAGTGGCGTTATGGTTTTGCTTGTTATTGCTTTTGTTGTTGTTGTTGTTGTTGTTATTGTTTTAAATCAGTCTTGACTGCTTGCGATGAATAAGAAAAATTAAATAAAAGAAAACAAAAACAAACTAAGAATGCGGGATTTCGACATTTATACGTTTTTTTGTTTTTTTAGGTTTCTTCCTTTTTTTTTTTTTCTGCTCTTTTTTCTTCTTCTTCAAATACTACAATTCAGTAACACAACAACAACAATAACAAGAAGAAGTTTGCGTTAAGAAGGCTTTTAAGTGATGACACCAAATCGCTTTTTACTCTTGTCGTTTTATGGTTGCAAAGTAATTCCCATCGCTCCGCATTATATAGATTTTTTCTCTTCGGTTCGGTTGGTTTACTTGGTGTTATTTTTGAGACCTTATTACTTTGTTGCTTCCTCTTCTCTTGTGTTTCACTTTTATGCGTATGTCTGGCGTGGAGGGTCATTAAAATTAATTTGGTTCAATTTAGTTGATGCCAAATCGCTGACAGTAAAATATCGCCACAAACGCCAGCGGTAGGAACATATATATATATGTATATATATAGATATATATATATATATGCACATGCACTCGTATCCGACATACCACCGACGTTATCGCCCTCACCAACCGAAAAACAAAGTAAATTAATAAATCATGCGGTCATTAGCGCTTAAATTCGAATTATAACTCATTTATTATTTCGGGTATTTTGTCCTTTTTCGTTAAACTTTTTTTTTTTTGTTTTTGCTTTTGGTTTTTTGGTTTTTTTTTTTCTTCTGTTCTTTTCTCTTTAGTAATTTTCTGCCCCTCCACCGCGATGAAGTAAGTGCACATAGTAAGTTTGCTTGTCACAGGACCTTTAAGGAATTAAGGAAGACTTGTTGAGAGTTAATTGCGTCAAGGTTAACAATAAAACGGATTATGATTAGCGTGCATTTGAGTTACCAAAAAAAAAAAAAATTTCACATTTTTGCATTTCTATTGATGCTTCAGCCTTCTGTTAGCTGCAAACAGCAAGAAAGGCCATCTCGATAGTTCATCTAAAAGAAAAATGTTTTATTTTAAAAATCAAGTTCTCTTCGTTCTTATCAAATCCGAATAATACGAAAAAGATGACATATTGTTCAAAGCAAATTCTAATCTGTATTTGTTGTGGAAAGAATCGTAAGACAGAAATTACAGACGATACAAGAGTGGTTTAACCTCACTATATACGCTGATCCAAAGGGATTCCCTAAGTGTGAACCCTCAGGTTTTTTCTCCTTTACCTTCTTGGACGAGCTGATTATTTCTCTTCCCCTTTTTCTCACTCATAGTGCGAGTCACGTGTGCCTGCGGGTAGAGATGACAACATTGGTTCACTGCAGATTGGTACTTGTCAGGGAAGCTTGCATACTTACATACATCCAGAAGCCGCTGTGGAAGCATGTATGTCCAGTCCCCGTTTGAATGCAGCAGTTAACCAAGGTGTGAGCCGTGATTGCTTGGGTACGGCCCTTCGGGGAGTATAATG
>KK500028.1:45649-87246 GCA_000688715.1 Glossina pallidipes
TACATACATAGGTGCGTGTGTGTGTGTGTGTTTTGAAATTTTGTTGAAATTTTTTTTTTTCTAAAAGTCATTTAATTACACACTTCTACTTCTGCACTATATAAACTATTCTCGAAACTTTTTGAAAAGCAATCAAACATTTAGTTGATATTAAGTTAAGAAAAAAAAAAAACAAAACACAACACACACAAAAGACAAACATTAGGATTTACACTAAACTCATCTAATTTGATAAACTCCTCCTCTTTGCTTCTCTTTGCTTTATAAGGCTTGAATAGCAAAACATTCGCAACTCGAATACTTTTATGTTTTCTTTTTAAACTCCTTTAGTACAATGAGTTTTGTTTGTTCTTTCTTGAGCTTTGTTCACAAGAGACAAAGAAATCTATGGAGTTTTCAAATATCCGGGACATGTTTGTTTAGTAAAATTGGCACGCATTCCAGGCAGGCCCTATCTTCTACTTTGTCTCTCTCTCGCTGTGCTCCAAGAAAGGCTCAATATTATCTAAAATGATTTCCAGGCAGATTTACTTCCGATAAGTAACTATGAAGATTGAAATGTGAAATCCTTTGTTAATCGCGAAATAAGACTTGCATTGTAGGCTTCACCAGGACCCTGTAATACTAGTAGGTTACATCTAACAAACTCTTGGGTTACATCTTCAAACTGCTGCCTCATGTGTTGCAATAATAAGGCAGTGGTGTATTTATAATAGAAAGTTTCCGTCAGAAAGTGGTCAGTGTACTTGGCGAGCTCCATGGAGCTTCTCATCCATAGTTAAGCTTTTATTTTTGGTCGAGGAACACCATTTTCCTCTTCTAATCTTCTCATTGAATGTCAATAGGAAGCCGGCGAAGCTATGGCTAACCGCAAGCTTAGAGCTGCTTCTCACTCAAACATTTATCAGTCTTGGGCGTCAATTGCAATGGCAATGAAACCAAGTTTTTGTGAGCTACATACTTAGAAAGCTTAGAAAGCTCATTTATTGCAGTGTATCCTTCACCACTCAGACATGCCTTCTTGTATACTTAATCTTTTATAGATCCGATTTGAAGTCAATACGTCTCTCCTTGCCTTTTTCTCTTCTTCGTTTCCATGCATTTATCGAGATTATTGCATTTTTCCCAAACGAAAAGACTTGGCTTTAAATTTGTCCTTTCGCATTACAAAGTTTAAAGGTCAAGATAACGAAGAGCAAAAACTTATCCGGTTGACTTTGTTGCCTTTCATTTCAAAAGTGTAGAGCGTTCATGTGCCGAGCGTCACAATAAATCACAAATTTTTACTTAATAAATGGAACCAAGGTGTCTTATCAGCTATTGAGGGAACGCCATAGATCGTAAGAATGATCAATGAGGCCTCAGAGAACTCTTTCTCTCAGTTTGTTTTTACTCTTTAGCGAATGTTTTCCTATAATTTTTATATCTATCAACGAAGAATGAGTGATAAGGATGAGGAGTATTGTCAAAGCGTTGGTAACGCCCTGAAGAAAACATCCGACACCCCACAAAGTCTATATATTCTGACGAAATGCTAGATTGATTTAAGCATACCCGTCCGTCTGTCCATGTGTCCCTGTGTGTAATGTCTGCAAAAAGGAAGTTGTCGACTACAAATTTCCCAAAATCAAAAGTTATTGCACGCAGGCTGGGATTGAAAGTGGGGTAAATTGATTGAAGGGCACGTTCACAGCTCCACATGTAAACTGAGAACACCTTTATTTTTCAAAAGGAATAAAAAATTGATGGGATAAGTGTAAAAAAATTTGAACACATATTCTATGGGCGATGCTTTAGCACCGAAGAATTTATTTGTACACCTAATGATTACAAATATCGTATATTCATATGTTACGTCATAGGTTAAGATATTTGCCACATTCCATGATCATAATCACATAGTCAAGCCTACTTCCATTTCCTATAATCTTTTCTACCCAGCACCGAGTACAGTCGTATAAGCGATCTCTCCTAAGTAATTTGTTACGAAAAAAAGAAATTCGAAACAAAAAATTAACGATTTTTCTTTAGCATTTCTGTGGAGTTGCATGGCAACCCGATGTCTAACCCAAAGAGAGACAAAGGTTTTAGGCAGGCCTCGTCCTCACGCCCATATACGTATGTATCTCCCCTGCAACTCAGGGAATTATCATTCTCCTGAGAGAATGCCACCAGAATGCCGAGAGCGCCACCGCTGAGTGTACCACCGGGCACCGTCGAGTTAAGCCTTCACCGCAGGTGTCCACCTAAAACGCCTTCAGACATCCAACCACTTTGCCTGCATAGCGCTAAGAACACTTTGCTCTGCTTTCATTATGACTTTGCGATTTCGCGAAGCAGGCTACACTCATTTCGCGCGCTGCCATCAGATTGGTAAACGATGTTTCCGCCCTTAACGTTTTCGAAAAAAATTACGCAAAGCCTTTTACCTTCACCCTCATTGCTTGCATTTTGATTTCGGCAAAAGCAAACGCATCCCTAAGCAACATTTTTTCAATTTTGACTTTTGCCACACAAGGAACCCTTAATATCGATAAAGATAGAATGTGTAACTAAAAAATTCTTTATTGCGCATATATGTAAACATACGTGTCATTTATTTGATTAAGAAAAAAAAAAAAAAATCAGCCTTTTGTTCAATAGATATTTCCTTAAACGAAAAATGAAAAGAAAAGTGTTTAAGTACAGATAACCTCACGTGAGATAAGGGAAATGTAAAAAAAAAAAAAAAAAATGAAATCAGTTAAAGATATATTCATTCATTCACAAATTCATTATAATTTTTTTTTATTTTTTTGAAGTAAATAAAAGTTTGCGTGTTTACATATCGATAACACCCTCTGAGGCAGTAGCATAAAGATAATGTTAACGCAGAGTAAAAGCAAATCACATTTTCCTTTTTACAAAAAATTTCATTTCATGCAAACTTGTACTTGCACGAACATGATTATGAGCCTGATCTTATTAGCTATTAAATTTTCATAAACTCTTAACGCTTTAAAAAAGAAGAAGAAAAGGAACCAATACTTAATATTTATTCTTTATCCTGCAAAGTAAATCATTCTTGATGTTTTACTGTAAGGAGCGCTAGCCGAAAGCCTCCTTTTTGGGTATCGCCTTAAGGCTCGTTATTGAGAATTTGTCCTTTGTCTTATCTATTATTGGCAATCGTTGCGCTATGTCTGCCTGTTCGATTTTGGGAGTTGGAAAGCCCGTAAGGATATTTTTTGTTTTTCTTACACCTTACACCACTTGTGCTACAAGGTATAATAAGTTAGTGCGGACGTATGTAACGTGCAGAAAGGCTTAAGATAAACCCACCCTTCATTCATTCATTCATTGAGAATCATAATTTGAATTGATCTAAGTCTGGCTGTCCGTCTGTCCATGTAAATAGGTGTGGAAGCTATAGGTCGCAATTCTTGAGATATTTTGATAAAATTTGTTAGTTTGACGTGTTTTGGCCCAAGGGTGAACACTTTTGAAAATAGTTCGGATCGGTCCACTTTCTTGACCACTCCTCATACGGCGTATTCTGGAAAAAAATCGCAATTTTTTTTTTCTCGACAAAAATAGCATTTCGGCATTTTAAATTGGTATGAAAACTTTGGACCGACTGGATCAATTTTTCAACCCCGTCTCATATAACGAAAACTGTAATAGCAATTTAATATAAAAAATTAATTTTACCAAATTTCGATTATCTCTTACCCTAACAAGGATTTTCACCAAAACTGATCGTTTGTAGGGCAGAAAAGGCTAAGTTTTAACCTATGGTGAAGAAAATTGGCCCATAATAGTAATCTCACACTAAAATAAGAATTGTGTTAGACAATATACTAAAGAGTAGAGTATTTAATGGTCGTCCTTGGCGGACTATAATGGTCTCACTTGTTTTTGTCAAATTTCAACTTTCTTCTCAAATGTTTGGGATTCTGGCAATTGACAAAATTTATCCGAGTTAAAGTAAAAATAATTTTATATATAAAATGTCCATAAATCTGGTATTAACGATGGTTTTATTATTATGACAGTATTCGTGCCTAGACTTCGTTTGGCATGTGTGCCTTATCGGCAAGCTTTATGCCTTTGCCGTCTAAGTATAGTGAAACCGCACTGGGATTTGAAACTGCACCTACTGACTTGTTAGTCACGACTCTTATCTACTCGGCTATGCTAGGATGAGAATTCCAAAGTTAAATTGCATATGAATTTATTGCTTCATGACGGGAAGAATGAAATCTAAAAAAGGACGTATTCCTTAGCCTTTACGGATTCTAGCTCCATATTGCCTATTCCATAGCTACTTACAGCTTATTAACCTAAGCAGAGTTACGCTTATTACATTCAGATCACAAAGCATTCGCTTTCTCCGTGAGATTATGGTAGAAGTACGCTTGAGAAATGCTTTAAAATGGTGGTCCAAGAATTCTCTTGCATCTCGTTCTTTTCGCCCTTTGTATTGGTTTGTCAAGTTCAGGCAGGTGACAAGCTGAGTAGCCTAAGCTTAGGTATCCTTTCCTTTTTCATTTCATTACCAGTTGCTTTCTGTTATACTCTTGGTTGTACTTTTCTAATATTATTATCTTTATCACCTTCAACACAATCGAGCGATATTTTGTCGGCTTCCTTATCTTTTCCTTCATAATTTTTAATCTGTTGGGAAGTCCAAGTTGAATTTCAATCCCTCTTTCTTAGAGACTTTTTCTTCATAATCCCTAATCTTCAAATGTCAATCATATTTTCGGACAAATGCTTTATATTACATATATTTTAAAGCGGTAAACAAAATTGTATATTAGATAATGTTCCCGCACATAGTATCTATGTAAAAATTGGTTAAAAGTTGCTGGAAACTAATGGAGAAAATTTAGTTGTTCCAATAGCAACTGAGCATCTTTGCCAAGTTTCCCTTTGTCTCTTCAAAGCAAAAAATCGCGTCATGATTATATTCATAACATTAAGAGAAATATTGAACGAATCTGCAGAAACTCAACTGATTACTTAACTATAAAAGCGTGTTTCAAAGAATTCCACAGCTGATTAATTCATTATTAACTCTTGGAAGTTGCAATCTTTGTATAATAGTGGTATGCGTCTGAAAAGTTAGCTTTAAAAATGTTTCATTAACAACTATGCCATTATATATATATTATATATGTACATATATTATATATATATATGTATATGTATATATACTTATATAAGTGTCTATATATACATATATACATATTCCAACTTAAGGACTCGATAAAAGAAATATCTTGATTTGCATTAAATATGAGTCATCGTGCAGATGTCAGAGCAGTTTTTCAAACAAAAGAACAAGAAGGTAAAATAATTTTTAATTTATTGTCCGCTTTTAAAATCTATAGTTACAAAAGCAAGAAAAAGAAAACTAAACTTCAAGAAAATACAAATAAAAGCACTATAATAATACACGGCCGGCCATTAAGTACCCTTCTTCTTCTCATTTAATATAATTTATCAATAAACCTGTATATAGGGAGTGATCGAAAAAGTGATTCAATCCGAATCATTTCGAATAGGGTTTTGCCCTTGGGCCAAAACATATTAATGCATCAAATTTCATCGAAAAATTTCAAAAATTGCGACCTGGAGGCTGAGCAAGACAAAGCGGACAGACGGACAGACAAGCTTAGATCGATTCTAAAAGTAATTCTAAATTAATGGTTACAATAAAAGGTGTGTTTATTACATATCCTTCTCGGACTTGTCGCACACATCAGCACAAACTTAATATACCTTTTTACCTGCAAGTGGTGTAGGGTATAAAAACAAAAGAAGAAAAAATTAAATCAATTAAAACGACAGTGACATTATTTTATACAAGAAAAAAAAAAAAAAAACAAAAAAATATTCATTATCTTTATGAGCAGTAAATATAGAAAGAAGTCTGTTGGTAGAGTGGCGTCAAAATTTCACATGAACAAATGTATGACAGACGATACATAAACCAGATGACAGCGGTCTAATCGACAAACTTGCTTAGAAACAATACATCCGCCGTCCACCATTACGAAATTGCCTTTCATGAATGAATGAATGAATGAATTAATGAAAAGCAATAATGGAAACGAGAACCAAATTACTTATCACAATTTGATGATTTTATCACTTCAATTAAAATATTGACCGTAAAAAAGGATATTAAGGCCGGGTATGTAACGAAAGGTTAACGTTTAAATTTTCACCTTTTCTTTCGTTTTTTTTTTCACATTTTCTTAAACAACATAGGAAGTAATTTTTCAGCCATTCATAGACAATTCCTTTGCTTTATCACACATAGCTAATCGTAAATGTCTCCGTTTTAGACACGCGCTTATGCGATTCAAATATATTTTAAACATTCTTCGGCATCGATTAAATGAGTCCGTTTTTTCTTTTTTTTTTCTCTTAGCAATCTGTAATGAATACTTTTTGCTCGTAATTCCTTTTAACCGAACCAAGTCTAATCGGCTTTTATAGAGCGAGAAGATATTTCTCAAATATCCTAAAAATCAGATCACAATTAAATAAAGAATAAAAAATAATCAACTTCGGCTTTAGGTAAAGATACTTTTAGTTGTTTGTCGCCGCGATTATTGGTATGCACATTCTGTGTCTAAAAAAAAAAAAAAATAAGTTATGCAACGAAAGTGGTCTTGGAGAGAGAGAGAGAGAGTGGTATTCTCTTCATATATCAGGAATTGATTGATGTATTGTTTTCCGCTCTTGAACACAAATTTGAATCATGAGAGGCAGATATATAGACAGTGACTTTCGTTAAGTTCAGATATAATTTTTAAAATGTCAATCATATTTTCGGACAAATGCTTTATATTAGATACATTTTAAAGCGGTTATCAAAATTGCTTATTAGATAATCTTTCCGCACTTAGTTTCTGTGGAAAAATTGGCTAAAAATTGCTGCAAACTAATGGAGAAAATTTAATTGTTTCAGAAGCAACTGAGCAGCGATGATGCATTTCATGTTCAAAGTATCAAAATCGACTTAAAAGCTAAATTAGCCCCTTCGGCTAGGTATCTCTACATGTCATAGGGCGATTTCCGAGCATCATTTTCTTCTTGTTCCCACAAATTGCCACAAAATGCTATGAAGTGACTTACTACCTAAAACATCTAGGAATGACGCCGTATATGGTAAATGCCAGTAAAACAGAATGCCAAAAAAGACGGTGTCGTTCTCTTCAAGACGATTGATCTTGATGGTTAGATTCATGAAGAACCTTGAGCATTAATTCTCCAGGGGAATAAATCCCATAATCGGTAAGACACTGCTTTTAATCGTGCAAAATTTCTTAATTGGGTTTAAAAACACATTTTGGAGCTAAACAAAAAACAAGGCCCGCCTAATTTTGCATAAGACGGCAAGCTTTGACTACAGAGAATATATCTAGAGCGCGTTCTTTCTGATTATCATCTTGTTTTTATGTTGCATGACCAATGCAAATAATTTTTTTATACCTTTCATAAATATGTATGTAACACCCAAAACATATGTATGTAACACCCATTTCAGAGACCCTATATATTCCTGATCAGCGTGAAATTGTGAATTGATTAAGCTATGTCTGTCCGTCTGTCCATCTTTGTGTTTGTCTAGGTTAGGTGTTGATGTGTGAAGGTTTAATACATACAAGTCTTGGAGCGTTTCGAAAAAACCGATTTCTTGGATATTAAAATCCTAAGTGGACCGACCAAGCGTTTATGTGATAGGTATGCGCGATTCGGCCACCGCCGATTATATCTGTCTTCCAAGGTTTTTTTTTTTATTTAGGTGAGCAATCACCCAAGGGACGTCCCTCGTATATGGGAAAGAAGTAAGGAATCTAATGGATGTGTGCCGAGTCGGTAAGGATTATGTCTATGTCCACTGAGCATTTGTCTATGGCTACAACGAAGTATGGTCTACTATACTAATACTAACTTAGGAGTCATGACTCTTATAGACTCCGCCCTGCGCGGGCTCAGTTGGAGTCTTTGTCGATAACATACCTGTAAGCCAGCGAATAGAGGCTAGAAATTGCACGGTACTGTAAAGAGTTTCTATGATTTCTTACTTTCGGATAAAACATCTAATCTTTGCCATACAAATCTAAAAGGTCTGTGGCGAAAATAATCTTTAGGGGACCTGTGCTTCACTTTTTCCTTCCTAAATTCGGTTCAGTCCTACAAAGGCTCTCTTCTCTTAACATTGCACTTATAATATAATTTTTCACGTCATTGCTGAATTATCAATCACTCAGGAGATGCCTTCCATACAACGACGATAGTCATAGGGAGCTGGAGAAAAGATACGTTGCGGTCGTAAACTAGTGGATGTTACGCTTACGCTGACTAACCACTTAATATAACTATGCTGAAGTATGATCTCCGCGAAGGCTGACGTAGTAGTCGCCGCTCTTATCTACTCAGTTTTTCGGGGTCGGAAGAAGAATAATAATATTTATCAAGTGATGTTTGAAGGGTCAGTTTAAATAAGAAAATATTGCTAAGGCGACCACTGAAAACACAATCAGTGCATACGTCGAAGATGGAATAACCCATCGGACAGTTTGAAATAGATTTGACAAATGCAGTTCTAGAGATATAACTTTAAAGGCCGAACCGATTTTTAAGATTTTCCCGGTCATTTAAGGGCAATATTGGAGAAAAATCCACATCAATCAAGAAGAGATGTACACAAGGAAACTTGAGTACATCATAAACAACTATTTACCGAGGCCTGAAAAGATTAGTTAAAAAAGAAACAACAAAAATTATTTATGATTCAACCTAATATTTGCGGGGAGATATAATCCTCGCTACAAGTTATGAAGTTTCCTGGCTTTATTAAAGTTATTAAAATAAATCTTATTTAAATTTCACTATGACAAGCAAAAATACTATACCAGGACGCGGCCCAGTGTTAAATACCCTACGCCACTACGCTTAGTACACTTGTTCAAATAACGACTTTTCAAAATAATGTTTATAGGATTTGGTTAGAAAAATGCTCCAATCCGAACAATTTTCAAGGGCGTCCTTCCTTGGCCACACCTCGTCAGTATACCAAAGTTCATCACAATAGCTGAAAAATTAAGACCTATAGGTTGATGACAAAAAGACAACGCGCACAGACGGACAAACAAATATACATGGACAGACGTCAGATATCAGGCGGACAGACGGACAGGCAGGCTTAGATCGATTTAAATAATTCTGAATCAATCGATATAATAAAAGGTAGATCTATCATAAGCAGACATCAGACGAACAGACAGACAAACAACCTTACATCAATTCAGAAACTGATTCTAAATCGATCGATAATATACAAGTAGGTCTATCCTTTTAAGGCTTACATACATACGCACAAACTTAATACAGATGGTGTAAGGTATAAACAGTTAATAATAATGTTAGTAATTACTGGCGTAACTCGAATTTATTTATGCAATCTTTCGTGTCTTTGTATATGGTATTCGTTTACAATGTCTTGTGAAATTCGATTCACTTAAAATAGCTAGTGATCTGTATCGTACTTGTACTTGTATCGCGTACTGTCAGTATTATAAATAATAATAATTTCTTCTGCCTTATGGACTTACGCCAACAAAAAATACAACTTGACAGTACTTCGCAGGCATAGTTGAAGAAAGCAAAAAAAGTTTCTTCTATATTTTTTCTTCTTTATGTACGATAATTGTGGGCGGGATTTGGTTTACTAGAAGAGACAAAAAAAAAAAAGGAGAGGAAATTACAGACTTCGAGGCTCTACACCAGAACCAGAAATTTAGGAAAAAACCGAAATACTATCAGCTTTTATGCTGATTAGAATCAACTTGGAGTTTTCAATCTTGCAAGGACTTTTTCTGGACTTTAAAAGCATGAGCTTACTAAGAGAAAATTTCAAATGTAATTTAAAGCTTCAAAGTACATCCTATGCAGTGGAAAAAGGGGAAGGGGTCAGTTCCAGGGCAACTAGAGGCGTCGCCCATCATTTGTCGATTTTTTTTCATTTTCAAAGTTAGAGAAAAATTGTCAATGAAAGAAACGTAATTTTTTTTTTATGGTTAAAGGGACAGATAGACAGACATGCACATAGGCAAGTCTAAATCAATTTTCCCATTTTTAATCATCAAGAGTATACATCTTTCATGATTTTATCTAACCCGTTACTAATGTTTCGCAAATAGTGTATAACATAATCCCAGCGATGAATAGACGAAAAAGTCGTGGAGTTTGGTAAAGCCGATGTCTGATTGGTCCAATTCAATAAGAAATAATGGAAATTGCTCTCCAACTGAATGCTGTTTACAAAAGGAACAATGGATCCTGGAAGTGATTTTAGTAACTCTTCCCTTATTTGAGTGGGATGGCAAATATCAATTCGTATATTAAATCAAGGATAATGTTTGCTACACCTTCGGCTCGAACGAGTTCTCCAGAATTGAAATATTGCTTTATCAAGTCAAATGAAAGAACAATAAAGCATCAAGTGTTATAGAAATTATTAGCCTTGACAGACTTAGACCCAACTGGGATTAACGAAAGAAGAGCGAAGTTGACTGTAAAGTCCAGGTAGGTCAATGTCTGTTCGAGTATAGGGCGTTAACACTTACGCCAACCGAATGTATCCATTTTCAATGTAGTTTAAAATTCTTCAAAAGCTTTCCACTCCTTCGCATTATAACGCTTTACCTTAAGATGCATGTTAAAGATCCACAATCGAAGTATTGCCCAAGTGTATTGTATTCCCTTGTGAAAATCCGAATTGAATCGAATTTGAATATTCTTTACAACTGAGTTATAAATAGATTTCGAATTTTCTTCTTCTTCTTCTTCTTTGGAATTTTTTTCCTTTTTTTTTTGTTTTTAACACAATAACTGCATTAATATGTTTTTCATCATTATAACGTATAACGAATCACTTGTCTTGCAGGCGAAAAGAATCAAAAAAAAAAAAAAAATTGTTCCGTAAATAAAAATGCGACAAATATATTGCGCGTTTAGCTCCGATTTTGATTTTAACTGCGGTACTATGGAGGATCGTAATCATAACGCAAGCACCTTGTTACCGCCGCTGACACCAGCACTAGACTTATTATTATTATTATTGTTCTACCTATACCTTGGAATTATCTGAATATGTGAGAAGTGTTTATGTGTATATGTGGACGCAGACACCTTAATGCCGTTTGTTGTTATAAATATTTTGTTGATTTTTTTTTTTACATTTTTTTTTTTTTTTTTTTAACATTTTTCAAAAGGAAAAGTCTGCGGTTAACCTGAACAACAATTTTATAAGCGGGAAAAACGCTTATGTATAAGTGTGTGCATACGTTCATTACGTATTATAGGTACGTGTGTGTATGTATGTATGTATATTATAATGAGAGTTTGTGAATTATGATTTATTTATTTAACACACCAATACACACATAAATAGAAACCGATATTATAATTCTCTGTAGTAATAGTTAGTTAAACTTAATACACTCGCACCCCTTACATATACTTATTACCTGTTTGTGTATATGTTTCGGTATATTTGTTTGTTATCTTATCGCGTTGTCGAAAAGATAAGTTTCACTCTTCGCTTCGCTATACACATACAACCATTCATATATATATATAAACTTAAAAAAAAAAAAAAAAAAAAAATAAGAAACGGAAAGAATGTTATTATTGTAGATGTTTTTGTTGCTGTTTTTGTATCTGTTGCTGTCGTGCTGATAGATATCAGTGTGCTACAAATTGCGCGTGCGTGTTCAGTTTAATGTGCATGTATGTGATTCTATTCCACAAGTACGTATCTACCATATTATGACACACACATGTATGCGCAATTAGCTAAAGTAACATTGGTTCATTGTTCGTTATAGTTGGCAAATACAGGTAACTCTTTACTTACGCGGCGAATGCACAAATCATTTTTATTTTACGCAGCTGAGCTTAGGCGAATATTTGGGTTAAAAAGTTAAAAAAAAATTTATAATATTTTTCTAAAACGTGAACAACAACAGTCTCATCAGGTATAAAGTAGTTTTTTACACGCTACACCACTTATTGTACGAAGATACATTGAGTTTGTGCGCATGTATGTACCAATCAGAAAGACTTCAAATTCATTTTTTATTATATCGATCGATTCAGAGTAACTTTTTAAGCTTGTCTGTCCGTCTGTCCGTCTTGTTTTTTTGTGTTCAATCTGGGAAAAATGATTCGCATCGGATTACTTTTTCGCCCAATGGTGTACCATATTTCCTGGCAAGCCATGTCTCGCTATAGTGATTCTTCCTTTTTTTTTTCCTTTTCATTTATTACATAGATTCCGAGAGATACAGCAACCGGAATATAAACCTCAAAAAGCAATACTTAACTAAAATTTGCTTATCATACGTAAGAGGTTAAGTTTTTTGGTTTAGGCCGCGGGTAAGAGTTTTATGAGAGATGTAATCCTTTTTGAAGATTATGTGAAAAACTTGTTTGCAAACTTAACAGGCTTTTATTGGATCGAAGTACGAAGCAAAAACCCTGACGCAGATCACTTTTATTTAGTATCATAACCCTCTGTTTCCACTTAATTAAAAAGGTTGAGGTTTGGTCACATTTTGCTGCTCGAAGCCTATCTGAGTTTACATTGGATAATGCCTTCCCGATGAATACCTGACCAAAACATTTTGAAAATCAGAAGAAGCTCCCACATACGATTTCAGAGAGGAAACATTTGCGTTTATTTCAAATAAAATAAATTCATGAGCATTGAGGTCATGTGCGATGAAATGCGGTTTGGAAACGGTTCGCTTTGTTGCAAGCTAATCCTTTACATAAAAGTGAATCTTACGATTAAATATATACTTTGCAAACGCCAACACCTTTCCAAGTCTCATAATCGGAACATCTAGCTCTATGGGTATCGTGAAATGGGTAACTGGAGAACTTAATATCAATAAAATGGCGAGTGGACTAAACATTTAGTCTATCTTTCAAAAAAGGAATCGATAGTGTTGGCTGCTAGCACTTGTCTTAATTTTAATCCTAAATGTAATTTGCTTACTTTGATGTAAATACAAACAAAATGGGTAAATAAACAAGGACTTAACGGTCTCATGGTAACATATATATCGTATATGGGTGAACAACTTTTTCCAACAGATTATATATGAAGACTTAATTTTTTTCTTTATAACAGTAATGACAGACCAATTAAAGCATGTCATTTCAAATGCAAAATTAACCTAAATGCGCTCGATTAATACTGCGGTTATGTCGGGTCTATGCAGTCCACCTAATACTTATCGGACATTGACCTATTACATGCAGCATTGGGTCGCCGGTCACAGCAAGCAAATCGAAATGTCTTAACTTCCACCAGTCCCACCGTGAAAGCAATAATGTCCTTAAAAAGTTAATCAACTGAAGTTGAGGTTATGTTCGGTTTACGCCACCAATTAAGCACTGACTCAAATTTATTGTTGTATACAGTAATAGCTGAAGTGGTAAGAAAGGTAACTGAAATCTTTGTAATGAAATTTCCAAAACAAAACTTGCCTGTAAAGGTCTTAAAAAAGGGTGGAACCGCTGATTTTAAACTAATGTTCTTTGCCGTTAAGCCACAAATGACGATTGGTAGCCACTAAAGCTTTGAATTTCTCGATTTACCCCGTCTATATCTGACCGAAAGTAGACTATGTCTTACATGGGTGGGTGGAAGTTTGCCTGGAGACGCTCGACCGCATACAACGAAAGGATCAGGTGAGCATGGGCCACAAAAGGCAAGAGCCGGCTTAATGTGGGCTGTGAAGTGCTTATATATAGATCCTACTTGATCCAAGCTAAATGCATATCTACGGAGACAACAGAGATTTGTCCACCAATCAACAGAACCACAAGGTCTTGTTAGTGTTCCCACCCAAAAGGCCTGGAATTTTAATTTATCGTGCGGCACACTAACGCGACACATCATTCTTTAATCACACTACGCGCCTTTGGGACAATCTGCCAGCTGTAGTATACCTTATCGCGGCTGATATTAAGTCAAAAATACACAAACGATACCCATCCTTCCATCCTTCCGTACCTATAAAAATCTATAGTGACCAGAGGATCATACAACAAGACAAAGAAAATCTTCAAAACGAAATTTTGTAAATTTTATTTTTTATAAATAAATTTTATAAAATTATAAAACATTGAAAATAAAAAAAAAAAAAAATTTTTTAAAAAATGCAACGAAGATACGCCGTACGTCTGAAGGAATTTTCGTCTAGACTCAATGCTCATAAATATTTCTTCTTTTTTTTAAAGCCTTTCGCATCTACGCGTAAAAGATGGATCGCCTGTACAAAAAACATTTCCGTCCATTTGTTGAAATAACAATAAAAATTTCAGGTAAATTGTTTTTTCTTTTTAATGAATTGTTTGTTTATTTATTTGGTTAAATATCAAAAACATATAAACAATGAAAATTCATCATCTAACTTATTTAAATGTATACACACTTTTATTCCCTTAAAATTTATAATTTTCTAATTGTCTTCTTCTTCTTCTTCTTCTTCTTCTTCTTCTTCTTCTTAAGCGGTTTTGCTTCTTCGGTTCTTCATTATCATTAACTGTTTTTCGCGTCCTGATTATTTACTCTTAGGCATTCATACAAACATATGCATGTGAGTGCATGTATGTGTGTGTGTGTGTGCGTCTGTTTGTATGCGTAAATTTATGTAAACATTATGACATCAAATAGAAAATTTATTATATTTATAATCACCACCGAAAGATGACACCGTCACTAGGTTTTTCCATTTTACTTGCAAACCATCGATAAACGCCTCAACGCATACAGTTTGTTGAATCAATTAAGTCATCATATATAGCGCGTTATCTATATGCTCAGGGGATGTTGAAATAAAATGAAATTTCTGTCACGCTTACATCCTGTGCTTGCTCCATCCAATTCTGGTTTGATTCAAATTTAAACCTTGACTTGATCCATACCAATAACAGCTGGTCAACCCTGATAGCGGATGATGATAGTTAAGAGGCCAAGAGGCAGACCGCGCAGCTTAGTTTCCATTGATAAAACAAATTTTTTTCATAGAAAGAATTTCGTCATCATTCGAGCAACGTCCTATCGCTTGCAATAGGCTCGTGCTTGATCAAATTTCCCACATCATAACCATCTTTAGTTTATAAGAGAATGGGACGTAATTAAATCACGTGAATAAGACGATTGCATAAGAAAATCGCTTGAACTTTTAGTGAGAAACTGTTGAAAGACCGACCAATCCAAAATGAGAAAATGTATTGCGATGATGTAAGAAAGAAAACTTGCCCAGCAACAAAAGCTGCCCTTTAGGCATTGGTTTCATGCCAAGGGCGCTCAAATCATATTCTTAATCCACCGCACCTCGATGAACGAAGAAGAAAAAGTTTTGTTGCTTTTTGAATCTAGTGCTAAGTGATGTCATGATGTCAGGCTATCGTATAGCCTGTTATGTAAGCAACGTGACTATGGAGTCATTGCAATTTTCGATATTGGGGTATGATCGAAATGTGGCCGCAACTGTAGTGAATACTTAATCTGAACATTTTCCTTGCGGGAATAATACATTTCTCAGGCCACGGACACGCAAGCTATCTCTTTTTTCCCCGACTTTTGTTTCCCGAACTATTAACGTGTTTTTATACTTGTATAGAGGACATACACAGAATGATTCTTCATAAGAATATATAAATACATATATACATGTGTACAAAAAGAGGTATATATATAAAGGATTATAGATATATACATATGTATATATATGTATATATATATATATACATATATATATATATATATACATATATATATACATATATATATTTATATATATACATATATATATATATATGTAAAAATGTATATAGATATATAAAAATGTATACATATATATATACACATATGTGTGTATATATGTACAAATGTATTGCATGTATTTTGGTCAGTGGCATTTATTGTCGCATATTGCGACTGGCGAAGAGAAGTGAATCCAATACGACAATGCCAGGCGAAAAAAATCATAGCTTAGTCCAAGTTATCGACACCGAAGCGGAATACTCATGACCATAAAGTTGTGCTTTGCATGTGGTGGGATTAGCAAGATGTAGTATATTACGAGCTCACTGCAGATGTCTACTGACGTCAATTGAACAAATTGAGCGATGAAAAAAGACAAGCAGTAGCTTTGAACGGACGCAAAACGCTCGGTCACACTTGGCAAGAGTTGTCAAGGATACACTGTTGGAGCTCGAATTGAAGCAGTTCTGCCGCACCCAAAGTGCTTAGGTGGATTACCACTTATTCAGCTCGATACACCATGGCTTAGTTGGCTTAGGGGTTTCCAAGTGCTGAAGAAATTCAAAAATGGTTCGATATTTGGATCGCTGCCAAAACAATATCCTTGTTTCGACACAGTATCGCCAAGTGGCCAGCAAGATGGGAATAAATTGCAGAAAATGATGGAAAATATATCGATTGTGTCAGTGAAAAAATAATCAAAATACATGGAAATACCTAATGCATGCATACACATGCACGAATGCATGCGAAAGCTACACTCGTAAGTTCAGGTTCAGATTCGTGTATTCAAAGGAATATTGATCTTAAAGTTGTTCGAAAATTCGCTATATACCGGTTCGTTCTGGCAACAGGGAGAGCTTTGCTAAATATTCCAATCATCAAGGGCGCTTTTAAAAATGAATTTCACACACTATTAGTTGAAAATATTTCTACTTTCCCTTAATTCTTTTCTTTTTTTTTTAATTACATCAAACTTATTGAAACACCCTATACACACATACAAACTAAGGTAATGTTAAGAATTACTTAAGTAAATACAAGTCAATGGTTTTTATATCGTATCAGACCGATATTTTTAAACTTCATATCGATTTTATTGAATCAATTTTATTGATACTTTTACCATAGCTCGCCCGCGCACACCAATGTTGGCTTTTGTTTTATATCAAAAAAAAAAAAGAAAGAAAAAGAAAGAAAAAGAAAACACACCACCAATAAGTTTTTATGATTATTAAAGTCATCACACATTAGGGGGTTGATTAGAAGACTTTATTGACCCATGACTCAGCCATAGAAATATGTTGTTTCTAAAGGAATCATTATTGCGTCGGCCATTACAGTTTTGGGTGCGACCGCATTTAAGAACTGAGGGTTGATTCCTATAAATTTTGATGACAACGATAATGATGATAATGATGATAATGATGATGATGATGATGGCGACTTTAAAAATGGGAAAAAGTAAAATAAATGGTTAGAAAACACGATTTCAATGAAATAAAAATTGCGTACACACACATACACACACACACACAAACACACATCCGCATCCTAAATCAATATACGCACAGACATACACAACACTAGATGCGGTCATTATTTATTATATTCAGAAGTAACAACAGCAGCAGCAGCAACAACAGCAGCAACAACAGCAGCAACAACAGCAGCAACAACAGCAGCAGCAGCAACATCGGCATTTTCTTCTATTCGGCCGGCCACACACCATTTGTTATAATCAATTTTAAATGGAAAATCTGTGCATATTGTTGTCGCATTGTAATTGCATTGCCACGACAACTTATTAATCAAATTACTATTTCAGTTAATAGTTGAATTTTCATGCATTTTAGATTAAATATCTAATAGAATAACAAAATTTTGGAAAAAGCATGCGGGCATAATGCGTTTTCGTTTTTATGTAAGTATGTGTTGTAGTCGGTGCAGCCGCTTTTCGACCTCTCCTTTTGCTTCCCCTTGTTGTTGTTGTTGTTGTTCTTCTTCTTCTTCTTCGATAATACATACAAGCCGGCATACAAACAAATATATAAATGATGGCTATTTACTATATCTACAATAGACATTAAACTATCATTTGCTGGCCACCGTTTCTTCTTATGATAATTTATTGTCCATTCTATGAAAAGCTACACGCACACTAAAAAAACCAAGTGATATAAAATAAACATTACTATCGTCAAATATGAAAATTATTATTTAACGTTTTTCATTTAAAATTTGATAAAACTAATAATTGAATGAACGACTTTGCTTAAAGGTCTGCTTAATAATAAGGAGCAACAAAAAAACCTGACGGAATTTCATCATGCATTCGGACTATCATTAAAAAGAGCTCAGTGTACTAGATTTGTATGCCTTCTTGATTAACCGGAAAAACCTTAGACCGCACGCAAGGCACACATGATGTGTGTATGTATGTCCATCCATCTGATGGCTCATTTATGCATTCGTCTGTCTGTAAGTTCTTCCGCTGGCCACATCGTATCTGCGCCCATCTTCACGTCCATCTATCCTTTGAAATGTTTGCGGGTCTGTTTGTGTGTCCGCCTGTCCATCCATTTGACTATCAGTCTCATGGCTCACCAATACACTCGCCTATCTATACGTTCTATCTATCGCATGTGCGCCCAATTTCACGTCCGCCTATTTGTCCAAACGTCAATAGGTTTGTTCTTCTGTTCACCTATTCATACACCTGACGCCCAAATAGCGGTTCAAACGTTCGCCGGTTTGTTTGTTTATCCACTTGTCCGTCCATGTCCGTCTTTCACCTACTTGTCCACATGTCGGTTCGTCTGTCCGTTCAAATGTTCACGGTTGTGTTCGTATCTCCACCTATTCATTCTCATCATCTGACTATCGATCGGCTGGTTCACCCATGCAATCGCTGTAGGCTCCTCTGTTGGCCACATAGCATGTGCGCTCAACTTTACGGCCACATGTCGGTCTCAACGTTCACCGGTCTGTTTGTTTATCCATGTATGTCTTTAATCTGCTCGACCATATGTCTATCCGTTTGTCCGTTCATCTAACTATCAATATTTTCGTCCATTTGTTGTTTCCTCCTCCTGTCCTTCTCTCTGCCCGCCCATCTTTTCTAAGTCCTTCGGTCTACGTCATGCATCTGTGCATTCATTTACCTCTCCGTCCCTTTATCCCTCGACATACCCGTCCATTTGTTTTGCCCTCCTTCCCTCTTTCCGTCCTTTTGTCCCTCTCTCTATCTTTCTACTTCCTTCTCTCTACTACCGCGACTGTGCGCATATGTCCTTTGTCGCGGTCTGTTTCTCTGCCTGTACGTTTACCTTTGCGTTCCTTTTTTGATTTTTTCATTACATTCGTTTGACTTTTCCTATGGTCATGTGTCCGTCCGACTTTCGATTCTTCCTCCTCTCCTCCTCTTTTAACCATCTAGTCAATCGGCTTTCTCTCATATGTCCCTTTATCTCTCCATCCGGTTTTCTCACTTCTCTGTACAGTTCTGAAAACATCCTCAATCGCATAAGTGACATACTAGCAACTTATGAAATGCTCTGTAAATTTTTATATATTGCTTTGATATGATGTGATGTGATATCAAAGATTCCTTGCCACTGAATATTATTAAATAATTAAAGTGTAAATTTGAACAAAAATATCTTATCTGCTAACGGAATTAACTATAAATAATAGAGAAAATTTGCAGAAGAAAATCTTTTCCATCCGGCGATTATATAATAAGCGCAATAAAAATTTGAAATAAAGTAGAAAAACAAGTAATTTAAATAAATATGTGCATGTTTAATAAATGGAAACACGTGTAACCTTGCTATAATGCGCTATTCTGGGACATGGTATCACTCTAATGCGAAAATAAAATTTATGGCAATCGTCTAATAACACATTACTCGTACAATATGATAACGAAACTTTTTGCCGAGCATTACGCAGTCTGTACAGATACTTGGAATTTCATTGTGTGTACATACTATGTATGTATGCATGCATGTGTATGTTCGGTTGTACTATCAAACTATTTTTTGAAGAATAACTCTTCGTCTTTGTATCGTTTCGTTTAGTTTCATTTAACAGGCTTTGGTATAATAGGGAACGAATCTACCGCGTTGTGAGAGGGTTGCCTATAATGATTAATTTGAAATCGTTAAGGAACGATGGGTAGTGCCTTTTTTGGTTGGGCAAAAAGTGTCCGCAGTGGTTAAAAAGTTCTCGTATTAATTTAACTAAATTTATTTTCTGCCGCCTTCCAAGCATTCACCCATTGCTTATAATTAAAGCTTCTTTACTTCTCTTTCTTCTTTCTTTAGCTACAATTTCATCCATTTTAGTTCATTTTACTGTCATTGTAATCGTTATATGTGCAATTGAAATTTATTTTGATCGATTATCTTTATTTGTGCGATTCTTTAACATTACTATGGAGTAACTCTATTATTAACTATACAGTTAATGCAATTACGTCATACACGGCAGATGGCGTGTTTCTTATACGTAATAAAAATTCATTGTGCATTTTACTTTCTTAGGTAAACAATTAATTCGTTTCAGGGAATACCACATTCTACTAGTGCTGCTGTGCAGTATACCTCTTAAAAACCATTATTTCAAACCTTTATTTTTGTGATCCTGACAAAAAGGAAAGAAGTAGAAAAAGCTGAAAGGAACACTTTGCCGTGACGTAAACGAGTAGGTTTGGTAGGTTTGCCAACATTTACAGAAAATGGCAGATTTACCCATGGGACATACTTTCGAAAATATGACAAAATTTTATATCCACCACCGTAGGATGAGGAAAATATTTTATTAAAACGTTTGTAACGCTCAACAGGAAGGATCCGAGGCATCACAAAACATATATATCCTTGATCAGCATCAAATTCTAAACCGGTTTGAAGATGTCCGTTCGTCCGTCCGTCTATCTGTTCGTCTATGTAATGTGTAATGTGCTTTTGTAAAAATTAAGCTATGGACTCCAAATTTGACAGAAACATTGGAAGCTCTTGCATGCAAGTTGGTAATGAAAATGGGCCAAATAACCATAACCTGAGACTTGCACTTCTGTTTTCAAAAATAAAAAGAAATTTGGTTCTTTTGCTCATTAATTAGAAACCACAACGGATAAAATAATAATGTTTGGCATTTATAACCTACGTGTAGCCCTACTGCAGATCTATAAAAAATGGAAAAAATCCGCCATAGTAAATGTATTACTATTTTATGTTTATGTCAAATGCGAGTTTCTTATCTTCATTTTTCCAATTGAAACATTTGCACGAAGATTATCGATCAATTTAACCCATGCAGTATTAATAACAAAAAAATACGTAAAAAATCATAGAAAGACTATGGGAATCTAACAACTGACTTAACTGATTACTTTGTTCAACTAATCTTCGCTATACGTGTTGGCTTTGAAAACTCCGTATATATCTCTCTGATTAGCGGAAAAAAGAAACATAAACACTCTACAGCGGGCTTCCCATTGAAATATCTTACAACACTTTGCTTAATACAATGATTCATGTGAAGATTTTCCACATTAAGGTATTACATGGGACGTGATAGCAAAGGTGGTTCGATGCTAATCATTTTCAATGCGTTTTTGTCCATTGAGCCAAAACATGTCGCTGTAAAAATCTCATTATCCCAAAACATGCAGCTTGTAGGATAGACAAGGTAGACGCACAGATGGACAGACAAGCTTCAAGTCACTTTCTAAATCAATCGCTATAATGAAATGTGGATCTATCTCAAGTCCATCTGGGTGTTGCATACATCCACTCAAACTTAATATACCCTTGTACCGCATGTAGTGTAGGATTTAAAAAAAAAGTTCTCTCTTATCAGTAGTTACATCGCTAGATTATACTTCTATTGCGAATTAAATAAACAATGACTGAGTGATATACAAAAATATTCAATTCGCTCTCCTAATCCACCCTCAAGGGACGTCTGAAGGCTTTTTCCATGCTTTAAAAACATTTGTGCGGATATTCTCTCTGATGAGTTGCAAATATTACACCTGGAAGTCTTCGCTTGTCGATTTACGTTGTTATCAATTTTTAGACGATCCCTTATGTGATCATTTATTGAACTCAATATATCCTCTGCGAAATGGGTATAAAGAAAAAAAAAATTCACATACACTTAAAATGATTGCTTCATTTTTTTTATTTATTTATTTATTTATTTTTTTTTTTTTTTTATTGTCAGCGACCTTTGAACGATTTTCAAACGCAATAACAAGATTAACTTGACCGTGGTAAAAAAAAATATATAAAAAAAAAATAAAGATTAAAAAATTATAAAAATATTTTTGCATAAAAAGGAAGAAAACAAAAAATTCCAGCGAAAATTAATTATAATAAAAGCACTGCTCGCAAATCAATAATTTTTTGATAAAAAAATTTCAACATATTTTTTGCGCGATTTTGAAAAATCGAAATATTTACATGCATACATATATATATATTTATATATATATATATATATATATATATATATATTTATTTATTGCCATTTTATTATTTTTTTCCGTTTTAATGAGGCATAAATTAAATTAAAAAATAAATGAAAAAATCTTTTAACCAAAAAAAAAAAAAACAAAAAATATCTGTGTAACTGTTCTCCTGATGTATTCTGTTAAAGAACTGATTTACCTATCGTTCCTGAAAATAATTCAAATTCAATTATAACAACATATCCGATATCTGGCAATAGATAGTGGCACCAGATAAGTTAACGTATCATTTTAGAGAGAGAGAAAGATTTCGCTTACATTCCAGCCGCGCACCTCATGCGCTGCATATGCGTATCTAACGATAATTTCCTTAACCTACTCCAAGGAAGTTAGTTGTACGATAACCATCTGTACTGATAACTTAAAGACAGAAGTAGAAGTAACTTGAACGAAAAATTTAAATAAAAAAAAGGCAAAACGTGCGATATCTGGGAACACCCCCTTTTTCTTTTTTTTTTTTTGCTCAATTATGACGAAGATTTTCATATATATATTTATATATATATATGTACGCATATCTTCTTTCTTCAATATAAATGTGTGTTTGTGTGCGTGTGTGTATGTGTGCGTGTGTGCATTTTATTTCACATTTCTTCTTTTTTTTTTTTTTGTTTTTTTTTTTATTGTCTCGCCTGCTAGGCTCTCGTGGTGGAACCCAGTGACCCAACTAGATAAAAATATCTAATCTGCCTTTTTCGCCGTTTTTTTTTTTTTTTTTTATAAGATAATGATGAAGATTTGCTATCAATTTTTTATTTTCATAGAGTATCAGGGTTGTGGTATCTGTAACGGCGGTATCAGTTTATTTGAATTGATAATGCTCTGTATTCAAGATAATAAGCGATAATAATTTGAATTTCAATTTTTTCAGCACCAACTTTTTTCTTTTTATTTTCTTTTTTCTCTCTCTCTTTTCGCTTTTCTTTGGAGTCAGTTGGACAGAAAATTTTTGTTATTATTATTGTCTCATCATAAAAAGAATTTTTTTTTATATAAAAGAAAAACTTGTTTTTCAACTTGAATTGCTGGAAATTATTTGAAACAACAACAACAACAATTCATTTTTCAATTATGAAAATCAAATATGATAAAAAGAAAAAAAAAAAGAACGGAAAATACGCGGCATCAACTATTAACATCATCTTCTTCAAGAAAGAGGATAATTTTTATTTTGAGTCTTACGCTATAAAAAATCTCTAAGCAAAGTAATAATAAAATTATATATTAACTTAAAGTTTAATTAAAATTATCATTAGATCATATATATGTATATATATATATATATATATGATATATGATACGTAAAAAAAAAAAAAAAAAAAAAACAAAATTTTAAAAAATTTAAAAAGGAAAAAAATGGTATTTTAAAAAAACGTAAACAATTTTTTAATATTTTTTTAACCTTATTATAGAAAAAAAAAATTAATAAATAAATAAAGTGAAAGTTTATCTTACAAAAAAAAAAAAGTGCTCTTCATCTTTGCACTTCGCAGTAAATAATTTTATCAAACGTTTATTATCTCATTAAAAATAATAATAATAATAATTATAAGAGAATTATTATTATATTCGCGTTTTTCGTAGAAAAACAAAAACCACTGCAATCGTTTTCCTTTTACTACTCATCATAGTTAATAATTTACTTAAATAGCATTTATTGTGTATAAAATTGTTCGGTTGAGTTGCTATACAGTGTTGAATGCAATAAAATTCAAGTTCTTTTTGGGAAATACTTAATTACTTACAGAGCCCTTCAATAACAACAAGTGCCTAAAATAAAGAAAAAAAAAACAAAAAAAAAAACAAAAACATAAGTATGGCGATATGTTATTACTTTATTCAATCAATCAATTTATTACAACAAAAAAAAAAAAACAATATTAAATCAACAAGAAAATCTTCATTCATCATTGTGGTGTTAAAACATTGATGATAAATATATTTTCATGAACTACTTAAGCGTACAAAAAAAAAAAGAAGAAAAATTGTATTCACCTTGGGTTAATATTGCCGTGCATAGCCCGCAACTTCATGTTTAAGTTTGAACTGATGAGAGAATGAATGAAAAAGCAAAAGAGAGGGGGGCGGAAGCATAGACAGATGTAATGTGAGATTCAAAAACAGTCAATGAACGGACGAAATAGTGGATGAAAGGAGTCCGAAGGAGATGGAAGCATAGACAGATGCACTGACATATTCAACAACAGTCAACGGTCAGATGGAAGGGTAAGCGCAAAAACCTAAGGTAGACGGAGACACAGATGGATGCATTGGATGCAATAATCGACAAGTATGTGTCTGGAATTTAACACGGGCCTGCAAAGCGTAATTTCAAGTTACCCGGTAGCACGCGAAGTACAATATTGAGCTTACGCTGCTTATCCTTGAGTAGTTGATCGGCAAGACATTACGCTGCTTCCTCCCCGCCTCTCCATCTCCTATTTAACACTTCCACGTTCTATCTATTAGGAGTTCTAAAGTTTAACTCGGACAACTGTATAGCATAGTTCCAGGTTATCCAATAGCATGCAGAGTGCAATATTAGTGCCACATTAACCCCTAGGCGTCCGATTTCAGCAGTAGCGGACCAGCAAGCTCATACGTTCCTTGGATCCGCCCACTCTAGGCTATCCAATAAAAAGGGGGGCTGCATTATTGATCTTATATTGATCCCGAGAGGTCCGATCTCAGGAGTAGTAGATCGGCAAGTCGATACACCCCTTAGATCCGCCTTCTCCACTCCCTATATAACATTTTGCTTTTTACTATTATTGGTAAAACAAAGCGCCCTCTCGGCTCCGCCTATTCATTTCCTATTTAATATTTAGGTTTACTGACTAAGCACTCACTGTAGCTACAATTAAAGTAAACTCTAACCTTGAAACCTCTAAATTTGAACCCGCGAAAACTGACTTCTCAACCATGAATCTAACCTTCTCGACTGCTCATAGATCAAGAACTGAACATAGAAGAGAAGGACTGCAATTCTACTATCAGAGATTCCAAAGAGAGCCAGCACAAAACTCTGAAAAGCTTATTCCAAAATGTTAAACCAGTACCTGCACCAACACATGCGCGATCACCGGGTTATCTCTAGTCAGACACACTCAAAGAAAGAGAAAGGAGGAAGAAAGATCAGATAAGCCCAATAGGCGTGAGACGGGCGCACGAACTCAGCTAAATCCGCTTAGAATCTTGCACCGATCATACATACACATGATCTGACATACGCTTAAGGGCTCGCCTGAATATTTTAGTGCAAACGCAAGAACAAATTAAGTCAAGAACGAAGATAAAGCATGAACCTCGCTACTGGACAATACCCAGACATTGACCAATAAGTTAGTTCGCGTGTTGTCATAAAAATGCCCGGGAAAGTAAAGTAATTAATGTTATGGCCCATCTCTCTTGTACCATCATGTCCTATCTCTCCACATCCCCATGGAACTAAATAACTGAATTGTATGCTTTTCTAACTAAACAAATTTAAGAATTTAGTGAAAATTCATTCACTTACGCTTATCTAACGTCTGGGACTTAACTAACACTGTGACCCCTAAGAGAAAGTTCTTACGAGCCTACGAGACAATTAAGTTCACGGTTAATCACAACGGTATTTTTTTTGCGAAAATTTATCAAACTTCGGAGCTAAGTAAGATCTTCTCTCAAAATTCTATAAGCAAGAATATTATCAGTAATTGGTCTGGAAATAGTACATAGCAAGGAACTAATTCGAATTCGATCGTGAAGCTTGGCATTCAAGTTTGTTAAAATATATGAAAATTAAACCTTAATCGCGCCTACAGTCCACTCAACTCTATGCAATCAAAGAATATCAGTTTTTCAAAAGAATGAAGACTGTCGCTTATTATATCATATATAATAGTAAGAAAGATTTCTTCGAACCTCATCACGCTGATTATATAATAATTCCGTATGTTACTCGGCTTAAAAGCTAATTAACTTACAAGTCATTGTTTTCCTTAACTGTCTGTTATCGTCAACATATAAGTAAAGAATAATAAGGATTGGGCCTCGACCAAGTCTTTTGTATTCATCATCGCTTGATACTGATAAATAATATGTGGACTTTATATATGGTCTCTGAAGCTCCTCTCTGGGTGCTGTAAACTTTTCATTAAACGAATGAAATTTTAATATTCTATAGTATTGAGAGTAGGCGTGGCCGATTTTCCGATGCTGCAGACCCACATGCCATTTTTTATTGTTGTATCTGTCGTGATTTCTAACTAACGAGCAGAAAATAAAATTTATTTTATTTTTGAAAACAGAGGTGTTTCCAGGTTATACTGTACTGTGGTCGTGTCCTTTAACTGACTTCGCTCAATTTCAATATTAACCAATGCACACGAACTTCCAAACTTTGTGCCAAATTTGAAGCCGATTGCTGCTGTTTTGCGACTGGGAGAAGGTTAACGCAAACACAGATAGATAAATGGCCAGACGGACACGCTGATATCGGCGGAGAAATTAGTGCTATATCTTTCGTAGTCTCTGAGCCTACCTTCTGGACGTTGCAAACGTTTTGACAAAATGAACATACCGTTCGTCTTTTCGTTGATGGGTGTAAAAAATAAGTGCTAGTCTCATTGATGGAATGGCACGTAAAAGATGACTTGACTGTATATTTATGATTGCGTCTACACAATGCCCTTAACAACTGTCATTTTGAAAGAGTTAACTTTATGATGGCGACGATAAGATTCTAAATTTTTTTACGGCTTGGCAAAGCGTGTATGTATACAGGCAGACATGTGTGTCACATAAATTACACGAACAAATTTGTTATCACAAATATATGGCAGTCTTGATAATATGCCATTACCGTATACAAGTAGGTATTTATTAAACGGAAGCCGCAATAGCAAGAAAAGTGCGTAAGCATCATCCCACGAGGATTATGAAGAGGTTATTCCATCGTTAAATAAGTGTAAGCAAAACGCTTTTTCGAAAGAGTTTAAGTTTTTTTTCTGCCGATTTTCCATTTCACTCAATTCAGAGAAGGAAACTCAGATTTTATGTTTAAGAAATTCTTCTTCCATCTGCATGCATAATCCATAGCCTCATAGATTAGCTTGAACAGCGAAATCGGTTTAATCACTTTTGTCTGTTTGTGTATTGAGGTAAGACTTGCACCCGGATAAACTTACCCGAATCGACTTACTCTTCTCGAGTGGATAGCGCATGTACTATGCCCGATATCGAATGCGAACGGTTTTTGTCTTTTGTCACATGAGCGTTAGCTCGATAACGAGAACCCCATGGGTAGTCGGCTTTTAAGCTTTTTAAGGTTTTAAGCCGGGTATAACACTACTGGCGATTTATTCCTAAATTTCTTCTCTAATATCCTTGTCGAACTAAGTCAGTAACGTCGCTCCAAAGGCCCATTCACTATTCTCAAAGAACGGATGATTTCTCTCCTTTTCTTAACTTCAAATTTTTGCAACTCTTTAGTTAAGAACTTCACGCTGCGCCTGCAATATTTCTAAAAAGTGCTGCCAAATTGCGTAAAAAATTAATTTATAATATAAACGATATAAGAATAAAATATCATTGACATGAAACAGTAAAATAGTTATTATATCCATCAGCGAAGGATGAGGCGTATAATCATTTTGTCGAAACGCTTGCAAGACCCAAAAGGAATCTTCAGAAAACCCTAAAGTAAAGATGTATGTATTCTTGATTACTATAAAATTCTAAATCGTTCCAATCATGTTCGTCTGTCCGCCTGTCTATCTGCTCTGCATGATGTCTATGGTGAAGATATTGGCTTCAAATTTGTCACAAAGATTGGAAGTTCGCGCACGCAGGTCGGTATTGAAAATTGAATAAATGAGTGAAAGCACACGCCCCTATTAAAGGGTATATTCATATTATGGAGGAAAGTAAAGATGTATGTATTCTTGATTAGTGTCAAATTCTAAATCGTTTTAATCATGTTCGTCTGTCCGCCTGTCTATCTGCTCTGTATGATGTCTATGGTGGAGATATTGGCTTCAAATTTTGTCACAAAGATTGGAAGTTCGTGCACGCAGGTCGGTATTGAAAATTGAATAAATGGGTCAAAGGACACGCCCCTATTAAAGGGTATATTCATATTATGGAGGATCCTACTATTCATGTGCAAAAATGGGAAGAATCAGCTTTCAGTTTTTTTTAGGTGGGGAAAGCGTTTAAAACCTAGTGAGACGGGCACGCATTAAACTCCCCACGGCACTACTGCTAAGTATTACGTCGGGAGACACGTCTGCGCCTTATATGAACTCATGTATTCAGCACGCTTGTATAGACTCATCCATCTCCTCTACTATATGCCCATAGTTTTTTCGATTGGTGAAAGTGACTTTCTACTTTCCTCGCACGAAGATATATTATTTGTCCGTAAATTTTTAGTAGCAGGGTAAACAAATTTGGCTCCAACATATAAAAAGTCCATGCGTATATTTAGAATGCTTCAAGCATTCTCTGTCTCGGTAAATATTACAAATTTCCTGATGGCCAGCGAAAAAGGAAAATGCTTCAGATATACCTGCTACTTACTTTCTGTATTCGCGATATAACTGGGAGTGTTTTCGGTATAGCCAAAGCAAAAGGCTGCTGAAAGATCCTCTAAGTCTAAGTTATGCTTTATTAGGAGGTTCGCGAACTGTAGCCAAACGCATGCGTTTGCGAACACATAGCCATGTAATGGAAAAGCGCTACTATCGTTTCGGCATACGTACGGGGTAAACCGTACTTTAATCTCGATTGGTATGGTGGCTAATGTAGTAGGTGCTTGGTCGGTAAAGTCATAACACTCGTTAGCCACTTCCTAACCATCAGTGCAATACCCGTCTGAATGATCGCACGCACAGTAAAGAAAAAAAATTTCGCAAATTCGAAATATTGGCGAAAGCGAAATCTAGCTACAAAGAACACTGGCCGGCATACCCGATCTACAATTAAATCCTGACTGGTACGGTGGCAGTTGTAGCAGCTAACCATCTCTGTAATGATCTCACGACCACGAAAGAAGAAAATTTCACGGATTGGAAATATTAGCGAAAGCGAAAAACAACTGCAAAGAACACTGGCTGGAAATTTTTTCCCAATGTCATAAATACACCCAAACAGCCACAGTACTCGCCAAATTTATTGCTCAAGCGGACATAACCTCACAATTGCTTAAGCAATTGTTACGAAACGTTTTGCTTTCGAAGTTTACTTGATTTTCGCTACGTGCTTGTATCATATAAAAATCTTTTCTGATAAAACTTGCATTTTTTCTTGGGGAATCCTTCGAAATATTGCTAGTTGCTTGCATATATTGTGATCACGCTTGTCACGTGAAAAAGGAAAATTTGTACTACACACACACACTATTCAAAATATTTTCCATTTTTTTCTACAACTTTTTCCCGTCTTTCTGTCAACATGGCCATGGTCGTGTTGAAAGAACAATATTTGTTTGGCTGTTGTCCAACCGTCCATCCATTTTCGCTTTTCTTCAGCATTTCTGCCAACTGATCAAAATACATGCAAGAACCTAATACATCACGAAATCGTATGCATTAAGAACAAAACTATGTTACAAACAGGAAATCGCCCTTGCAATCCTCTTTTTACAACCGTCCATCATTCCCATTATTCATTTAGCCGTTTTCCCTCTCTCTCTCTCCCTCTCTCTCGTTGTCGTTCGTGCTTCTTTCCTTTCCTCGTCTTACCTAGCACAAGGTTATCCCTTTTATTATTATAATTTAATCGTAAAGTTCTCTTGTGTCAGGTGGCATGCGCTTCACTATTAGGCTCATTTACACCTTAATGTAGTGTGTAGATAAGTGTGTAGTTCGAGCTTGAAAGACAGATTGACACTATCATTAGGTATACTAAATTCATATCTTATCATCTTCTTTGATATGTGATATCCTCACATATTGGTTCGTAATAGTAGTTGTAAATGAAAGATTGATAGCGAAACTGAAGTGAAAATCTGAACAATGACTGATTAGAAGTCTGACGAAAGAGAAGCCCAGTGAGCTAAATAGAAACAAAACCCTTTATGATATCATTCTATTTACAAACACACATACGTATATATGTATGGGAATATATACATGTGTGAATTAATTGTGATTATATTCCATATGGATGAGGAATATAAAAATTTCAAAGATCTCCCAGGGTCATTACAAATGTATAGGTAATTTTTTTTTTTATGATAAAAATTAAATGTACATAAATTTTCACTTAAATATAAAATGCATATGTGCGTGCGTCAGTCACTATTGATGTCAGCAATTTCTTCGTTCGTTTATTTTACTCCAACATAGGTGTATATATATACACTTGATTTGACAAATATTTGCAAAGCAATAAAATGTGGAAAAATTTTAGTCATTCCCAAGTCATGGTTTATGGCTCATGGTTAGTTAAATCCATTCAATTCCGGCTGAGAAATACATCGGACATAAGCCAGGACATTGAATAAATAAATTTTCGTTTACTATGATTAGTCGAAACTATCTAGCCAGGGTGGTCTGTTCTTGTCTTCTCCTCTTGACAAGCCTGTGCTGACAAGTCTATGCTTTTCGGATGCCTTGTGTTAACTTGAGTTTAATTAAATTCCAAATTTGTTTCCCTTTCGGTTCGATAACTTACTTTAGTGTGTTGCACTTACTTTAGTCTGGTTGCAAAATTATTCAAAGGCTTAGGCTGTCTGGCAAAACTGCAAGAAAAAAAGCCGTCCGCTTTCAAGCCAAGTTAATCGGAATAGCGAGAAAGATGAGAGCACATTAGAGTTAGAATTTTGCAGATGCAAGCAACGAATTTAGTTAAGTGATTTAATAGGATCGACTACAGTTACAAAAGAGACCAATCGCTAGGCCTGATATGTTGAGATCAATTTTCAATTTTCATACCCTACGGCATTTGTGATATAAGCATATATTAACTTTGTGTAAATGTGTGCAACATAAAGAAGGACTTGAGATAGACCTACGTTTTATTACATCGATCGATTGACAATCATTTTTTAAATCTAAGGTTGTCTGTCCGTCTGTGGTCTGTCCATGTATTTTTGTGTGCAAGCTGCAGGTCAAATTTTTTGACAGGAATCATGTTACGTTCTGAAGCTGTTCTGTAGCTTTCTGTAGCGTACCGAAAAACCATATTAATAGACTGATATCGCAATGGGCACAGAGGAAATCGAATTGGCGCTGAAAGCAATGTGCAGGGCAACGGCAGGCATAAAAATATGTTCTGGTATGGCACGTAAATCTGCTGGAACTAAGAAGAACCGACTTACGTTTAGCCATGGGCTTCATAATTGGGGTCATGGGTTCGTGGGGTCATAATTCCTTCAGGTATCATTTGAAAAACCTCGACCTGAGTATGTCTGATACCGATTAATGCAGATTCTATCAAAGGGCGACAAAGACCACCCATCATATTCCATGTGAATGTTAGGCCGTCTGCGGAATCACACATCAAGGGTTTGGCGAATATTTTACACACGCCGGACACGATATTAGGACTCCGATCCAAGGAAAGTGGCAGGATTTATAAAAGTCTTAGCACTAGAGGGCTAGGGGCATGGACCAGTACAATAGTTCGCGTTCGTGGGTTTGCCCACGCCCCTAATAATGATAATAATAATAATATGTTCGTACGATTTTTGTGAAAACACGAAATCATTTTTGAATCATTCTCTCTAATAAAGAGCATAAGTCACTGATGAAAATTAACTAAAGACAATTATTTTCTCTAAAGTAGCTTCAAGTCCTCTGCAAGAATTTATCGTTGTATCAATTATATCCTAATTTAATTCCTAGTCGATCTCCAGCTTTTTTTTGTTGTTTTTGTTTGCCGAAATTAACTGGACTAAGACAATAAGTATGGCTATGTATCTCCGCTCTTCTTCTTCGTGATTCTTCTTCTTCTGAATTCTTTTGAATTCTGCATAAATTTCATTCATAGTCGATCGGTGATTATCAAAGTCTTAACAACGAATGATGATAGATGGGGACAGACTGACAAAGTAAAATTACTCTTTTGTTCTTCTCTTTCGAGGTCGCACTTGGAATTCTAAAATTGCCTTACCGCTGCCCTCTGACGGAAGGGCATAGGAAAAAGTACTTTTCAACTTCAACTTTTTTTTCGCATTTTGATATTTTTTTTTTTTCATTTATTTAGAAAACTTGACAAGTTTTGTTATTTTTATCTTATCTCTTTTTAAATATTTCGTAAACAGTATGTACTTCAATAAAACGGTGAGGTTCTCTTTTCATTTTTTTTTTTTTTTTTTAAATTTTTTTTTTATCAGTAACTGAGTATGGAGTTCGTTTTCTTCTTCTTATTTTTAAAAACAACAACATGTTCAATTGATATATTTTTGGAATATCAGAGCAGAAAAACTTTACCAATACAAGTGTCCCTCTTATTACGCAGCATGATTTTTTAAGGGAATCGTTCTTTTTCCTCTTTTTTCCTTGGGAAGTTGGTTAAGGCGTTTTGTTCCTGCAAGTGTCCCCCTTACGCAGCCTGATTTTTTAATTGAATCCTTTTTTTCCCCTATTTTCCTTGGGGAGTTGGTTAAGGCGTCTTATTCCTCCAAGTGTCCCCCTTATTACGCAGCATGATTTTCTAAATGAATCCTTTTTTTTCCTCTATTTTCCTTGGGGAGTTGGTTAAGGCGTCTTGTTCCTCCAAGTGTCCCCCTTATTACGCAACATGATTTTTTAAATGAATTCTTTTTTTTCCTCTATTTTCCTTGGGGAGTTGGTTAAGGCGTCTTGTTCCTCCAAGTGTTCCTCTTATTATGCAGCATGATTTTTTAAATGAATCCTTTTCTTTTTCTACTTTCCTTGGGGAGTTTGTTAAGGCGTCTTGTTCGATCTCATAATGACGTTTATCAAATTTTAATTTTAATTATCTGAGACTTAGAAAAATCTTTACAGTTATGCTACAAAAAACACGTAGGAACATTATAGTCGGGCAAGGCCCTCCTCTAGACGCCCTATAGTACTTCGCCTAGCATAGTTATTTCCTCATCTAGGTAATATGCCAAGGAACAAGTAAGAACATTATAGTCGAGCAAGGTCGACCAGTAAATACCCTACACCCTGCATTGCCTAACACAATTCTTCTTCTTATTATAAAACAAAAACTTGTATCTTGTTTGTATATAAAGCCATATTTTTCATATACCTACTTATGGAGAAGCGGGCCCAAAACTTAACGTCTTAATGTAGTACAAGTTTAATCTTCACATAGGGCAGAATCAAATAATAGGCATTGATAGACCAAATTTTGTAGAATCCACTTTTCTATGAAATGGCTATGATATTATGGGCTAATTTCCATCACCACATATTAAAACTTCGACATTTCCGCTCTACAAACCAATAATTTTCGTGAAACTCCTTATTAGGGTAGGATCTAAAAAATAGGCCGAGATAGCCCAAATTTGATACAAATAAATTTTTTATGTTAAATTACTACTATGATGTAATTTTCAGTACTTCATGTCGTATGAGTTTCATTGTTGTTACATAAGGCGAGGTTGAAAAATTGCCCCAGTCGGTCCAAACTTTTCAAAGCAATTTAGAACGCCAAAGTACTACTACTACTGCTTGATCATGTTTGCCGAGAAATTTTGAAAATTTCCATTTTTTTTTCCATATAACGACTTTTCAAAATAAGTCTAATAAATGAAATTATGTTTGTGCGGGCGTGCGTGACGTCGAGAGAAGCTTAAGATAGATCTACCTCTTATTATATCAACATCGATCCAAGCTTGTCTGTCCCTCTGACGTCTGATGTCCACTTAGTCTTGTGTTTAACCTACAAGCTACAATTTTGTTGGAATTATATTTTGATACACATGTCCGTCTGTTCGTCTATCCATCGGCTTATATGCGCAGCTGTGCAATATTTGTGGTAAACATTTTCCCGTTAGCGAAAACGAAAATATAGCCTACAAACTTGCAAAAGAATTTGGAAGTGGTTTAAACCTTTCCAAGGACACGGCCACAACGCCTCCATGCCTATGCGACACAAACTTTTCAGCGTGAAAATTTAGTTTTATTACTTATTTTGTCTTTTTTAGGATAACGGTGAAGGGTATAAAAGATCCGGTCACGACCCAATATAATTTCCTTACTTGTTTTAATTCAAACCCGCAGAGTTCCTCTAGATGAACTTTCTTTGCGAGCATAGCCCCGGTATTGCAATTTTTTAGTGCTATTCAAGAGAATAATTTTCTGTTCTAATACATAAAGCATTCCCCACTTATATCCATCCCTGTTCACTTTTTGAAATTTCATATAAAAAGCATTAATATGCATAATATTTGTTCCTCCAGTCGTTGGATCACTGTTGGTGACAGCTAGAAAAATTAATTGAGCCTCCACATCGAACACAATCTGAACGCCGCTAATAAATACAAGATGTAACACAGACTTTACATTGAGCAATCGATTGGCTCATGACATTGCATCAATTAAATGCGTGCAACTGCCAACAAGCAATAATCATTTAAATTTTAAACATTTAAAATTTTAATTAATCACTTCGCAACTAATACCGTTTTTTTTTTTTTTTATTATTAAATTCTTAATTATATTTTTTCATGCTCCTCCATAGTGCTTTCAATTTTTACTGGTTAACACTTCATGCTGCATGCTGCGATGTAAATCTACATCGTATGTTTAAAACCTCATATCTCTTTACGTAGAAACCTTTGCATAATGGTTTTTTTAACCGTTAAGTGCATATTGTTGCCAATTTTATTTTATTGTTTATTATTTTTATACCAATTTTTTTTTATTAAATTAAATTTTAAAATGAAATGAAATTGGTATGTAGACAAATGGCAACAATATGCATTTAACATTAATCGTATATCAGTATTTTGAAGCATGCTGTTATTTAAGCATTGATTTTTTTGTCTTTGATAATAGAAACAAAATTTTCGTTAACTCCCTTTGCAATTTATTGTATAATAAAAAATTTATAGCATTCCTTTAGGCGTTATTTATAAAAATGTAAACAGAACCAATTAAGAAAATTATATACAGCCGCGAACGAATCTTTATTTAAAGAAAAAACAAAGAAATTTCAATATTATATACAATTGCCTGTGCGTGGCCAGTTCTTTACAAGCGCTATAAACTATACATGGATATTCTTGTCTATTGTGTGAGTAATGAGCAAACAAAGCAATTATACGCAGCACCAAAGGATTATGTGCGAACCTTTAGAAACGTCATTAATTATATATTATATATTCTTGATCGTCATCAGTTTTTGCATCGACGTAAGCATATACTTGTATCCGTATTAGCGGCTGTCCATCTCTCCGCCTGTTCATTTGTCCTTCTCTCTATCTTCCCGTATGTCTATCTATTCAACTGTCCATCTGTGAGTATCTCCCTCTTCCATCCCTGCCAGTATCTCCCCCTTCCCGTCTGTCTACTTATCCAACTCTCCATCTCTCCGCCTGTTCATCTGTCCTTCTCTCTATCTTCCCGTCTGTCTATCTATTCAACTGTCCATCTGTGAGTATCTCCTTCTTCCCTCCCTGCCAGTATCTTCCCTTTCCCGTCTGTCTACTTATCCAACTGTCCACTGCCACTCTCTTCCTCTTTCCGTCTATCTAACTATGCTTCTGTCCATCTGTCGGTCTCCCTTTCTTCCCATCTGTCTACATATCCGTCCGCCCATCTGTCCGTCTCTCCCTTTGTCCATCTCTTAAACTACGTAATGCCTGAATAGCACGTTCTATTGCTCGCCAATATCAAGGTATCAGCTTTAAATTTTGCAAAGATATCACAAGTTTTTGCGCGCAGACCCTATCATTCTCCACTGCCGCCTGCTGCGTAACCTAAACTGAGAACAGCTCTGTTTTCAAAAGTAAAAAAAATATTGTCGCATAAACCACGTTACACACAGTAATTGAAAGTTGGAGGAAAATGGCAACAATCAGCCATAGCAGTTCAATATTAGAGAATATCAATATTTGGTTGTCCTTAGGGGTGTTTTTTCTTTTTGGCTTTTTTCTTTTTAAGATAATGGTGGTGGATAAAAAGTCGGCCATGATTGAATATAACTTTTTAACTTGTCTCTTGACAGTTTTCTCATGGCTTTGATGATTCAAAAAAAAGAAAAGAAAAAAAATGGAACTTCAATGGCCTGTAATTTGTGAAAAATAACGTCAAGACATTCAAATTTAGGTTAGTAATAGACGAGCATGAAAAAAGCTGCTGACGCACGAATTCCTTTAAATAGTTTAGAAAACAGTGACATTTGCCCTCCGCTAGCCGAAGAGGAGTCGTCGCAAAGCAAACTAAGCATGGCAAAGTTCCAAGATGCTTGGAACACTCTTAAGGTTCGTACGGCAGATTTTATCTGGTGGAAACAGGCGGCTGCACCCGTCACTACCAATCAAGCCATAACTAATGTCGAAGCAGTAGCTATGTCCGTTGCAGATGTAAACATAACGCAAGCCAACGATTTGCAGCGTAATGCGGCGGACAATGTTACGCTAAAAATCAATCAAGCAAAGGCATTAACCGATGAAATCAACAAAGATAGAACAATGGCCCAAGAAACTGTAATGGAATCGAAACGATTTGTGGCAGATTCAATGCTTAAGCTACAGAATAAAGAGCATGAACTAGAAGCAACTGCAGCAACTCCAGCTGCCGAGATTGATGAAGAAGATTTTCTTTTTGTGTCCGTCTACGCGTCGGATATCTATGATTATCTTTTCAAATTGGAGAGTGAACAACCAATCGATAAAAATCATTTAAAAGGACAAAAGGAAATTGATGCTACCTGGCGGTCTATTTTAGTCGATTGGATTAATGAAATTCATTTACATTTTCATATGAACGATGAAGTCTTCCAATTAACTGTCGCCATAATCGATCGTTACCTACAGATTGTTAAAGATACGCAACTTTCGCAATTTCAATTGGTTGGTGTAACCGCTTTCTTCGTAGCGGCCAAATACGAAATTTCGTATCCACCTTCAGTTAGCAATTTATTGCAATTGACAGATGAATCTTACACTGAGAGTCTGATGCGTCAAATGGAATTAAAAATTCTTAAGATTTTAGATTACAATCTATCGCGACCTTTACCCGTACATTTTCTAAAACGTTTGATAAAAGTCGCCGAAGCAGAGGCCATCGATTACGCCATGTCCAAATATTTCATCGAATTGACTATGGTGGAGACGGACATGACGCATTATAAACCATCCGAAATTGCTGCCGCATCTTTATTCTTAGCCATGAATCTGTTAAAGGTGAAGCGTGAATCATCTAAAGGTTTCGAGAATAGTTATTGGACACCCACTCTTCAACAGCATTCTCGTTACGGAATTGCAGATATTCAGCCAATTGCCAGGAAAATTGCTAAGATTGCCCGTAATGCCCAAACTAATCCATTGAAAGCCGTCTACAATAAATACAAATCAAGAAAATTATTAGGTATCTCTCTACGGTCCGAACTCTATGGGTGTTTAATAGATTCGTTTATTAAACATGAGAACTGAAAGAAAGAAAGAAAGAAAGGAAAGGATGCAAGCAAGCTCTTTATATACGCTCTGGAACAACTTTCAGTGGAAACAAAAAAGCAATTTTTACCAAGACGGCCAAGCTCCGATTTTATATATGTACGTTGCTGTGTGTGTGTAACACCTTATTTTTCCAACGAAGCAGAATTAGTTCTTTTGTTCTGGTTTGATACGAAAGTAAATTGAATGGAAACTTCTAGTTCAAGTAGCTCTTTTACGACATAACGGGAACATCTGGGTAAAGATTGTTTTAGGTTTCAAGTCGCTGTCCTGCATAACATCTATCGTATTTTATTTTTAAATTTTGTTTTTTGTTTTTCAGAATTTCTTTTTTCATATTTTAACGTTTTTTTTTTTTTCAGAATTTCTTTTTCCAATTTATTTAATGAATTTATGAATAATTTTTTTTTTTATTTTTTTTTAATCATTTAATTTCGTTATTCAAATGTAAACCAAATAATTTGCTTTATTTATTATTTATATAATGTCTGACGTCTGAGGCTCTCGAAATTTGGTTTTTAGGAATTTTTTTTTTTTTTTTTGATTCTGTTCTTTATTATAATTGGTTTAGTGCATCCCCCAAACCCTTTTAAACATATTTATGTTAAAATAAATATTTGCTTGTGACCGAATTTTTAATAAGCATCACTGTTATTATTCGATTTTTCATAGAATAGTTTTTTGTGAACATTTATTTCATGCATCTGTCTGTTGTATGAGAGAAGAAAAGCAAACGCGCTCAACTGCGCTTGCTACATAGGGTCAAAGCAGTAGGTAGTTTGGATCATTTTCAAATTGCTTTTGCAAGTTTGTAAGCGATATTTTCATTTTTGCAAAGGGGAAAATGTTTGCCACGCAAATACCATGCAAACTTGTGCCGACCGACAGATGGACATACTTAGATGCATTTCAAATTTGAAAATGGCCAAAAATTTGTATATTTTTTTGGGGTTTTTGAAGTTCGCTTTTGCGCATTAATAACGGTATTGGGGAAAAAAATAAAATTAGGCTACGAGGTAGGCGTGGTCAATTATTTACCACTTTTGCACAAAGACTACAGCATCGCCCGTAGTGTATATGTTTAAATTTTGTGCATGAATAGTGAGCAAAAATTCAATTTTTTAGTTCTTTTAGAAAACAGAAGTATTCTTAGTTTACATGGTACTATAGGCGTGCCCTTCGGCCGATTTGTCCCCTTTTCAATAACAACCTTCGTGCAACAAATTCTCAATGTTTCTAGCAAACTTGAAATCGATAGCTGCATTTTTGCGGTCAGAAGAATATTTACAACAGACAGACAGAGAGACGGACATACTTAAATCGATTTAGAATTTGATGCAGATCAAGAATATCTGTGATCTCTGCTGCTTTCTTCTGGGGTCGTTGCAAAGGTTTTGACAAAATGACTACACCCCCCACATCCTTCAGCCTCAGATGAGTATAAAAAGTGATTTGAAAATAGATATTTTTAGGGTTCTAAACAAATTCACTTTTTTATTTTTCGGACACAGTATAAAATACATTTACGTACCCAGCAAGCTAAATACAAGCATAAAGTATTATATAAAGGCCATATATCTTTAAAAATGGCGGTATAAGTTCTTCAAAGAAGGGCGAGAAGATGTTAATGACATTGTCACAGCGTTGAACGTCCCAGCAACCGATGAAAACGTCGAAGCAATAAAGAAAATAGTTGTAGGGAATCGTCGAATCACACGTTAGCAAAGTCACCGAGGATGTCGCCGTAGCGGTTGGCTCATGGATGTTTTGGAAATGCTATTTCATGGACATTGCACCACGTTAATGCAGCAGCTCATACATCAATTTCTTTGCCAAAAACAACATGAGTAGGTTGCGCATTAGATGTCAAATGTAGGTCTAAGGTCCATATGTGACTTAAAGACACATTGTGATCCGATTGGGGACAATATTGACTATTATGTTTGCTCTCTACTATTAACTTAAATGGCAGATGCCGATAGGTGAGCGCACTACCCGTCAAATGTAGATTTAAAGTTCAAATGTGACTTAAAGACACAAAGCGATCCAATTAGAGACAACATTGATTATTATGTTTGCTCTCTACTATTATCTTAAGGTAAATATTAAAGGGCCGCTAGGTGAAAGCATTATATGTCAAATTTAGGTTTAAAGTTCAAATATGACTTAAAGACACATCGCGTTCCCATTGGGAAAAACAACGATTATTATGTTTACTCTCTATTATTAGCTTAGGAATTATTGCAGGAGCCCAGAGAGAGCTTCAATTAATATTTAAGGCATTAGTATGTTCGCTCTTTATTATTAGCTTAAAGCAAATGATAAATGACCGATTAGGGACAACACTGACTATTATGTTTGCTTATTAACTTAAATGACAGATTTCGATAGGTCAGCGCATTAGATGTCAAATGTAGGTCTAAGGCCATATGTGATGCAATTAGGGCCGATATTGACTGTTATGTTTGCTCTCTAGTATTAACTTAAATGACAGATTTCGGTAGGTGAGCGCATTAGATGTCAAATGTAGGTCCATATGTGACTTAAAATCACATCGCAATCCAATTAGGGACAACATTGATTATTATGTTTGCTCTCTATTATTAGCTTAAGGTAAATGATAAATAGTAGACGCTGCTAGGTGAATACATTATATTTCAAATTTAGGTTTAAGGTCCAAACGTGACTTAAAGAAAAGTCATGCTCCCATTGGCGGCAACATCTTAGAACTTATTGCGGGAGCCTAGAGAGAGCTTCAATTAATTTTTGAGGTATTATTACGTTCGCTCTCTATTATTAGCTTAGAACTTATTGCGGGAGCCTAGGGAGAGCTTAAGCTAGCTTAAGGCAAACAATAAATGAGAGATGCGCGCCAAGAGATGAGAGAGCATTAGATGTCCCGCTCATCATTGCTTGCTTACCGCTCGAATTATAGTCGATTTCAAGTAACAATAAAAATAATTTATATATTATTTGTAATAGTTTGATTTTATTAATTATTTTACGATAACAATTTAAAAAAAAAAAAAAAGTAATAATAATAATAATAATAATAATAATAATAGTAATAATAATAAAGAGAAATTTAAAAATTAAAATATTTCCCGCGAAAATTGACTTTGATGTGATAAAAGTAAAAAAAATTTTAAAAAACAAGCAAAAAAAAAATCTCTTTGGGATATGTTTATATGTATATATATATATATATATATATTTAATTAAAGAATTAACTAATTAAAATTCTAATTATTAAGAAAAAAAAATTTTTCATTCGAAATTAATTTAATTTATTATCAAAAACACTTTTTTCGATTTTGCATTAGAGTAACGATATATTAACCGATATACGTATTGCTTTTCGCGTTCATTAGTATGTTTGCGTGTGTGTGTGTGTTTGTTTTTTTTTTTTTTTTTTTTTTTTTGCAATTTTAACCCCTTTCGTTTTTTGTATGGTTTTAAGCATTTTCTCTTAATTTTATCTAATTATTATCATGTTATTTATATAATTCGTATACTTAATGGGAAAATGCCGAGATTTTATCGCTTACTTAAGAGTATTGAAAAATTGTTCCTAGACAAGGCACAAAAATTTTGTCTTTTGTCCAGTATTTTGATAAAGAGTGAAA
>KK500028.1:103111-138442 GCA_000688715.1 Glossina pallidipes
AGGCTGCTAGAAAGACTTGGCTGTGAAAGCAAGTAATTTTTTCGAAATTAAAATTTCCTTCACACAACTTCAAACACAAATGCTTTTCAAGAACTTTTTCGCAGCAAAGGATTAATCGATGTTGAGTCTGAGCTTTGTGGTAATGAACTTTGCTGCAACGAATTAATTGTGGACCTGAAGGAAGTTCACAAGCGAACTCACGCTAGTTCCAGGAATTTTTTTTTTTTTTTTAATCAACTTGCAAATGGTCGGTCTAGTGTACGTTTATTAGCTGAAATGGAAGCATTTATCGTATATTATATCGTTTACGATAGTTGATCGTATTCTCCTTATAGCTTACACGACTTGTAATACACAGGTATATTAAGTTTGTGCGGGAGCACACCCCGTGGGCGTGGAGTTAAACACACTCGAGCTTGTCTGTCCGTGTTTCCAAAAAAAAAAAAATTCCTGCCACTAGGCGTGAGTTCGCTGGTGAACTAACCCCCTGCTAATGCCAATTAAATCCTTCAGGTCCCCGATTAATTCTTTGCAGCAAAGTTCATTACCACAAAGCTCAGACTTAACATCGATTAATCCTTTGCTTCGACAAAGTTCTTGCAAACCATTTGTGTTTGAAGTTGTGTGAAGGAAATTTTAATTTCGAAAAAATTACTTGCTTTCACAGCCAAGTCTTTCTAGCAGCCTTCACTCTTTATTCATCTGCTGCCGAAATCGTACATAACCTCAAAATTTACTAATCACCGATTTCGAAAACTTTGATTTCGAAGACAGTATTCGTTAGGGTCAAGCAATATGTTGAGAGGTTTTGTTTTTTATATCCACCACTGAAATGTTCGTGGATGGTTTCTTTTTGTTGAAATATTCGCAACACTCGGAAAGAAGCTTCAGAGATCCCATAAAGTGCATATATTTCTAACCCGTGCTAAATTAGAAATCCATCTAATTATGTCTATCCGTTCGTCCGTCCATTTGTCCAACTGTTCATCTGTCCATTTGTCTATCTGGTCGTTTGTCCATCTGTCTACCTATTCAGCTGTCCGTCCATTCATTTCTGTAATATCTACAGTGAACACACACTCACAAAACTGAAACCATAGAGTACACATTTGACAACACCATTACAAGTCCTCGCACGTAGGTGAGTATTGAAGTTAGTCAAGGCAGACGGCTATAGAGCAATTTAAATTGGGAATACCTCCGCTTCATGGGTTGTTTGCTCTTTGCCCTAAACTAGAACAGACATATAATAAAAATTTCCATCAGCCACGCCTAAAATGCATTTTTAATCGATAATCATACAATAATTGGATTAGTTGACCGTACTTTAGTAAAAAAGAAAAGTCGAAAGAGTGTGCCTTGAGCGAAACCCACCATCACACGCCATCGCAAGCGTTCACACGTGAAAACCTATATATTTAATTTAATATAAATTGTGTGCATATTCTTGTCAGGTATCATTGCCGAGCATAAATCACGATTGTAGTCACCCTGTATTGATCTAACTAAGATTACTCCGTTAAGTAGTATGTTTCGCTACTGAACCTACGTTTGTTGTTGTAAAAAAGTTAAACAAAAGCCAAATGAATTCTAAGCATATTTGCCATCATTGAATTATTATCGCTTGACACCTTCTTACTGATCGTGCAAAAACACAACTGAAAGCGCATATAGTTTTAAAATTGATTTTTATGTAAACATATTTTTAATGTGTTTCTTTACACATATTTAGTTCCTATGAATATGCTGTTGAAGACCATCGCCACCAGACGTTCGAGTTAGTTGAAGAGTGACACTTGATTTTCTCCATCAATCGTTTTTAATATGAATGATTGTCGCATAAACACTTGTATTGTGGTTTGTTATTTTGTAATTAATAACTGGCGCTATTTCTCTTCACATACATTTCCCTATATATATATATATATATATATATATATATGACGGCTTATGTCCACAGTTGTTATTATTTATATATGAAGTCATATAACAAACAGTATATATAATGATTTTATTTACTAAAAAGTGTATATATAGGAAGTAAGTTATTAAAGAAGCATATTTTATATATGTACGTGTGAATGTATGTAAATAATTCTTTGGTTTTGTTTATTATTTCAGTTGTTAAGATTCTTTTCTTTTTCTTTTTCTTTTCCACTTTTTTTTTTCAACTCCATATGCATAGTACATGTAATAGTACACGAATACACACCCACACACACACACACATATATCAACTTGGTGAAGTTTGTTGAATGAAAAATCTGCTTAAAGTCACATACGTTCTTCGGAAATGCATCATGCCTGAGTTGTTTTTTTTTTGTTGCATTGGTTATGGGTTTAGCGTTATTGCCGCTGTAACTATGATTTTCTCTGTTTGAAACATTTTTACACCATTATAAGGTGTTTTTCTAGAGCGCATTCTATAGCGCATTTTCAAGTAAAAACAAATATAAATAAATAAATAAATAAATAAATAAATAAATAAATAAAAATAAAATAAAAATATTATTGTTTACACATACATACAGACAAACAAACAAACGTACATATCAGTTGAAAGTATTCGCTTGGAATTCATTTGATTTTATGTATAGAAATTAACATCGAACGGCTATGATTTAAAATTTGTTGTGTATAGAGTCAGTCGATAACAAACGTTATTCGTATAGTATTTCTTCCTTTCTAGGTCACGAATACAAAAATTTTATGATTTTTTTTTCTTTTTTTTTTTTTGCTTTAACAAATTACTATGTCAAACCTAGCGAAACTTATATATATATATATGACATAATAAAGGTAAAGAGAATCGAGTAACATTCTCTTTAAAAAGCATTTCATGATTCAATCCGAGAAGTTGTTTTTTTTAGCATGTAATGAAATTTAATCATAAAAATCCCATTTTCTCTAATAACAGCAACAACACCTTTTCAAGCAGGAAGTACTTCATTTCGATACGTTTCAATGTCTCGTTTTCTATTAAAATCCACCTTCGCTGAAAAATGCAACGATTGAACTGATTTTTCAAAGCTTAATCTGAGGAGATCAAAAGACTAAAAAAAAAAAAAAAATTTGAAACCAACGAAAAATGTTTTCAAGTCATATAATCGTGACTTATAGTAAATAGACAAACAATAGAAAGAAGAGAACAAATCAGAAAAAAAAAACTGTTCAGCTACACATATATATGCGCAAAAATAGACGTTTTCGAGATATAGCAAACGGTCGATAATACCACTGCGTATATGGGATTTTCATTACTTTTTAATAACGACGGAGGCATGGACGTCCGTATTCGATATATTGAATCATTCAAAAATATATTACAAAGAGTCTATGCATCCTGTAGAGGAGTATGCAGTATCGATTCATGCAGATTCTGCCAAGGGGCATGGGATATGTCTCATCGTAATCTATGTGAATGTGAGGCTATCTGTAGCATCAGACACCAAGTGTTTGGCGAGCATTTTACTACGTCGCACACAATATGGGGCTCCGATCCAAGCAAGGTGGCAGGATTTATAAAAGTCTTAGCACTAGAGGGCTAGGGGCATGAACCACTACACTTGGTGTTTCGATCCAAATAATGTGGCGGGATTGACAAAATTCCTAAAACTGGAGAGCTAACAGCATGAGGGTGTACAATAGTTCTTCTAGGCCGTGGTGCGTCTTGCCCACGTAATTAATTAATAATAATGCAGTACGTGTCAGGGAACAAATGTGGCCGCGTGTGTCCTTCTGTCCGTATGTTTATGACAAAATTTGCAAGTTCCATGTTTTCACTCACGTATCAAAACTTAAAGATTTCCTATTGATCGTGATTTCAACTGACGGCTACCCGGATGGACATGGCTTAGTCGATTTCATTACTCAAGCCAGTCGAGAAGATATATAGTAATAGATGTTTTAGGCTGAGCAATAGAATACAAAACAGAGGTAAAGGGGGCGGACGGACGGACGGACGGACGTACAGTACAATTGCATATTAAATTTGTGCGGATGTATACAACACCCAGAACGAGTTTAAATAGACCGACCGGTCGATTCAGAAAAACTCTCTGTCTGTCTTATGCTTCTGAGATATTTTAATAAAATTTGGTACACTGACGTGTTTTTGGGCCCAAGGACTAGAGCTATTTTGAAAAATCTTTATATGAATAATTGTAGGATGGTGTAGAGTATTTCTTGGTAGGCTGTGGCTCACTATAGATATTTTTCCTTTTTAGGAGTTTGTTCGCCATGTTACGGGAAAGGCATAAGTATTCGATGCAGTTAACACCGTACAATGATCAAATTAACATATTCCTATAAATGGAAACGCTCTAAATACTAAATTTAATTGCGTATGCGCATTAACGGGATACATCATGAAACACGTGCCAAAGTGTTGAGGTGCGTAAGCAAGAAGTACAAGCGCATTTTATGCGGGATATTAAAAAGAAGGGCGAAAAAGACATATCGTGCTGTGAACGATTATTACCAAAGTTTCTATGCAACCGAAAAAAACCTCTCTTCTATATGTTAAATACATTACTGAATATGTATTGGGGGGACGTGGAGTTTTGAAAAAATTAGCTAATCCACAAGATATTCAGTCTTCGTAAAGGAAAAGTTCACCCATTCACTTAGTTCTTATATTTGCGCGAAAATTTGCTTAAATATCATCATGATTAGTCGAAAGATTTTGCTGACAGAAGAAGAAGAAGAAGAAAAGTCAAATAAAAAAGAATAAAAAAAACTTGGTAAAGTACATACCCAACCGTTTGTAGTCAACCAATGAAACCATTTGTTAAAGTGACATAACTCTTTTGATCGTTTTGACTATGACTTCCAGTAAATGTGGTATAATTGGGGGGCAGAATTTTTTATATCAATCTTGATGACAACACTTTAAAATAAATTATGATTTAGCTTTTAAACATGTAATGCATATACGCGGATGCAAATCAATTCATATATGTTGGATGAAGAAAAAAGTTCGTGGCGTTTGTTATAATAAATGTTTTTCCGGTTACTTTGGTAACTTTGGTTGTAACAGTCCACACTACAAAGCAAGTAAAAGGCGAGATTTTATAGAAAATTTGAAAAAAAAGAAGCACAATATTTATTAATTTAATCGAAAGTAATTGAGTTTTGAGAATGAATGACGCAAAGTTTGCCAAAGCTTGCGAGAAAGTCTGTGGTAGTTACAGTGAAGATGCTCTGTCCTCGTTAATGGCAAGGAAATATTGTGCTTGCGTGCTCTCTAGAAGCTTCGATGTCAAAGGTTAACCATATTCTTACCAATCGCTCTTCAAAAGGAGAGATAAAGTCGGTACTTGTCATCTTACGGCATCACATATGAATTCTAGATTGGTTAGAACACAATTCACATAAGGTTGGAGGCAAAAGAGATTTCGATATTTGGTCACCACATGAACTAATAAGGACAGACACATACCTGCAGTGGAATTACATTCATCAGCGAAATGCTAATGAGAAGAAATAAAATCGAGCCATGTTTGAAGAGATCGATGACGAACATTGAAAAATAGATAAGAGATGACAATAATGAGCGAAAAATATCAAAGCTGCACAAACGATCGGGACAATGTCCAAATTAGCGTCACCTAAGGTAATGCGCCCATGTTTCATGCAATGTCTGATTAGTTGCTCCCATCTAGCGAATCGAGTGAATCCGCTCCTTACTATCAACCACACAGACAATCAAAGCACATAAATGGAGGGAAGCATCGAAGAAAGATTAATAGCGAAAGCCTCGCCCTCGATCGTGACATTACCAGATCAAACAATGTCTCTGCCAAAAATTGGGAGAGTTTAGCTAAGAAGCTCGGAGCTTCTGTAATGTCCAAAGCAAAAAAATTTCAATCGTTCACGCCCCCCCCCCTCCCTCCCCCGCACTTATTTGATTTTTAAACTTGGTAACACCTAACAGCGACTTACCACTCCAAACGAAGGTATCAGGTCGTAATTTAAGAAAAATTGCATTCATAATCGAATTTTTACTAATTTTGCTAAAATATTGCTATGACGTAAAGATCTGATTTCATGGGTCTTGAAAAGGATTATGATGTGAGTGTGGATGAGTAATTCTAGTGTAATATGTGAATGCTCTAATAGATGAAATTTAATGTCTTTGTTTTTAACATGTTTTTCCTTCACATTCTTAACACATTTTCGAATTCTTTTGTGCCCAGTAATGGGAGAAAGGAGTATGAAGTTTCAATCGTTTTGCAAAGCTGGCGAAAGGTGAAGTTCGGACAGCTAAAGTTAAAATACACAATGGGAAGGCGGACTATAGACTTAACGGACGGAGATACAGACACAAATGCCGGTGGCCAAAGGCAACGAGCGGTGAAGTGACACACATTTACGGAGGGACATACAAATAACGGAGAAATGCTTGGCAGTACAGTAGAGGAATCTATATTTGTAAAATTCTTCTTCTTCTTCACTTTATACCCATCCCCATCATCAATTTATTAAAACATTTGCAACGTTTGCCCAGAAGGAAGCTTCAGGGACCTGGCAAAGTATGTGTATTCTGGATCAGAATCAAATTTTGAATCAATTTAAGCATGTCCGTCTGGCCGTCTGCATCCTGATGACAGGTATAAAAGATTCGTCCATCACAATCAAATATAATTTTCTTTCTTGTTTTCCTTAATTTTAATTAAAATTAAAATTTGTCAACCTACTGATCGTCGGACGTGGTAAGTGAAAAAAGAAAATTCACGACAACAAAAACATCAAATCAAGTTAAGAACAGATGCGTAGCAAATACTCTCAAAGACACCTGGCCAAGTCGACTCCGCTAGTTATACCTAGCAAGTAATAAAATTTACATTTTAAGGGCTGCATTACAACAATAAACATTACAAGCCTTACACAAACCTATAACAACGTCAGCAATGAGTATAAAATTATGAAAACAGAGCAAATACAAGTACTGTAGTGGGCCACGACTCATCATTAAATACCCTACAGTATAAACATGTAACAACTTTTTGAAATGAGGTATCATAAGGGAAGAGGTCGCAAAAAATACTCCGATCCGAATCATTTTTAATAGCGTTCGCCCTTGAACCGAAACTTGTCAGTGTAATAAATTTCATCTCAATATCTCAAAAGTAGTGATCAGTCGGTTGAACAAAAAAAAAATTTGCAAGAAAGACAGACGGACAGACGAAAAGTGATTCTGAATCAATCGGTAAGCCAAGTTTTCCTGGGTGTTGCATACGTCCGCACAAACTTAATACGCCCTTTTATGGCAAACCTTATAGAATAATTATGTATGACTTGGATCGTATACTTTATTACTTACTGTTACTTGTTAGGTCATTTAGTTTAGAATAAAAGGGAAAAAATATCAACTTCTCGGTGTTGATGGACAAACAATGTTACTATTTACCTAAAATGTTTTTTTTCTCAAGCTTTGGTTGCATCGTTATTAGCGAAAACTCCATTTCACTTCTTGATCGCTAATATAATAGAGAGTCCATCGTGAATAAATTCCTTACTATTATTAACTTGACAAGAAAAGCTGACTGACGAAAGTGGTTGATAAGATAAAATTAGAGATCCAGTTCGTCTCTGCGGGCAAAGTTTTCAAAATGGAATCGTAATTTCTCCTCAAAAGGAGAACTACACACACACAAACGTGACATAAGTCATCAATTCGTCTCTTCATGTTATACTTGCAGACTATGCGTGCCTGCTACTACTATGCACTCTATGCGTTACATACACTTTGCATAACTTAATAAACCACCCTATGTCTGTAGGATATTACTATAGTTTCAATTAACTGAAACCAAGTATTTGTTACATTTAACGCCAGCAAATCAAGCAAATGCATATAGAAACATCTTAAGTACATATACGACGTAATGGTGGAATCCTCTCTCTCTACATATATATATATATGTATATGTGTATATATGTATATGGCAATGCTAGGTAATTAATGGTGGTTGCAATACAACCCGCATTACTTTAATGAAATGCTTAACAATAGGTACGGTTTTCGAGGTTAGAAAATTAAACGGTAACAATAACAACAACAATTACATATAATTTTTGTGGCTTACTTGCGTTAAGTAATTATTTATTTTGTAAATTTTTGTTGGTTCGTTCCTGTTCTATTTTTTTTCACACATTTAATTAAAACGTGTTTTGCATAAGTGATACGGTTTGTGTTTTTTTTTTTTTTGTTTTTTTTTTTTTTGTTTTTAAAATTATATTACGTCTATGCATAATTTCATAGCGAAATGCTGACAGAAGTCGCACGCAATTACTTTGCCCCGCATGCTTGCAATTTATGCCAATATATTAAAAAGTCATTATTTAAGAAATCTCCATAAGATATATATAAAGTGCTAATACTTTTTGAAATTGGGGAAAGAAATCATATACGTAGGACATCACTCAATAAGTTCGTAGGATGATATATAGGTATGTCGCTATATATATAAAATGCTAATACTTTTTGAAATTCGACGAAAAAATCATATACATAAGACTTCCCACGATAAGTTCGTAGGACGCTATATAGGTATATCGCTATATATATAAAGTGCTAATACTTTTTGAAATTCGACAAAGAAATCATATACGTAAGACATCACTCAATAAGTTCGTAGGATGCTATATATATGAATCGCTAATACTTTTTAAAATTCGACAAAGATATCATATACGTAAAACATCACTCAATAACTTCGTAGGATGATGTATAGATATATCATCGCCATTATTGACGAGCCCTCATGAAATCTCTTTTGAAAATTAACTTTTTTGCCACAAATTCTTACCTAGACTCTAAACAAAGCTAGTAAGGTATAATAATGATCTATAAGTGGACATTAGTCGCCCACTTACCAATCAATCACCAGATTAATAAACTCTACTTAGTTGCATACAAAGCCTACAAACGTAAAGTACGACTATGAATCGACTCTGATGATTACTTGCAAGCATTCCACGCAACTTCAATATTGACCACGCAACTGGATTAAGAACTGGACGTAGTATAAAACAAACGCTGAATACCTAGAATAGCGGACTGTACGTAGAAGAGTAGAAGAAATGCACTGTCAAGGAATTCCCTTTCACCTTAGAAGCGAAACGTGTGAAATTCGATATTTTAAACTAAAGAACATCTTGTTTACATTCTGTAGTCCTTGGGCGAGAAGTTGTCGGTCCACTAAATTTCATCAATCTATCTCAAAAATAGCGACCTATAGGTTGAAGAAAAGAATATAAGACAGACATACGGACAGACGGGCTTAAATCGATCAAAAAAGTGATATTGAATCGATTGGTATAATAAAAAATGGGTCTATCTCAAGTTCTTTTAGCGTTAATTGGTTGGCGAACCTAATACACCATTGCACCACACATAATGGTGTAGGGCGTAAAAAAAGGAATCCTACATATATAGTATAATAATTGGACGCATAAAATTTAATCGAAGCTGACGTCTATTTGCAGGCTATTGGGATCGAGCATAATTTCAATGTTGTTCACATCAAAATTTCGAGAGCTTTATGATACCTAGGAATGTGTAGTGGAGTAACTATTGATGGATCAACATTCGGCTAATGCCTGAGTTCTATCTTCAGCGTTTGGCAGCTTCTTTAAGGTTATGAAGTAACTATCATCTCTCTCTCTCTCTCTCTCTCTCTCTCTCTCTCTCTCTCTTTCTATCTTTCTCTTTCTCTGTCTTTTTCTTTCTCTTTCACTCTCTCATTTAATGACTCTGCCCTAGTTTTGATGATTGCAGAAATCGAATATAACCTCAATAACGATTAAACAATGCTTCTAGGTATTCGTAAAACTTAGATAAAAATTTTGCAAATTTTGAAAATTCTATTCGTTTTCTAACGCTCTCTGAAAAACACCACCATGTAACGTTAATATAAAATACACTGCTTTGTAGTTCTAATGAACTCTGGCCGACATTTGGAAACTGTAGAGATTGCAACATAACCTTAAAATTGGCTTAGCTTAGTAATCGTCATTCTCTCTCTGAGAAACACTATCCGCTATGTAAAATTAATATGAAATACGCTGCTTTATAGCACTAATAGACTCTGGCCGATACATGGGTAAAGGAGACGGTAACAGGAACTCAAAATCGGTTAAGGTTAATAACCATCGGATTTGGAGTTTACTTCATTTTTTTTAGCGAACTTGGGTGCGGCTCCATTTCCTGTCTCTCCGTCAATCTATCCCTATCTCTGTCTCCCTCTCTCTATCTATCTATCTCTATCTCTCGCTATCTCTATCTCTCGCTATCTCTAACTCCCTCTATATATATCGCCCTCTCTTTCTATATCTATTCCCCTCTTCCCATTTCTTTCTACCTAACACCATGCGTCACGCTTAGTATGAATCGTCAACACGTTGCTCTTCATCGTGCCGTCTTCGAGCTCAAATTGTTTAAGCTTTTCATCATTTTTTTTTTGCCACTGTTACACTAACACTCTTAACATTATTTTAGTGCAAAAACAGATCTAAAAAATTCTTTGAAATACAAAAAAAAAAATGAAAAAATTTCTATGATAAATATTTTATAAGAGAAAAACGTATGCTTTTTTTTTTTATTTTAATATCGCGCGAGGTACAACTTTACGCTAATCTTTAGTGAATGAAACGTTTCTTCACAAACCGAACGGTGTAAAAACACCTGAGTTTGCATTTAATTCCCTTTTTGTTATTAAATATTTTCTTCTTTTTTTTTTTTTGTTTTTGTTTTTCTTTAACATCAGAAATACGATCAATTGAAAGTGAAGCATAAATGTATGGGTAGATAGTGGAACAAGATAAACACTGCGAGACTTTAAATGTTTCTCTGCCCGCTATAAACGAGATTTATTTATTTACTATATTTATGATGAATAAGGCGCGCTTTGCAAATGTAATGCACACGCAATAATAGTTGGAAATAAAAGGAGTTAAATAAAATCTTTCATTAGTCATAGGCTAATGAGAATTTTTTTTTTTTTTTTTAAGTCATTGAAGTTGGAAATTGTATCACATATGAAAATAAAAAGAAAAAAACCCACGTAAACGTAAATATAATCGACATAGAAATATTTCCAGAATATCGATTACAAAATGTTATTATTATTATTTTTATTGAGAAGCACGTGTGTTTTCTTCCTAACAATTTGCCAATTTGACTAATGACTCAAATCATTTTCATGGTAAACAATAGAAAAAATGAATAAGAGAGTAGGCTTGTAATACCTTAATACTGCCCAAAGGATTATGTCTATGAAAATCTTCTAAAGTCGAAGACTAAGAGAAAATCCATGTCCATACTTATATATACACTTATATATATACACATATATATGTATACATATATATAAATGTATATATTTATACATATATACATACATATTATATATATACATATTGTGTGTATCTATATGTATATACAATATATATATATATAGGATAGAACAAGTAATATACGCTAGGATATCTAGTATACATACAACAAGGGCATATATATCACAAATCCGGTAGGGTATATAGCATGAGACAAAGGTTAGATACAAAAAACAGTGAAATTATCAAAAAGTGCGCGCGCGGCGAAAGGCTAAACGAATTACATAAATATCACTGTTAGTTGTCAGGGAAGTCTTGTCAAATTTCACTAATTAAAAAAAAATAACGTGCCCTTGCTCTATCTTCCCAATAAATATCGCGTTCCAAAAAATTTTATTGAAACTGAAGATACGGCACACACATCATCTTTGACCACAGACTGGTTAAATTATTGAAAAGTTCGGGTATGGCGAAAAGCCAGACGAACGAAGTAAATATCACTGTTAGTAGGTACAGTTATCTAGAAAGTGCTGCCAAATTTCAATTAACCAAAACGAAAAAAATAAAACAAAGTGTCTTTCTTTCCAATTATATCGCATTAACTAGTAAGATGTTCCAAGAAATTTGATTCAAACTGAAGGTCTGAAGGTCTCGCTCCTTAAGCACACATCACAAGGTGATTTTGCTCATGAGTTGCAAAAAACACGATTTCTTTCTTATGACTTACGCGGACACCAGATTATGAAATAACAAAGTTGTTTTCCTCCAATGGTCCCTAACAAGCCTAAGAGAATTTCCTTCTTTTTATTTACTCCCACAACAAATGGAGAAATAGTGTTCGCCCATTGCATGTATATATGAAATTGGAAAAAAGAATTTAGATCAACAGAAGTTTTTTCGTATCAAACTGTGGCTTTAAGACACAATTGATTGTGTTTTCAAATTTCTATGCAAATTAGATACCGAGAGAATAAGATTTTGAAAAAGGACTGAATCGAATTTCAATTCACGTGGAATTTTGTTGGCGTTATGTGTTCGGGGAAATCGCCTTTTCGCCTTAACTAAACTCGCGAACAGCAATCCTGAACGCTTAATAACTGCTTGCATGCTTATAAAGCTTTCAGTTTTTCAATTCTTGCCCTAACAGTAAACAAGCAGGCTTCGAGGATGGAATTTAAACATTCACTTTTAAAAGACTATTTTCACTTCAAAATTAAATTTGGTCGGGACCAAATCTTCTATACCCACCACCGTTATACTAAAAAAAACAAAAGAGGTAAAAGAACTAATTTTCATGCTCTATAACTCTATATGGAGTGCGGGTTTTTCTATTTTCAAAATAAAAATTTTTGTCATACAGGCATGTGAGCGTTGTAGGCGTGTCCTTTGAAAAGTTTAGATCAATTCCAAATTCTTTTGCGAATTTTTAGGCGATATTTTCACTTTCGCTAACGAAAGAACGTTTACCACAAATACTATAAAGATGCGCAAACAGACAGATGGACAGAGGAACAGGCGAACATGTTTAGGTGTATTCCAAATTTCAAACTGTAGGCGATATCATCAGTTTCGCTAACGGAAGAGCATTTACTACAAATACTACACAGTTTGTGCAGGCAGACGGACGGACGTGCTTATATGCATTCCAAACCTGAAACTGGCCAAGAATTTGTATACAATTTATAGGATTTTTGAAGCTTGTTTCCGCGTATTATAAACAAATTGAAAAAACAATTAACCTTTGATGCGCTATAGTATAGAGCAGGCGTGGTTTATTTTTTCCATTTCTGTACACAAATGCTACAGCATCGTCCATAGAATATGCGTTCAAATTTTTGCACATTTATTTGCTATACTTTATGAGTAACGAGCAAAACAACACATTTTCCTTTCCTTTTGAAAAACAGAGACGATGTCAGTTTACGTGGTGCGGTAGGCGTAGCTTTTGATCGATTTGGCTCATTTTCAATACCAAGCTGAATGTAAGAACTTCCAAAGTTTCTGTCAAATTTGAAGTCGATAGCTTCATTTTTGCGACCAAGAGAATGCCGACAATAAACACTGAACAGATGGACAGACATAGCTTAATCAATTCGGAATTTCACGCTAATCAAGAATATATATAAACGTTATAGGCTAGGAAGCTTCCTTTCAGATGTTACATACATTATGAAAAAAACAAAAAACAAAATGAATATACCCCTCATATGCTTCCGCGATGGGTATAAAGAAGAAGCATGAAAAATAAATAAAAAAAGACTATAAGCAAAACTAGCTATTAATTTTGTTAAGATTTAGACAAACAGCTTCGTGTTCATCCTAATTACACTGAGGACGGACAACCCTCCCAACTCAAAGTACCAAAAAAAAAAATGTAATAAATTTTAACTTACCCTTGCGACAATACCGGGCTGGGTGGCGATGTAAAATACGACATAGAATTCTGATCGGTGGTTAGCAAACCGTAGATGTCGCGGTGGCTGCTGGCATTGGCGTTTGTTAGTTGGGTAAAACTTTGCAAAGTCGCCACATCGCCCGTTTGCGATAGGGCCGACGAAGGTGACGGACTATTTCCACCCGAACTAACCGAATTATTTTGATGTAAATGATGTATGGTCTGCAGGTGATTGGAAGACTGTAAATGAGCCGGAGCGATTGCGGTAAGCGTACTTAGTTCGTGGCCTAAATTTGCACTATGATGATATGTATCCTTTAAGGTTTGCGCATCGACGACTGAATTTAAATTTGTTAAATAACTGACAGCCGTGTGATGATCATCTAAGCATTCGCCTTTCAATGTGTCCTGGATAACTTCATCGATATTGGTCGGAGTGTGCGGTGTAGTGGCTGTCGTGCCCACTAATTGCGTATGCTGATGCAAATGCTCATGACCCGTGGGCGCATAAGAGGTAGAATAGAGGGTTGTATTCGAACGCATTGTGTCGTCGTGCAGCGTATACGAACCGTTTGCTAATGTCGTAGCCGCAGTAATCGCAGCGCCCGGATTAATTAAATGCGCCGGATAATATGCTAAATTTTGTGGATGCGTGTGATGATGATGATGATGATGATGTTGTTGTTGTTGTTGCGAGTGCTGCTGTAGCTGAGTTAAAGTCGATGTCAGTAATTGACTTGTAAGATCGTTAACCGACTGAGTATGATTTAATGATAAATCATAGGCACAATTGCTATAAACATTCAACCATTGATCGGCGGACGGTTGATGCGTGTAATGATGGGCATGTTCTTGTAGCTGTTCTGAACTTGTGATAGATTGTTGTTGCGCGCTTTGATTAGCCGATTGCGGCGTTGGAATTCCAATTACCGCTAAATTAAGATTTGGATCACTTGTTGAACTGAGTATATTGGACGTTTGTGAATCGTATTCCACTGTTTGTACACTAAACGAATTTTCAGAATGCTGTTGTTGTTGTTGCGAATGCTGATGCTGATGATGCGGATGATGCGGATGATGATGATGATGATGCTGTTGTTGTTGTTGTTGCGCGTTATGATTATAATTTGTTATAATTACGGTATTATTTACACCACGATAATTTACCGGTTGTTGCTGTTGTTGTTGTTGTAATTCATTATTTAAAGTTTTCTCAAATTCTTCTTCACAATTTTCTAATTTTTCTTGATAATTTTCACTAATTGTTGTCGCCGCTGTTGTCGGTGTTGTTGTTGGTGTTGTTGTTGCTGCATTTATCACGGATTTTGCAGATGAATTATTGTTATCGTTACGATTTATTTGACTATTATTGCTATTATTGCTCTCGATATTACACTTATTAACCTTATCAGTTGTTTGTGTGTGATGACGATGAATTATCACGGCGGTGGCGGCTTCGCATACGTCACCGTTACAATTATCTTGAAGTTTATCAGCATTAGCAGCAGCAGCAGCAGCAGCAGCAGCAGCAGTAGCAGTGGCAGCAGCAGCAGCAGCAGCAGTAATTGCAGTTGTAGACTTTGCGGTATCGAAATGAATATTCGTCACTGTGTCTTTTTCATTTTTATTTAATTGAAAATTTTTCATATGCTGCGAATCTTCGGCGATGGTATTTGTTATTGTCGTAGTACGTAACACTGTCTGATTTGATGTTTCGTTGACAACTGATAGGAGCGTTGCTGACTTGCCAGCTAATAACGATAAATTCAAATTTGCTGCGAACCTCGACTCTGATGCCTGGTGGTGTTGCTGTTGTAGTTGTTGTTGTTGTTGTGGTTGTTGTTGTTGTTGTTGGTTGTGGTTTTGATGGTGATTGTGGTGATTATGAAAGTGGTGTACTCTCCCCGAACCGATTTGCTCGTTGAGTAAACCTGTTGTTGTTGTTGTTGTTGTTGCTGTTATTGTTGGTGCTGTTGTTATAGTAGAAGACAACGACGATTGCGGTGAATTTGTCGTTTGCATTGGTATTGGTGATCTTTCCTCTTGTCTATATTCTATCTCTTTTCGACTTAATAAACAACCCGCTATTGTCATTGGTTCAGAATCATTGCTTATAAGCATTTTCGTTGGATATGGACTTTGCTCATTATGAAAAGAAGTCTTTTGCCCTTCAATATCCTTCTCATGTAATTCCTTACGCTTGCAAATGCTTTTATTAGAGCCTTCTGTTGTTGCTGTTGTTCTTGTTGAAGCTGCATTTGCTTCATTTGCCGTAAATAACTCGGCGGCTCCATTAATAATTGCTTTATGTAAATTTTTTCGATTTTGCTTTGAATTTACTATAGCTTTAGTTATTTTCATATTGGCCGCATTAGTTAATAATGATTTTGCCGTAACACCTTTCAATTTATTTTTATCTTTATTGGCTACACTTTTATTCGTTTTAATATTTGCATTATTTTTAGTGGAACATTTCATGATTTTTTTTGCTTTTTTTCCACTTTATGTTTCTATCATTAACGAATGAATGAATAAATAAATATATGGCATAAAATTTTAATATTTAATTAATATTTTTTTTTTTTTTTTTTTTTATTAACAATAAAGTTTTTTCCCTTTATACATATATAAAAATGAAGAGACAAAAAAAAAGAAAAAAGAAGAAAAACGAAGACTTGTTTCAATAATCCGCTTACACTTTGCTTTACGCTTGAGTTTTTTATTGAAACTGTTTTGTGTCCAAATCGGTCTCGAGCAGAAATCTCAGTGACTTTTAGAAAACAAATCACAAAATGTTTTTTGTATATATATATATATTTGCATACATATATATGAATGTATATGCGTGAGTGAGTGCACTCAGTCCGATGATGATGATGATGATGATGGCGATGATCATGATGATGATGATGAGGATGTGTGTATGCCTGAATTGAGAAAAAGAAAAATTGAATTTTTTTTTATTTTTTTTTTATTTTAATGTTTTATTACACTTCAATAATATTTCATTTTACACAGCCTCCATTTTTTTTTTTTTGCTTTTCTGCTTTTGCTTTTCTTTTCATCCACAGTGCTCTCAGTCTCCTTTAATAAAATTGCTCTCAATTTTATGCGTATTTTCGATTTTAATTTAGAGCAATTCTCTCTCTCTCTGTTGCCACATTGCTCTCTAAAGATCATTTTATTTTATATTCACCACACACATTTACGCGCTCTCTCTCTGTCTCTCTTTCCTTTTCTCTCTTTCATGCCATAGATAGACTAAGTTATTCCGTCCTTGCCTGTCTCATTGTTAATGCTTATCGTGTAAGGAACGCCTCTTTTGTTAATTTTACTTTTTTATGTGTTTGTTGTTTTCTTTTTTTCTCATTTAAATAAGAGAACAAAAACAAAAACCATAATGGCTTTTGTGTTTTATTTAATTTTTAGCGCACAGACTTCTTCGTATGTTTCATTTAACATATATAATATATACAATATATATATATATACAACATATATAATATATATATATATATATATATAGAAGGCTTTGCGCTAAAAATATATAATAATATATTATATATATATACATATATATTTTTTCATATATATATATACATATATATATAGAAATTGTAAATAAGGTTTATATATATAAATAGATTTATATATATATATGTGTGTATATACATATACTCATAATATTTACTGCATACATACATAATAAGTTTACAAAAATTCTGTCAAATGAATAGCTTCGGGCTTAGTTTTTCAAAATTATTTACATTCTATCAAATATTGAGTATCTGTTCAGTTGAATAAATATTTGAAAATCTTTTCGATTTTTGGTTAATTGCCGATCAATTTCTACGCATTGTTTCTGATTTATATTTTTTTTTTGCATTCACTTTCCAATCCATTGTTATTGAAATGAATTTTCATACGTAATTTTTGCCGATTATCTACGAATATCTGACCCGATTATAATTGCCTATATATATACTGTATTGTATGTTTATTCTTGTTGTATATACATATATATATATATCAACCTGTAGTATCAAATATTCTCGTTGCTTCCATGGACTGTACTACCTATACGTTTCACTTAAGGGGGGTGGAACAGCTTTAAAAGAGGGATGTTTTGACAGTTTTTCCCTCTTTTTTTTTTTTCGATCACAAAATATTATTAGGTCGATTCGTAAATAGCTTTTGCTTTTTGTTTTCATTGAATAACAAAATTGTATTAATTTAATAGTTGATTGCGAGTAATTCAATCTTTTTTGCTTTATATCTCTTGTTGATTGGTGTGGATTTATTGCTCCAATATTGTCGCCCAAGTCCTCGGAAAGATGTCCCAGAATAGAATATTAAAAATCAATTTCTAACTGCCCGATCAGTTATCAATCCTTCACCGTATTGGCCGCATATTTTTTCAGCTGTCGCTTTGGCGCTATTGGCGCTCGTTTAAATTCCGAAAGCATTGCATGACGGATATGCGTTTTTGGACTCTCCGTTTCAGAGGCTAAGAAAAACACTTAAATCTAACATGGACCACACAGTTAAATATAACAGTTGACGGAGGACTAACTGATTCCTCATCTATATAGGGAAAAGAAAAACTCGTTTGTTTCGGTAACGCACAATAGACTCTGCCTACCTACATCGGAAGTCATTTATATATATATTTGAAAAAAATTATTTTTTGAAAATATTAATGAAATTATTTTTGGAAATTATTAGAGTCAATCCCGCGGGGCATGTTCAGCTCAAGGGGTTCTGCGGCTGAGAGCATAACTTTCTTCTCCTTTTTTATTTTTGATCAATCAATTAACGGGCGTCCCATATTTCTATGAAACGCTAATGTTTCCAAAGAATTGAGAAAACATAGGTGGGAACTGACCCGCAGCATGGGAGATTTGAGACTGATAGCCTAGTGTTGCAAGCTTTACCCTCCGACCATCTTTTATAGCTGCGATCGCAATTGTAATTAAACTATGGTTTATCGCACCGAGGATTGAACCTGACTAGGCGGGCTTGATACTCGCGTTTCTTAACAACAACTTGGCTATGCTGTAGTTGTGAAGATTGCTTGGAAAAAAAAAAACAAGTAAGAAAATTATATTTGGACGTGACCCAAGCTTTTATTACCGATCACCGTGATTCTAAAAAAAATTTTCATATTCCACAATATTGAGTGGGCGCGGTTGATTTTTTGTCTATTTTCAGAACACAATGAAAATTTATATATCTATTGACGTTTATGTAACCTCGAAGCCGTTAAGGCCTATGATAACAAATCGCAATGTCTACAGTGTGCTTATATGGTGTATGTGTCGTACTTCATGAGTAACAAGCAAAAAAGACAGAAAGCAAAAGTGCTCTCAGTTTTCTTTGTATAGACATGTGGGCATTGTAGGCGTGTTCTTTGCATTTTTATCTCTCCCTCTGTCCGTCTGACACCTGTTGTTATATTCTCGTCTTCCCCTTATGGGCCGCAACTTTTGAGATATTTTGATGAAATTTGTTACACTAACGTGTTTTGGACGAACGCCATTATAACTGATTTTAATTGACCCACTTTTTTGATCACTTTCCATGCAACATTTTATATTGAAGAGTCATTGCATGAGTAACTTTTTAGGTTGGTGTAAGCCAGTCAATGCCATGGCCATGGCCCACTTTACTGTTTTTGTTTTTTCTTAATCTGTTTTCGTCACTAAAAACTACAAATTAGAAAAAAAAATTGCAATACGGGCCCTAGACATGGAAGTATATATATACAATTTTGTGAATGACCACCAAATTCTATAGATTTTTGAATTTCGAAGAAACTAAGAAAATTAACTTGAATTGTGACCGCGTCTTTTGCACACACTATTTTTATTTAAAAAAAAAAAAACAAAAAAATTATGATTTGAATTATGGGCGTGGCTAATTCTCTGCATTTTTGCGTAGGTACTCTAGAGTTGTCCAAGGAATGCATGGTTTTGACAAATTTGAAGGCGATATCTTTCGTTTCCATCGGCATTCCACGGACGGACTAATGGACATCTGTATATAAATGGATAATTTCGTAGAGTCCCCTTAGCTTCCTCCTAAATCTCGCAAATATTTTAATCAAATTGATGTCGGGCCATACTCCTTTAGTGGGTTAGTACGGACGGACAAAGGAAAACAACTACATTTTTCCCGCTTTCATGCCAATCAACCGAATATATATATATATAAAATCGAACCTTATGCATGTATGTTTCTATGTATTACACATCTTTGACATATCGCATCTAATACTATGGTAACAATGTGGAAGAAAAAAATAAAGCAATAAAATAGTATTTTTGTACTTGAATTAAAAATTTTTCTTTACAAGCTTTTTGTTTACAAAGCATTTCGGTAAAAAAAATCATTTAACGGTAGAAATAATTGACTATTTATACTCAATAAGACATAAGCGATAATGGCGACTTTATGAATACTAAAAACGCATGTATGCTTATAAGTGCTCTTGTAATATGTACATGTGATATAACAAGTGGCAAAGGAAAAAATTCGTGGCGTTTTTTTTCCAAAAATTAATTTAAATAATAACCATTGCGACCATTGTTAATATGGAGCAAAAAAGAAGAAGAAAAATTCGCTATATTTTCCACTGTCACTTTGACCAACACGGTAACGCTTTGCATTTCAAAACTTCTATGAAGAAAATGCATTACTAAAAGCAACTGAGCACATAAGTTTTTCATGTATCCGGTTTTGCGATATTAGAGATGAACCTGGTCAGGCCCAGCAATTGTTGATCAATGAGTTAATGCAATTCTCCAAAGAATTAAGGAACGTCCGCTTATATCATCCCACAATGTCGCTACGGATTTAGATAGAAAACGCTTTCAAACAATTTTTAAGAGGTTGAGTACCGGAAGACTGTTCACACACATGAACTTTTTGGTCTAAATTTTAATCGAAGAATCCAAACTGAAAAGAAACAAAGTGAAACAAACCTTTGAAGAGACGTGACTTTGCTTACAGAAAGCCTAGTCGCCTGCGAATCAGGTCACTGGGCAAAGCTGCACGAAATGTGATAAAGCTTGGACTGTTTTTTTCTAACACTGCGTACGCTGGGATTGCTTTACAAGGAAGAGCTATTACAAGCAGATGATGAAATTATGCCCATTACCATCGATAACTAAGTCGATTAAAATTCACAATTGAAGCAAAGCCTCAAGGATTGATCACTCAACTAGACCTCGTCCTTCCATCACGGTAATGCCAGACCGTACACATAATATAATGGCTCACCCAAATTTTGAAGAGTTTGCCTGAGAAGCTTTAATACTCAAATCCCCTACAGTCTTCCCTGTTCGATCACCTTTTTTTCTCTGAGCTCTTTGTAGAGCCGTCTTTAGAAGAAGGCCTTTAAAAATCACTTGATTCAGTTTCTTGTCCTCAAAAAAATCATAAGTTCTACAGTGATGGTATAATGATTTCGCTTATCGATCAAAATGACAAATATTTGCTTTAATAAAAAGAAACAACGATTGAATTTCGGTAAAAAAACGCCACGAACTTTTTTCCCAAAAAAAAACTAAAATGCAAAAGTTATAAAATTCATAAGTAGGCGCTTCAATAAAGATCTTAAGGAATACTCATAATGTATGTCTTTTTTTCTAAGTAAACAAAATATAAAATATGAGCCCGAGATGGCTTGTTCTTAATATAATATAAACCACAAAATTATTGTTTACATCATAAAAAAAAAATTGAAAGGAAACTCTATTCGTTTTAAGACGAATCTTGAGTATCCATCATCTTAAGAAAATATCGTATTTTAGGAAGAGAGTGTTTATTAATGTTGTGTATGAAGGGAAGCACGAGTGGAAGTCTATATATACATATATATATAATTTTATGACTGACTTAGTGATGCGGCCATTAATTTTTACTTCTTTTCTCTCTACTATCGTAGACGTCTTTTTTCTTTGCTACAATGATGTCCTCGATCCATTTAATAGTATTTTATAGGAACTAATTCAGATTAAATACGATTTACTTTTACAATCCATTTCTTTCAAAACAAAATATTACAAAACACTTTACTTGTCTCAACTTTAAAGACAACGCGCCCTTAATCCACTGTCCATATGAAAAAGTTACTAAAGCAAACTAAAAGTCCTTAACTTTTTTACTGCAAAAACTACTTCGCGGAGCATTCCCGGAATTCCCGAACTTAATGTAGAACAGTTTTGCCTCACATATAGAAAGACTTTGTTGTGGACTTAGAGATAGAGTTGAAAACTACAACTCGCACGTCTTTTTGTCTGTGTGTTTTATTTTTCCCGAAAGATATTTATTTACCCTACAATACCTATTTTATCCCTTTCAAAGTAGTCGCCTTTAGATATGATAAACTTGTGCCAACGCTTTTTCCAATCCGCGAAGCACTTCTGATGTGCTCCCTCCAGCCACCCGGTCTTTATCTTCTTAATTGTGGCAGAATCCTCTCCTTTCATGGATACTTTCAGTTTTGGGAACAGGAAAAAAGTCCCGGGGTGTCACGGGCCCAAGTCTGATTGGGTTGGCTATGACGTTATGACAGTGTTGTTTTTATGTGCGAGCTAACGCTTTATCATGGCACAACATCCATTGGTCACTGTTTTACAATTTCGAGCAAATTTTTTTCCGCTTAACTTCAAGTTGATATTCCTTATTGTCCCCACGACTTTCTGGGAAGAACTCACAGTGCGCCAAGTCAATCCAATTGACGAAAACAGTGAGGAAAATCTTCACTTTTGACCGTCCTTGGCTTGCTTTTCTCGGAACTGGTCCTTGTTGGGATGATTGGGCTCTGGTTTCGACGTCATAAGCAGTACACGCATATATATATATATGTATATATATATATATATATATATATATATATGTATACATATACATATACATACACATATACATATGTGTATATAGATAAATGTGTTTACACGCATTTACAGGTATATTCATACATATACACATATATACATATACATAAATGTGTTTCGCTTACATTCCCTGAGTGATTGATTTTATAAAAAGCAAAAAAAGATATATATGCATACATACATAATACATAAGAATATATATATATATATATGTATGTGTGTATGTATGTAAATATATACATCGGAGGATGGGGCGCCCTTTACGCGAAACACAGTGATGGTCAGAAAGAAGTAGGGAAAGAGAAAGAAGCGACAGGAAAGGCCGCATCGTAGTGGGTAAGCATTATGCCTTTAGCGGCTGAACATTCAATTACTGCTGGTTACAACCAGATATGCTCCACCGCGGCATAGTAATCACGATCAGCCGCTAAAAATCAATAACTAAGGACCACATCTTATCAATCACATACTCGTTTTTGATTTTTGGTAAAAAAAAAAAAAATTATAGACTTTTTCGATACCCGAATATCAGGATAGGCATTTTGCTTTGTTAAATATTTTCCCAGTAAATCAAACAAATTGCTAACAAAAGTGTATTATAGCGAATCAGAGAAACTGCCAAAGAATATTCTTACTAAGAATTTTTACAGACATCTTGTAGATACTTTGACATGAAATTCCAGATAGCTATCTGCCAGAGTTAACTAGTTAGTGACAAGACAAACTTAATTACTTTGAAAATACTTCTATAAGAATTTCTACGATTTATCTGTGAACAAGAACGAAGAGGTATTAATAAAATAGAGAAAAAGCTAACCAAATATTTATATATGTGGTGTAGGGTATAAAGATGATTAATCCAATTTCATTATCTACTTGCGTTGCAAACATAATAACAAAATTAATATATATTTGTTCATTATATGGCATATCCACCGTTGAAATTGTAATTTCGAAAGTAAGGATCACATCATAAATATATCAAAATTCCATAAATGTGAAATTTAAACGAAACGTATATTAAATTTTATTTACGTTTTCTAAAAGGGCAAAAATTCTAATGAAAACCTAATGTCGCTGCTCGATATGTTATGCTTTCTGCTTTCATTATGTAAATGTAAACTTAGATGCAATTGATCATAAATATGTCAAAATACTATGTGTATGGGTATGCGTCGCATATTCTTTAGCAGTGTATTTATATTCGTCCTCACATTGCATTAAACCAAGCTAGCACCTCGTTACTGGTCAGACTCAAGGGATTTGAGAAAAAATAAATGTTTTTCACATAAGGACAATGACTTCGCGACAAGTGCTTAAGATCCAATTACGTATGATATTATGCTTGTGTGAGACAAATGAATCAAATTTTTTTTTTGTTTTTTTTTTTTTTTTACGAACAAAAAAACACTTGAAATATTTTCTTTAAATATATCGACAAAAAAAAGTCAATCAATAAATTCATTAAAATAAAAAATAAGTGAAAGTAAAAAAAAAAACAAGTGAAAACACTGTAGTGGGACACGGCTCAGCATTAAATACCCTACGCCAATTTGATTAACACCGTGACTCATATAGCAAGCTTTTTAAAACAATCCCTTCTTCTTTAAGTGGTCGAAACAGTGGTCCGATCTGAACCATTTTCAATATAGCTTTCGTCCTTGGATCAAAACTGATCGGTCTACTATATTTCGTCAAAGTATCTCAAAAATTGCAATCTGTAGGCTAAACAAAAGAATATAAGACAGACAGACCGACAGATGGAAAGACAAGCTTAAATCGCGTTCAGAAAGTAATATTGAATCGATCGGTACAATAAAGGGTGGGTCTATTTCAAGTTCTTCTAGGCGTTGATTACATCCACACAAACTTAGTACACCGTTGTGCCACGAGTGGTGTAGGGTATAATGCATATAAACACATCAGTGTAGCAAATTTCTTCAAAAATTGCCTGGACCTGGAGTTTGAACATAAGAAAATAAGACGGACAGACAAACTTAGAACGATTAAAAAAATGGTTTCGAAAATTTTTTTTCGAAAATTTGAATCAATAAAATTTGAATTTCTTATATCGATACCAACCTTTCGCATAACGAAAATAATAAGGAAATAAAAATCGGTAGATCTTTTCTAAAAAGGTCGGCGATCGCAAAACGTTTAAAAGCTGATGTCATTGTAAAGCTGACTGGTTAGAGAGTAATGCGGGGATCACTTTCTATCCAGAAAACGATTACACTCAACAAGCGTTCACACTCAAGAACTGCATGCATAGAAATGCTTATGAAAGCAAAAGGAAAATTTCTTACTGGGCAGGTTGAGGTTATGCTCTGCACTATTCTACACTCTGCCATACCTACGGTCTCCTATGGCATATAATTTTTTGTGCGAAAGTCAATTTGGGTGTTGCCTACATCCACACAAACTTAATATACCCTTGCAACTTGAACGGTGTAAAGTATGAAAAAGAATCTGAAGGAATTATAATCTTAGGTTTGTCAGTGTGTAAAACCTCTTCACTCATACATTCGCGATTGAAAGACAGACTACGTTTTAATATCTACTAATTAAAGGTGGATTTTCTCTTCATTAACTAATTAGTTTTCGAATCTATGCGATTACGATAAGCGGTATAACCGTAAGGTAAGCTATCATCGGCTATGTACAGTGAGTCTCATTAGGCGCTTGTTAAACTTAGTCCATTATCCAAACATAAAAATTTACTACTAGGGAATACATATATAAAAAAAAATAAATAAATAAAAAAACAGACAAAACATTATTTCTGTGGACAAGAAAATTAAATAACTTCATTAACTCAAAGAACATGACGTCATTAATATTGGGTTTTTTCCATACAAGCAAGGATATGAAGATGAAAAACAGCATATTATTAAAAATTAATGTTCGGTGGGGTATTCTTTTTACTTAATAACGTCATTTCAACCTTTTGTTGTATTTCGTATAACTGTTCTTGTGTAGGAAACACGGATCTTACTTCAATCTTTTTGTAATCTTTTTTTCACACCTTGAACGGAAGGGCTTGAATGTTTTCGCACATGTGGATCTAATTCATTGCACATATTTTTTATGGGGTTCATGTCTGGGGATTGGGGAAGAGGATGAAGCACTTTGGAGCATTTTTGAATTAAGCGGAATTTACGCTTGAGGTCGTTATCTTGCTAGAACTTGAATGTTTCGAAAACATCAAGTTTGTCCGCTCTTTCCATATCTTTAAAAAAAACAATGCTATCCATAAGCACCAATTTTCCAACTCCATTGGCCCAATATATATCGAACTATAACTTACTTTGAGTGACTTACATGTATACACCACATCACTTAATAAGTTCGTAGGCAAATATAGACATATACTTTTATGTGAACATACTGATGGTCAGAAAGAGGTAGAGAATAGAAGCTGAGAAAGGGGTAAGGGGCGCGGAGTGAGCTCCCCTGATCTTTACCTTACTTTAGTTACGGCCAAGAAGCGATTGCAGCGCATTGGAAATGTTTTGAAATAGCTTTACGCGGATCACTTTTAGCATTTGATTTTTATTTCCTTACCTAAATAAATTAGGTAAGTTTTCAAAGGATTACTTTTAATATTTGATTGTTACTTCCTTACCTTTAACCTAAATAAATTAGGTAAGTTTTCAAAGGATCACTTTTAACATTCGATTTTTATTTCCTTACCTTTAACCTAAATAAATTAGGTAATTTTTCAAAAGCATTGGAAATGTTTTTAAATAGTTTTCCACGGATCCCTTTTAGCATTTGATTTTTATTTCCTTACCTTTAACCTAAATAAATTAGGTAAGTTTTCAAAAGCTTAGTTATCTATGTTCCATTTTTTTTGTTATTTTTATCGAAAGTTTTTCATGTTTAACTGTTTTACCAACCATTTGAATTTTGCCCCTAATGCATATATTAATTCGAATTTTTTTTTTTTTTTTTTTCTAAGACGATATCGCCAGCACCTTGTTAACTATAACTAATTTTTGCCACACATTTTCCCCTTTTTCTTTTTGTCTTTAAGTAAGAATACCTTGACATAAACAAAATTCAAACTAAGAAAATTAACATAATTAAGTCTTTCTTTCTTTCTTCAATCTTCAAGTATGGAAAGAAAGAAAAAAAAACAGCATTAGAACCACATAATGTCATTACGTTTAAGAAATAAACACAAACATGTTTCCACGTCTTAGAGATGTGTAATTAATAACGGCACGTGTGTGTTTATAGCTCGCATATTTTCCAAACAAAACAAGCATAAAAGCAAAAAAAAACGATGAAAAAGAAATGGAAAAAACATATTTTGTAAGCGACCGTTCATTACCTGGCGATTAAGGACCGAAGTAAACAAAGTTGTTTACGTATTGATGATGTGTTGGTGTGTATACGTTTTGTTAGCGAAAAGCATAATTGATGGGAATTTTCTTTCCTTTTTTTTTTTTTTAGGTATCGATTGTATGCTCCCTCAAGAGTAATTTAATTTCGTCATAGTGTCTCAGCTATAATGTTTATTATACCCTACACTCTACTCCGGTTAGAGGGTATATCAACTTTATGGGGAAGTAGGTAACATGCAGAAGAGCTAACGATGGAAACAGCTTTTATAACATTGATCGATATACAATTGCTTTTTGAATACACCTCAGCTTGTCTGTCTGTCAATATCTAAGCTTGATGTCTGCCCATGTGTTGTTGCGTTCAATTTACTTGAAATTTGGTACACCGATGGGTTTTGCCGCAAGGACAAGCTCTATTGAAAATGTCTCCAATAAGATCACCACTGTGCACCACTGTTCATGTAAAGCCTTATTTTGAAAATCCGTTAAATATTACAATTTTCCAAATTCTTCGAAAAAAATGGCTGAGTAACAGTATTTCGCCAATCTAAATATGTAAGAACATTATAGTCGGGCAAGGCCGATTATTAAATACCCTACATCATCTTGGTTAACACAATTTTGTATTTTTATACGAAATTACTATTATGGGCCAACTTTCATCACCACATAATAAATCTTGGACTTTACTGCTCTACAAAAAATCAATTTTCGTGAAAATTCCTATTAGGGTAGGTATCCAAAATATAGGCCGAGATAGTCCAAATTTGGTACAGTTTATTTTTTTAGGTTAAATTACTATGATATAATTAGTATGATATAACTTTCATTATCATCAAGCCCTGAAAATGAACTTCCGATTTCATTATATGAGAGTGGGCTCAAAAAATTGCCCCAGCCGATCCAAAATTTTCATACCAATTTAGAATGCCGAAATACTACGACTTGATCATTTTTGCCGAGAAATTTTGAAAATTGAAAATTTTCAAAAAGGGAGTTATATGGGGAGTGGTCGAAAGGGTGAACGGATATAAACCATTTTCAATAGCGTTCGTCCTTGGGCGAAAACACATCAGTGTACTAAATTTGTTCAAAATATCTCAAGAATTGCAACCTGTAGCTTGAACACAAATGTACATGGACAGACGGACGGACAGGTTTAGATCAATTTAGAAAATGATTTTACATCGACCGGTATAGTAAAAGTTGGGCCTATCTTAAGCCCCTTCTGCGACTTACATACGTGCACACAAAGTCAACATACCCTGCACCACAAGTAGTGTAATTAGCTTGACAAAATTTCAATCACATGAGTCAATTATTTGATTCCACTCCACCTAAGGCTTTTCAGTAAGACCTTTAGTAAAAATATTTAATATTCTGCGATGAAAATCAGTCCATGGTAGCAGTGCAGCTTCAAAGTTAACCTTAAAGCGTTTGGATCACATAGGTTCATTTTTTAGGCCTCCCCCCCTCCCCCCAAAAAAAATAAAAAGGCGAACGCTTATATGGCAACAGTATTTAATTTGCGGTTTCTTTTCGTTTTAGGTATCCTTCAATATTAGGTGTTTCATGAGAAATTTGCTTTTCCACAAAAAGAGGAAAAATGAAAATAATGTGGATTTTTTGATGAGAAATACTTTTTGCAGCCCTGGTCATAACAAGTGCACTATGATCAGTATAAATCTTCGCGAATGGTGAATGATCGAGCCGACGTGTGGTAGCAGTGATGATATAGACCTCGTGATCAAAGGAGAAGAAGAGTAACAAAAGCTCATCACTTTTACAGAGAAAGTTGGTCTTATTTGTAATAAAAACACAAGTATTTGTCAAATTTCTCAAAAACTTTGCTTACGGTCGCTCTAAAGAACAGTTTCGCACACTTAGAGCCTCATTCTCATAAGCATTACAGAGATCTCACCAGACACAATGCTTATTTCTTTTTGTATTATGTGTTTTATAACAAAATTGGAATTCGGTTGAGTTTTATTGGCGACTCCAGTTGGATTGGATGGTCCAGAATATTATAATTGAGGCAAAGTTACCAATGCAATGACGCAATATGTCAATAAAACTCTTATGACCAAAGACCATCGCTCATACCGTAGACTTATAGTAGTAGTAGTAGTAGTAGTCGGTAGTAGTACGTAGTCGCATAGTTAAAAAAGCAATGAAAAGAAAACAGCGTTGTTTACTCCTCTTACCAGTGACCATCACTCATCCCGTAGACTTATAGGTAGTCACAAAGTTAAAAAAGCAATGAGAAGAAAACAGCGTTGCTTTCTCTTAACACCAATGACCATCACTCGTCCCATAGACGTATAGGTAGTCGCAAAGGTAAAAAAGCAATGACAAAAAACTCGTAGCTTTCTCTTAAAACCAATGATCATCACTCATCCTATAGACTTATAGGTAGTCGCAAAGTTAAAAAAGCAAGGAGAAGAAAACAGCGTTGCTTTCTCTTATGACCAATGATCATCACATCTCCTATAGACTTATAGGTAGCCGCAATGTTAAAAAAGCAATGATAAGAAAACAAAGCTGGATTCTTTTATGACCACAACTCGTCTCATAGACGTGTAGGTAGTCGCAAAATTAAAAAAGCAATGACAGGCACACTCGTAGCTTGATCTGAAGACCAATGACCACCACTCATCACATAGACGTATAAGTAGTCGCAAAGGTAAAAATGCAATGACAGGAAAACCCGTTGCTCTCTCTTATGACCAATGGCCATCAATCGTCCCATAGGCTTATAGTCGTAACATCTCAGCAACATCTCAAGTCATAACGCATGTCGTTTCGGAATTTAACAAACCTGTTTTTTAACAAACTAATATCGGCGGAGCATTTCCTTATGACTATTCTTTCGCAATATAAATATTGATCGAAAATTTAAAGAATTCCTATAGCAGGTAAATGAATTACTTTCTTTTATGACCACTGATGGATGACTACATGAGAATACCTCCATCCCTTAGGCTTCATTCGCGGATTTGTTTTGCTTTTTTTTATATATATATTTTTAAAAAAATGCTTAAATTCTTTTCACACAGTATCTCCCTCTCTCTCTCGCATTGAATTGATTGACTTAATTAAGAATTAATGAAACCTTTCTATAATTAAAAAAAAAAAAAAAAAAAAAAAAAAAAAAAAAAAACAAAAAAAAAACAAAAAAAAAACAAAAAAAAAACAAAATTATAAAAATAGAAGAAGAAGAAAACGATTTCAAAATGCAAGACTTTTTAAATGCTTTAAAGATCAAAATATAAATTATTTTGACAATCTATTAAATATTTTCGTCTTTCGAATACAATTTATTCTCTGTACACATATTTATATGAGTGAATATAGAAAATAAACCGTCTTATCAGTGAAACCAAAATTCTTTGTTTTTGAAATGTCAACACAGTTCAAACGAAAAACAAAAAAAAAAGAATAAGAATAAGAAAAAAAAAAAAAAAAAGAAAAAAGAAAAACAATTATTTCGTAGACATAATATTGAAAAGTATAACAAACCTACAAACATACGCTTATGCAAATACAGTTTTTTTTTTTCTCTTTTCTTTAATATTTAATTAACTCATTTTTTTTTTTTTATAAATTCATTTTTAGTAAAAATAAAAATTTACATTTCAATTCTTTTTTTATACCCATCGGCGAAGCATGAGAGGTATATTCATTTTGTCAAAACGTTTGCAACGCCCACAAGGAAGCTTCAGAGATCCCACAATGTATGTACATAGAACATAAGCATCAAGTTCTGAATCGATTTAAAAATGAATGTCTGTCTGTTGGTTCGTTCATATGTATATCTGTCCGTCCTTACATTGTCTGTTGTGAACATTTTCTTTGCCGCAAAAATGAAGCTATCAATTACAAACTTGGCAACGAGATTGGAGCTTTTTGCACGCAGTTTCGCATTACAAATGGGTTAAATCAGTCGAAGGACACGTCCGCTATGCAACTGAGCACACCTCTATTTTAGAAAGGTATAACAAAATTGGTTTTTTGTTCATTACTTATAAATTGTAGCAGATAAAAAAATCTGAACATGTATTCTGTGGGCGATGCTGTAACCTCTGTAAAAATATGGAAAAAATCGACCACGCCTACCCAATCAAAATTTAATTTTTATTTTCAGTTCAAACTGCAAAAACCCCATAAAGTACATAAATCTTTGGCTAGTTTTAAATTTGGCATGCACCTAAACATGTCTGGCTGTTCGTCTGTCCATCTAGCTGTTCGTCCAACTGTGTAGTATCTGCCTTAATGAAAATTAAGATATCGCCTACTAATATGCAAAAGTATTTGGTAGGGACCCCGCTTCAAAGTCCTCCCAACATCAAGTTCAAGTTGGCCACGTTTTTTTCGTTCGATTATCACGATGTTGTTCATTATGAATTTTTTCCGCCTGTCCAAACCCATATTATTGGATTGAAAAATCCACCGCACTTGAGATTTGGGGACCGACGACCATTGATTTGTTAGTCGACGTTCTTAGCCTAATTGGCCAGTCAGGCGGATAGGGCATAAAATTAATTTCATTTTATAAAAAAATTAATCGTATGATACCCTACACCACTTGTGGTACGGGGTATAAAAAATTTATGTGTTCTTATGTAACACACAGAAAGCCTTAAGATAGACCCGATCCATTCATAATCACAGATCTAAATCCATCTAAACCGGTATGTCCGTCTGTCCAACTAATACCTACCCGCCTGATGTCTGTTTATATATGTTCGTATTCAAGCTAAAGGTTGAAATTTTTGGAGATATTTTGATCAAATTTGCACACAAACGTATTTTGAGGCAAGGACGAACGCTATTGAAAATGATTCGGATTGGTCCACTTTTTCGACCGCTCCTCATGTAACTCCTTATTTTGAAAAGTCGTTGTAACGAATAAAATTTCAATATTCCAAATTTCTCGACAGCTTCTCTGAAGCTTCTTTCTGGGTGCTGCAATTTTTTCCAACTTTGTACAGGCCCTGCATAGCTACCCATAGAATAGCACATAAATGCAAATTTTTATCGTCTTCTCTCTACTGGTTTATAAGTAAAAAAGCAAAAGACCAATTTTTTTTGTTATTTTTGAAAATAGGGCTGCTCTGAGGTTATGTTGTACTTTGGTCGTGTGCTTAGACCAATTTTTTCCCAGCCTGAATATCAACAAGAATTTTCAAAGTTACTGTTAAATTTCCGACCAGGAGAGTATTTACCACAGTCATTATAAGGGCAGGCAGACAGACAGACAGAGAGAGAGATAGGCGGACTGTTTGCGACGGTGTTGAAGCTTCGTTCTGTGCATTGAAAACGTTTTGACAAAATGAATATACCTCTCATCGTTCAGTTATGGATATATGGGTGCCATTAGGAAGATCAATTTTCAGACCAAGTATGAGAACGAGTTATGTATGAAGCTGGATAGCAGAAAGACAAACTGTGGCTGAATCCATTCTGGGAGTCGTACGGGTCATACCGATCATATGCATCTAGGGACCGATCTTACTTAGAACAAGATCGGTACGACAACGAAAATGGATTTAGTAACCCCTGTCTGCCTGCTGTATATATATTCTATATAAAGGAGAACCGCAGTCAGAATTTCTATGAATTACAAGTATTTGCCAAACCCTATATAAACTTTATAGGAATTGATGTCGAAATTTTCTTTCCATTCTGCTCAATAAACCGATAATCAAATTCTAAATAAATAAATAAAGCATTTCTCTTAATACGATATGCGATTTCATCATGGGAAGATATGTAATTTAAATAAAGATAAATTAGGTTTATCTTAGCTAGCGAAAGCCTAGGCCTAGGAGTATCTAAAATTCGTTGTCTAACGAATACAACTCTGTTACTGGTTATACCCAACATCATTTTAGTACAAAAGTACGACGTTGCGGATATATGCAGCACCCAGTAGAACTTGAGATAGAGCAACCTTTTGTTCCACCGATTGATATAGAATTAGTTTCTGATGCTTATCTGTCTATCTGTCCGTGTTGTCTCTCTTGTCTTCAGCCTAGACCAACCTTTTATGATACTAATCAGTTCAGAATCACTTTCTAAGGTAAACTTTTCTGTCCCTCCGTCCATCTGTCTTCCTTATTTTCGTGTATTCATCCTGCAGTTCGCATTTATCAAGGTTTACTGCAGAAATATGATATACAAAGATATCTTGTCCCAAGGATGAACGCTAGTTGAAAATGCTTCGGGTCGGGCAAGTTTTTCAAACACTTTCCAAATAACATCTTACCAACCTTATCTACCAGGAATGCCTACATTAAGCGCAGGGACGTAGGGTATTTAATGCTGGGCCGTGTCCATTTTTACTTTTTGTTTTTCTTTAAGCGATTAATTGACGTGACAGGATTTCAAGCATCAAATTATAAAAAACACAAATTCCATAAATTAAAAGCGTTTTAAACGTCGTTTAATGCCTTTAAAGAGGGGAAGACATTTTATATAGTGCTGTACTTGTTGTAGCTGATTTCAGTTTTCATGGTCATTTAATGCACACACAAATACACACACACACGAAATACCCATATAGCTGCGCACTTGAAATACCGTCGTTCGTTGCTGAAAAATTTGTTTTCCATTTTATATTCAAATAAAGGAAAAACATTTCCATCGATCTACTGAAACTGAAAAACATAATTTCTAATAAAACGAAAAACTCATTGACCGATGTATTTATTTGTCCTCTTTTTCGTTGCGTTTCCATCAAATTTTTTCTCAAACATTTGTGATGCATGCATGCATGCGGTCAGGTTTAGTAAAACTTTGACTACTAACTAAATTGTAATTAAATGAAATTATGAATCGTTTTCTATTGGATTAAAGCGCACTTTGACGCGACTCAGACAAATGCGCATTTTTTTTTTTTCTTTTTTTGGATTCATAATTACAAAAACAATGCATTATTGAGAAAAATCATAAAAAAATTTTTCACTTTAAAAAAGGAAAATTAATCCGTTGCAATTTTTATGGGATTTTTATTGTTTTTGAAATCAATTTCAAATGCTTTGTTTAGACAGTAAAAACGAGCTGTGAGACCATTAGTTTAATGTTGGCGACAACATATTTTATTTGTACATTTTTTTTTTTTATGATTTCAATTTATGTTATTTTTAATGTACGCGAGCGAATAGTTAATTAACATCAATCAATATTGCGCTCAATATTGCGAGCATATTGTTTTTAACTAATTCGTGGAAATTCATTAGTATTTGGGTCGTAGCAGGTAGAAAAAACAATCAAATGGATTAGAACTCGTTAATAACGCGAGATGATGCGTGCGAAAGGTTAACCCAGTAAGGTAAGCAGAACTATTAACTAGTTACGCTATTAGCTCAGTAGCACAATAACCTATATCTTTACTTATCGGATAATGGAATAAGTTATGTTAAACTATTGTAAGCATTTAAGCTACATTAGCAGTTGAATAGAAGTAATGGTATTGCTTAGTCACTACAGCCATTTTTATTACACTTCTAGTTGAGGGTAAGCGTGAATACTGCTGCGTTCGAAAAATAATAGCAAGCCCTTTCAGCCACATTAGTAGTTAAATACAAGTAATAGTAGTGCTTAGTAACTACACTAGTAGTTAAGTGTAAGCATAAATACTGCTGAGTTAAAAAAGAGAGTTATTGTAACTCTTTAAGCCGCATTAGCGGTTAGATGTAAGTACAGATATTGTTAAGCGAGAGTAATAACAGCAACCAATGACACTAGTAGATGGTAAAGTAAGCATAAGTACTGCTGCGTTCGAAGAATAGTAGTAAGCCTTTCAGCCACATTAGTAGTTAAATACAAGTAATAGTAGTGCTTGGTAACTACACTAGTAGTTAAGTGTAAGCATAAATACTGCTGGGTTAAAAAAGAGAGTTATTGTAACGCTTTAAGCCGCATTAGCGGTTAGATGTAAGTACAGATATTGTTAAGCGAGAGTAATAACAGCAACCAATGACACTGGTAGATGGTAAAGTAAGCATAAGTACTGCTGCGTTCGAAATATGACAGTAAGCATTTCAGCCACATTAGTAATTAAATATAAGTAATAGTTGTGCACAGTAAGAGCAACAATTTCACTCCATTAAGCCACGCTAATAGTTAAGTGCTAGCATAAATGCTGCTGAGTTAAACAAAGAGAGTTATTGTAACGCTTTAAGCCGCATTAGCGGTTAGATGTAAGTACAGATATTGTTAAGCGAGAGTAATAACAGCAACCAATGACACTAGTAGATGGTAAAGTAAGCATAAGTACTGCTGCGTTCGAAATATGACAGTAAGCATTTCAGCCACATTAGTAATTAAATATAAGTAATAGTTC
>KK500028.1:148965-190660 GCA_000688715.1 Glossina pallidipes
TATATATATATATATATATATATATATATATTTATTTATTTATTTATTTTTACATATATACGTGAATATAGGTATATACATACATATATGACTTGCTTGTGCTTCATTCCCTAGAAAACACTTGTTTTTGTTCAACTAAGTAATAAAAATGAAAATAAATGAAATAAATGAAAAATAATGAAAAAGGAAAAATAAAATATTATGAATTATTAAAAAATTCCATCGAAGTTGCGAATAAAAAAAAAAATTAATTCAAAAGACTACTGTATTCGTCTTAAACCCTACTACTATTACTATATAACGCAGTCTCCCATAAGCAATACCAAGGCCTAAGAGCAATTTTTATTTTGTTAGAAATTTTTTAACGAAATTTCTTTATTAGTAAAAAAACAAAAAAAACGCGGCTTCAATTTTCGGAATTGTAGTCGGCTTCAGACATATTTCGTATATGCCTTGTTGGGTTACCAAGATTATATCTTATTTATCAAATTTTAACTTTCTTAATTTTTCGCATCTCTAAAAAATCCAAGATGATCGAAGATACCCTTTAGTTTACGTAAATTCATATTCGCCAAGTTAGTAATGAAAAAAGGCTTCTGGAGATGTCCAAGCTAAATTTGTAGCAATCATAATATAAAAATTGTTTTATGCCGAATACAAATATATTCCCCGTCGTTTGCATATAAAAACAAGTAAGAAAATTGTAATCAGGCAAAACCGTCCATTAGATACCCTACATAACCTCACCCCCTTCATGCTATTAACCCCCTGCCATCAGCATGTAAAAACACGTAAGAACATTATCGTCAGGTAAGGCCGACCATTAGATACCCCACATTTATTCACCTAGTAATGCTATTTAACAACTGTCGCTTGCATGTAAAAACAAGTAAGAACTTTATAATCAGACGAAGCCGACCATTAGATACCCTACATCATTTCACCTAGTATTGCTACTTATGCCCTGTCGTCTGCATGTAACAAGAAGTGAGAACATTATAGTCAGGCAAGACCGTTAGATACCCTACATCACTTCACCTAGTAACGCAATTTACCCCCTGTCTTCTGCATGTAAAGACAAGTAAGACCATTATAATCAGGAAAAGCCGACCATTGCATACCCTACACCAGTTCACCTAGTGTTTGGTAATAGTAAACCAAAAATTTTCATTACAAAGGCACATTTTTTATGGAAGTCAGCATATTGGAAAACGCCCAAATTATATCATATGGCTCGATCCAAAATTTACAAACTTAAAATTCAGAAATTAGAGTTCCTCTCTCTCTCTCTCTCTCTCTCTAGATGGGCTAGCTTTTCATGATAAACCTTATACATGTTTGGACCTATTACATAGACTTATGTGACCCGAATTTTATTTTTTTTTTGTACTAGATTGCCCCTACGATTCGATTTTCATTATAAAATATTAAATATTAAATCTTTCGCTAAAGGGATTACTATTCATGGAAAATCTTATACAAAGTGAGGTCCAAGAAATGAACCCATATGATTCATCCTGGGTCCCCTTCATTTCTAAGTCAAATTATTATTATGAATAAATTTTGTATTATAAAACATTGAGAATTAGATTGTTTTGACTTAATAGAGCTTACACATCTAGCACATCTTTATGAGCGATGATATCCAAAAAATAGAGCCACCTGGTCCAAATTCGGTAAGGATGGTTCTTTTGTCAATTCACTCGTATGAACCCATTTTTACCATGAAATATTGAAAGCTATACCATTTTACTGTATAAAGATTCTTTTTGCGTAAAGTAAAGGTTATATAAGTCGGCGTTCAAAAAATGGCCCCAGCAGTATCAAGTTTTTCATTCAAATTTGGAAAATCAAACTAGAGTTACTTAGCGAAATTTTTATAGAAAAAAAAATTTTTTTCCATATAACAAATTTTCAAAATAAGATATTGTATGGGGAGTGGTGAAAAAGTCGACCAAATGGAACCATTTTGAATAGCGTTCATCCTTAGATCAAAGCACATTATTGTACGAAATTTCATCAAAATATCTCAAAAGTTGAGTTCGGCAGGTTGAACACAAAAATACATGGACGGACAGACGGACAGATGCCCAAACAAGCTTAGATGTAATAAAAATTGATCGTTACATATGTGCGCACAAACTCAATATACATTCGTACTACAACTAGTGTAGCGTGTAATTAGGGTAAATAGGTAGACTATTACTATGAAAAATAATGAGAAAAAAGTACAGTGTCATGGTAGTGGGAACAGTAAACAGCTTGTAATGTATGTATAGCGGAGAAGATAAGAAAAAAATCTTTCTACGTTAATTTTCAATAAAATAATTTATTAATAAGGAAAAGTTAATGAAGAAAACCAAAGCATTTTACTTTTAGTTTACAATTTCGTCGGTGGATAAACAAAACATATCTTAATTTATTAGGGAATAAATATTGAAAGATTGTCATTTTCCCAACAGAGACAGAACAATAAACTCGAATAAATATCAACTCTGTTCAAAGACTTTTTATTATCCGTCCATCAAAAAGTCCGCCAAATAGTTCAGTGACAGCATTTTCTTACTGAAGTTTTAGAGTTTCATCTGTCTTTTGACGGCCTTGATAGGTAAAAATCAAAAGTTTAGACCAACTATGGATTAGGCATTGGTCACAACACTGACATGTTCCATCCTAAGTGCACTAAGCCTTTGTCGAATTGCTAGCAGCACGTATTGTGGCATACAGTACCTCGGCCTTTTGGCTCCGTTCTTTGTTTTTTATTCCTTTTACTCACCGGCACTCGTAAACAAAGTTTAACCGAACTAACTATTAAGACGGATAGGAAAAATCTATGACGAAACTCCTTCAGATAAAATTTCAAGATTTAATCGAACTAACTATAAATACGAGGAACAAAAATTCGAGATTCCTTTCCGATTCACTTACATAAAAGGAAGTGACTTTCATAAGTTAGCTTCCAGGAGCAGTCTTTTCACACTTCGGTTAAGTAGATTCGATTAGGATTTCAAGTCTTGCCGTATACGAGTAGACTTAGTGTTAGTTTGAAATTTCTTAAAGACCGAACAGCCACAGTCGGAACTTAAAAGACAAAAAACTTATGCGATTTTTATACCCAATACCCCAAGAAGAGAGATCAGTTTATTTTGTCAAAACGTTTGCAACGTACAGAAGGAAGCGTCAAAGACCCCACCAAGTGTATATAAATTCGTGATCAGCACCAAATTGTACATCGATTTAAGCATGTCCGTCTGTCTGTCTGCTGTAGACATACTCCTGAAGCCATTCATTTCATATTTGTCAGAAGCATTGTTGCAAGAAGGTTAAGTCAAATCGGTTCAAGGACCCGCCCATAACCCCACGTAAACTAACAACACCTCTGTTTTTCAAAAAAAAATAACAAATTCGTTTTTTATTAATTACTCATAAAGTATAACCAGGAAATGTAAAAAATTTGAACGCATATTCTACGGGCAATGCTATACAAAAATGGAAAAGTTATTGACCACGCCTACCGAATATTATAGTTTATTAAAATTTAATTTTTGCTTCAATACCTTTCTTGGCCAATTTCAAATTTCCGTCAATTCATCTGTCCATCTGTCCGTCTGACCAACTTTACAGTATCTGTGGCGAACATTCTCCCGTTAGGGAAAAGGAAGACATCGTCTACAAATTTACAAAAGAATTTATGAGTTACTTAAACTATTCGAAGGACACGCCTACAACACCTACATACCTATGCGACAAAAGCTTTTATTTTGAAAAAGGAAACGCATCCACTCCTTACTATAGAGCGTGAAAATTTAGTTTTCTTACTTTTTTTTTTAGTATAACGGTATTAGAGACTCGATCGCGACCGCATATTATTTTCTTAATTTTTTTTTTGGAGACATCTACCAACAAAAAGAAAAGCTTAAATCATAGTTAAGACATTGGACTGTAACTTTCCAACAGGAATTCATTTAACACAAACACTCGCTTCAAAGCGCTTCGGGAAAACTTGGACTCTGCAAAGAAAAACTTGTCTTTTTCGAAGATCTAAAGCATCTATAAAGGCAAGAAAAGAAAGAAAACTTCTCAGGAATTCACTATGACGTCTCACTTCCCTTATCCATTCACATGCAAGGCTGAAATGGTGAGGAAAGCAAAAATTACGTTAATTGGAAAAATCGTCTTATGTGCGTTACATAGAGACTTTTTCTACATAAATGAGAGTTTGTCATAATTTTTTCTCGATCTATCCACAAATGCAAATCATATAAATCTCAAATGAATCAGCTTATGGATCAATGTTGACCATATGACCAAACCCTGTTCACATTAAACACCGTACTTCCGCGCGATAAACTCGCTTTCTTCTTCATCAAGAATGATTGCCCAGCGACAGGTAAGCGGTCAAGATTACTGCAACAGAATTTAAATGGAAAAACGTGCACAAAATGTCTTAAAACAATCAAGTGATTTATAATGAGGTTAGGTCTGATGTATCTCTCTATCTTCGACGCTTGAGTTCTGACAAACTGCAGGCAGTCTCTCAAATTCTACGCAGTGAAAATTCGCTCATAAACTCCAAGTGCAGCTTTCCATTTGGGGCATTCTGCTTTTACAGTGAGAAGAGTGGACGAGAAGACTTCTCTTAGTTTTCTTCGATTATCGTGTTGTAGTGCATTATTAATTCCTTCCACTGGGCCAAGCTGCTAATAGGAACTATTATGTGAGGCTTAGGCACCATTTGCAAGGCACTATTTACCAGAGGTACTAGTTTCTCGCAGTGCATTTTCGATAGTTTAGACTGGTAGAAGTCAGCACATACTGGTTCCATTTCCAGTACGATAGGACACACCTTGATTACGATTAGCATGGGGCCGAGCTATCGAGAATGCCCGATCGGTAAAGGCATAACATTTACAGATGCCAAGTTTACCGAGCGCAGTCTATTCTTCTAAGATGATGGGTCAAAAAAAGAAAACAAATTCTTTAAAGCTTCTTATACCCTACACAACTTCCGATACAGGGCATATTAAGTTTGTGCTGACGTACATCTATAATAGCCAGAAAGGCTTAAGCCAGATCCGCCACTTTTATTACACCTAAACTTGTCTGTCCGTATGTCCACAATTTTGTGTTCAGTCTACAGTTCGCAATTTTTGAGATATTTTGTTGAATGATTTTTGAGATACGTGCATGTATTGACCTAAGTACGCATGCTATTGCAAATCTTTCGGTTCGGCTGACTTTCTCGACCACTGACCAGATAATGCCTTAATTTTAAAAAAATATTGCAATTTTTAAAATTTCTCAACAAAAGTCGCTGGACAATAGCGTTACGTCATTCTAAGTTCATATGGAAAATTTGACTCAGCTGGGACAATTTTTTGAACCTCCTCTCATATAACGTGCCCTACGAAAGATCGTAAATATCGAGTAATATGCGAAGTAAACAAAACCCTTGCATCTGGTGGGTGGTAAATTGATCAAGTAGCTTTGCTACCGAAATCGGCCAGCGATCGATTTGTGTATCTCGATATCGGGTAAACTCGGTCATAAATTGAATACACTGCTCGGCAACAGACAGACTTTTCCCTTGATAGTAAGAGAAACGCATACTTTATTAACGGATACAAGCTCTCTACTCGTTACAGCATAGCGAGCATAGCGGCCACACCTATCGGGTTTACTTGATCAGATTTACCGGCTACCGGGACTCATAAACCGGCCCTAGAATGGATTGCATGTATTGAACAGACCAGACAACACTGTGATTGGATCATTGATTGGACCACTGATTCTTGCACTTATCTTATCGTCACTTCTTTTACGCATTATATCGCAATTTGAGAATAAAAAATATCTTCATCTTCACGAATACGATTTCTATCGTCGTCTAATGTTTCCATCTCCTCGATTGCAAGGATTTCTATGGCTAACTATTGATCAAGTATTTCGTTGCATAATAACTGCTTTCCTTTTGAAATTTACTCGAGCATCACGATGATGCTTATGAGCGCCGTAAGATCAATTATTTTTAACTAAATAATCATGAATTTTTTCTTCTCCTTTTCTTTTTAACGTTTTTTTTTTTTTGGACTTTTACAAAACGGAACACGTAATCAATTCATGATCAGCGATTTCTATATATATGAATACTCGTGTAAAGACAAACTCGTCACACATATGCATATTTAAATAAAAATTTACACACATGTGGGTAAATATGTGTGTAAGTATATGCTTATTAAAGGGGCGTTAAACTTTTTTTCGTTTTTTCTATTTTTTTTTTTTCATTTTTCATTTTTCAAAATTATAGCTTATATGAGAATTTTTCAAATCCCTGATGGGCTATCTGGTGATGATCTTTTCATAATGATAGTCATGAGTATTTGAAGTGTGAGTTTCTTTTTTTTTTCTTTCTCTTTTTTTTTATATATATATTTTTTTTCTGTATAGGCAGCCTGTTCTTGTTGTTGTTGTTGTGTACGTGTTTTTAATATGTCAGGCTTAAGTAAACACGAATACCAAAGCAAATAAAATGAATTAAAAGTAAAGGAAATTTTCTTCACAGCACGCATTTTTAAGGCGTACACACTATTTATGAGCCATAAAACATGACAACTCTTTCGTTGAATTGTCGAAATCGTTTTACCCATCGATACGTAACTGAGCAGTAAGTCTTTATACGCCGACGCATGCACATGCTTTTGAAATCATGAGCGCAAAAAAAAAAAAATTCCAATAATCTTTGAATAGGAATTGGAAGGAGAAAGGTTTTTCCACATTCACGCGACATATAAGAATATTTTATTTAACCCGTTACCAAATAACGGTAGCAAACGTATATATAAAAATTTTTCACTTCACGTCAAATATTAACCGTACCACCAGCTGCGATACTGGTATTTACTGCATCGTACACATACACACACACACACGCACACATACGCTCAGGCACAGACGCCTACGCTTAAACAATTTTATTACATATATGACAGACAGCTTACACGTGGACCCGCATAATCCATAAGCCATATTCGAATCATTCGCAGGCAACGCTTTCGTTTAAGACACGCTTACAATTCAATTCAATTCAATTCATTCCGGGAAGTTTAGATCGGTAGACAAATCATTCGACCGCAACATGATGCGGTACAACGAATTCGTAACATTCGACTAAATAGTACGGTGCGTTCCTTCAAGTTTAGTTTATCAGCAGACTATAAACTTAAATTTTACTGCAGTATTTGTAACAATATGTATATATATATATATATATATATTACATACATGCGTGTATGTGTGTATATGTGTTTCATGATTAAAACTTATCACAAAAATATAAGTAAATAATAATAATAAAAAAAAATAAAAAAAAAATAAAAACAAAAAGACGAACATTCATATCAGTACCTTTGCAAAAAAAAATTTACTCCTTATACATGCACACATATACATATACACATATAAATAAACGATGAATCAAACCAAGCCAAGCAATCAGGCAGCCAGCCAGCTACTCAGTCAGCGAGCCAGTCAGCCAGCCAGCCAACCAGCCAACCAGCCAGTTAGTCAACCAGCCAGCCATCCATCCATCCATCCATCCATCTAATCAGCCAGCCAGCCAGCGAGCCACTCAACCAGCCAGCCAGTCAACCAGCCAGCCATCCATCCATCCATCCAGCTAATCAGCCAGCCAGCCAGCCAACCAGCCAACCAGCCAGCCAGTCAACCAGCCAGCCAGCCAGCCATCCATCCATCCATCCATCCATCCAGCTAACCAGCCACTCAGCCAGCCACTCAGCCAGCCAGCCAGCCAGCCAGCCAGCCAACCAGCCAACCAGCCAGCCATCCAGCCATCCATCCATCCATCCATCCATCCATCCATCCAGCTAACCAGCCAGCCAGTCATCCAACCAGCCAACCAGTCAGCCAATCGCATCAATAAATAATTACTTACTTGGTTAACCATTAAACGAATCAGTAACCATTGGCCATATAAGCCACAACTGTACTGATCTTGTAAATAAGAAAATTAAATTTGCTGACCATTCTAACCATTCATTCATTTGTTCCATTCATAAATTCACGTTCAATATGATGGCTGGGGAAGTTCATGCCGTCAAACGTCACACATCACACATCACAAATTGAAGATATCGTTATCTGGTTTTTGTGATACTGCACGACACACACATGCTTACTTACTTGCTTACTTACACGTGATCGTTTATTACATACATAATTATATATGAAATGCATATGTAGTTTGTGTCAGCGCCATCCTCCTCTTCCTAACGCTCTCCGATCTCCTATTCCCTCACTTACCACCATCACTCTCTTATTCGCTCACTCACTTCCAAAAGCACAGATATCGATGAATGAATACAAACCTATATACATATATAAAAAACAAAAAAAAAAAAAAAAAAAAAAAACCAGCAGCAGCAGCAGAAGCAGCAGCCGCAACCCGCAAGTTCTAGTCACAGAAACCATTCAATTAGTGAGACCCCGATAACACTTATCGAGTGAGTGTCCTTATCATCACATCACCTATATATTATCGTGCATATGTTTTAGTTGATTTCATATGGAGTGGAGGTGTGGCCCGTCGGCCGTTCAATCGGTTTGGTTAGTTCGTGACTTTGTGTTAAGCGCTTAATAGTTTTGTGTTCGCATTTCGTCATTTTCTACATTTGTTATCTGAAAAGTGTTCGCGCGTCTCTCTACATAAAAAAAATCCTTAACAATTTTTTTTTTTATTCAAAATACTATCACTTTTTACTGACTTTTGTTTTTCTTTTTTTCATTCGAAACTTTAATGTATAAATATTCGATTTATCAAATAATAGTAAAAAAAAAAAAGGAAAAAAAAAATACAAAATTTCTTCTTATTAATTAATTACAATCTCTTCATAAATATTTTTTATAATCATTAAGAAAAAGTCTTAAGAAGAAAAGCTAATTAAGTAAAGAAATAAAAAATAAGAAAAAAAAATTTTTATATTAAAAAAAAGAAAAATCAAGACTCATACAATATTAGTTATGACAACTAAGAGGTCTTCTTCTTCTTCTTCTTCTTTGTAATTCACAAAGTCGACGAACAGAAGTTTCGCTTTGCTCATGAAGCACTTTTTTTGAAGCTTAATCAACTTATTGAAAGTTCACTTTAAAGAGCTGTTCCTTTGTTCCTCCGATGATTTTCTCCACGTACTGACAGCTTACCTTATAGGCCATTGAAGCTTTGACATAATATAAATTTTGTAAAAAAGGCAAAGCTACGAAAGGCTGTCCACCAAAAGGATGAGATGGGAAGTGACGACCACACTACACATCTAAACTCGCAAAGGCTTCACAGCATTCCCTATTGGACTTGAGACGATTCTAAGCTATTCAACACTTTTCTTTTCCGCCTACTCTCATAATAAATTTCGCGGGATAAAAAGTTTTTCACAAGTGCTCGAGGGTAAGTGAGTCCATTATCTACAAGCGAATGTGTTTGTCCACTTTGTCAGACACCATAGTGTCTTCAAGGCAGAAACTCACTTTTAACTTCTAGAGAGCTTATGCCAATACTAAGCGGAATCATTTGTAGCTATAAGCAGATCTCTTAACTGAGTTATCAACTACGACCATTCAAAATCCCATATGTACGGAGTAGAGAACCGAGTCGGAGGATTTCCTTAGCCAGACAATTGACGGGAATATGACCGTATTCCAGCAAACAAGTTTGCTATGCCCTGTGTGTTGCAGGCAACTGCTTCACAGCTGTTCGGCATCTGAAAAGGCACTTAGTCAAGGGCATTATAACGATCAAGTCAATCAAGGGCTTGGGTTTCTGCCGAATATTTGCTTCTCGGGGCAATTCTCTTTTTGCTTTTCCCAACTTTTTAAGAGGGTCCTAGAGAGAGGAAGCTTATTAGCTATAATGAAGAGATGGTCCATCCAGATTACTGAAGGCCATTAAGAAATTTATGCTATCCTTTAAGCTCTCAAGGCTACTCAATAATCGTTGAATGTAGGTAGGAATGTAGTAATGGTACGTTGAATGGAACAAAAACTGCGGTCTGTGTGGTAGGCCGTGACGTGCTCGTATCACTCCCATTTTTTTGACAAGAGCGATTGCAAGGAAATGCATTTGTCAAAACAATTAGGGACAGAGAGGAAACCTATTCAGATTTTTTAATGAATCTACTTGCCTTTCCAATATCAGAATATGCGAAGTCTTTTAAACTTTATATCTGTTAAAGAAGTTTTTATAAGCAAAGCACAAGTTGGACTGAAGTCTTTCTTGGCGATTGCAATTCTTCTCGACCTTGCCTTGGAAAGATATACTTGGGCCTTATCACATTCCTGTGCGCTCTATGTTTCTTTCCGATGCCACAAGTATAAGGAGCCATCGAAATAATTGTCCATCTTCGCCTAACGAGGCGAAATGCCCTCTGCGGGGGCTCAAATCACAGAAAGAGCTCGCTTGCTTGCTCCATATGGAATTGCATTGAAACCGAGCGCTTAACTCAAGGAAGCGAAGAGATTTCAGATCGGCCTCGCTTTTCGCACAGAGGGACAAGTGCATGTACCTGGGTACATCTGGCAGTCAGGGATTAATCATATTCGCATTACTACGGGTATGCGTTTTCCCACTCTGTGGGAAAACTGTGGGTTGGCTAACGCAAGTTATTGCTAAATGTTTACTAAGCATTTTTTGGTTTTTCTTCTTCCCTATGTTCAAGCCGCTTTTGTTTTTTTCTTAAAGCGTTTGAAGCGGACCAACGTTCAAATTTGATCTGCGGAATTAAGACAAAATTACATTTGAGAAATACTTGCAAAGGTTGTCCCGCATAAAATGCGTGCATATGTATTCTTCGCCAGTTCGAATGTCTGTTGCTTCCAGGCTTTGTAGGTCGGACGTACACCATTATTGCTATCCTTTTTCTTCCCCCTTTACCAATAATCGCTCCTTTCCAAAGCTTTGCGCCTCGACTGTCGAAGAAGAGAGAAAAAAATAGTCTTAACAATGGCTGTCCATTCCTCTACTTATAACGTTATACCGATCGCTATCCTTGAGATATTTTGATAGTATTTGGTACACTGCGGTGCTTTGAACCAAGGACGAACGCTATTGAAAATGCTTCGAAACGGTCGACTTTTTCGACTACTCCCCATATAATGTCTTAATTTGCAAATTTTGTAAAGGGGGAAAAAATTGCTTTTTCAAAATTTTTCCACAAAACTCGCTGGACCAATTTGTTGAACCTCCTCTCACATAACCGTTTGTACGAAAACTGAATCTTCATATGGTAAAAAGTTGTAATTTTCAATATTTCATCGTGAAAAGTGATTTATAATAGTAAACTTAGCAAAAAGATCGACGTCTGCGAGGTCTATTTTTTGGATACCAACGCATATAAGAATGCTTAAAAAGTCTAAGCTCTTCCGACCTCTTCCAAACTACTTACAGAAGGTAGGCAAGGCATAGAATCACTTTCACGCTTTCTTTTATCAATCACTATAGACGTCGATCAAATCATGACTTTGACTGAAATCTATGATCTATAAAGATTGGACTTAATCACAACACTGATCAATTAATTGTTTTACGATATCTATAGATATTCGGGATAGTCCATAAGCTTTATTTTCTCGAGAAATTTATTACTATTTTTCTACATACAGTAAACAGCAGCCTGGGCCTAATAGAATGGGGCCTTTTGCGTAATCAAGCCCATCATCAAAGTATGGGGGTATATTCATTACAAAGTATATATATGCTTGATCAGCTTCAAAATCTAAATCAATTTAAGCATGTCCGTCTGTCCATCATTATATATTTTGTTGCAAACACTGCAAAAATGAAGCTATCGACTTCAAATTTGGGAAAGACGTTGGAAGTTGTTGCACGCAAGCTAGTGTTAAAAATGGAGCAAATCGGTTGAAGGACACGCCCACAACACAAAGTAAACTAAGAACACCTTTCTTGTTCAAAGGGACAAAAGACTGGTTTTCTGCTGATTACTCATAAGCTGTACCAGATAAGTGTACAAAAGTCTGAACGTGTATTCTATGGGCGAAGCTCTAGTATTTGTATAAAAATTGAACACGCCTATCTAATATTATAGGACATCAAAATTTAACTTTCTTCCATACTTTTTTTATAAGACGCACAAAAAGGCTTCAAAAACCCCATAAAGTCTATAAATTCTTCACCAGGTTTAAATTTGGAATGCACCTGAACATGTCCGTCTGTCGTTTGCGCAATTGTCTGTCTGCTCAACTGTGGAATATTTGTGGTAGACATTCCCCCTCTAGCCAAGATGAAGATATCGCTTACAAGTCTTTTACTCTTTTTTGTCTTTTCTAGAATAACGGTGATGGGCATAGAAGATTCGATTACGATCGAATATAATTTTCTTACTTGTTTTATTTATTTTTTAAAATTACATTTGGTTTAATGTTCAATCTAATCATTCAATAGGAGGCCGTTTAATGAGATTTGCAGATGGGCGTAATTTCTTTATAATTTTTTTAATACATTTTTAATGCATCGGAATCGATTGATTCGATCCAGCAAGCACGAAATCTATCTAATATTTTCGATAATATGGGTGAATAGGTAAGCTGTGAAAAACTCTTAAGGTCTTAATAATGCTTTTGTTATTGTTATGCGTTTATTCGCAATCACATATATGATGGATTGAAAGTTCACTGAAAGCGAGCCGTCGGCAATTTGTCACTGTTCGATTTAATCAAAAAATTTTATTATATTTTTGTTATTTTTTTTTTTTTTGTATGTTCACTACTTTTCTCTTTCTTCTTCTTCTCATTTTTTTAATAATTTACACCAGACAAAGTGACGGTAACTTATACGATTGAAGTGAATGCTTACCTTTTACCAGCATCTGAAGGTCAGCACTTTCTTCACTTTCATTAAAAGATACGAGCCGTGAGAGCATAAATTACGTTTTATCAATAAACTAAAGTAAGGTTAACTAAATATATATAAATCAAATAAAAACATAAAAATATAAAAATACAAGAAATTTTATTGTTCTTAACTAAATATCATAAAAATGTTCTCTTGTGCGAAAGAACGCAAAAAAAATTACAAATTTTTGCATATAATTCTGGTTTATGTGTTTGTATACCCTATACCACTTGTGGTACACGATATATTAAGTTAGTGCGAACGTGTGTAACACGCAGAAACGTCTGCTTAAGATAGGCCTAACTTTTATTATATCAATCGATTCAGACTAATTTTCTAAATCGTTCTAAGCCTGTCCGTCTGTTCAGTCTGATGTCTGCTTAAACCTCTCCTTTTATTATATCTATCGATTCACACTAATTTTCTAAATCGATCTAATCCTGTCCGCCTGTCTGTCAGTCTGATGTCTGCTTAAGATAGGCCTAACTTTTATTATATCGACCGATTCGTCATCATTTTCTAAATCGTTCTAAGCCTGTCCGTCCGTTCGTCTGATGTCTGCTTAACCTCCCTTTTATTATATCAATCGATTCAGACTAATTTTCTAAATCGATCTAATCCTGTCCGCTTGTCCGTCAGTCTGATGTCTGCTTAAGATAGACCTACATTTTATTATATTGGACGATCATTTTCTAAATCGACCTAAGTCTGTCTGTCCGTCTGATGTCTGATGTCTGCTTAACATAAGCCTCCCTTTTATTATATCAATCGATTCAGACTAATTTTCTAAATCGATATAACCCTGTCTATCCGCCTGTCCGCCTGATGTCTATCCATGTAAATTTGTCTTCAAGCTACAGATCGCAATTTTCGGGACATTTTGATGAAATTTAGTACAGTGACGTATTTTCATCTAAGCACGAAAGCTATTGTAAATGACGTGGATCGGTCCAATTTTTCGGCCTATTTTGAAAAGTCGTTACATGGAAAACATTGTAATTTTCAAAGGTTCTTCACAAAACTGGCTAAATAATAATATTTCAGCATATTAAATGTGTGTATGTGTGAAAACTTAAGACCGACTCGGACCATTTTTTTGAACTTCATTCCATATAACGAGAACTGAAGTTCATATGACAAAAAAATCGAATTTTCAATGCTTTTTGATGAAAATCAAATCGTAATAGCAATTTAAGATAAAAAAGATTAACTCTACTAAATATGGACCATCTCGACCTATCTTGTGGGCCCTACCTTATATATAGATTTTCGCGAAGATTGAATCTTTATAGGACAGAAAAAACCAAATTTCACTATGTTATCATGAAAATTAACCAATAAAGGTAATTCAATATAAAATTATATGCACAAAATTTGGACCACGTATACCTTTTTTTGCATCCTACCCTAGAAAGCGATTTCTACGAATATTTTTGTTTTTAAGGGCAGAAAAGTCTATGTTTCATTATGTTATGATGAAAATTAATCCATAAAAGTAATTCAATAAAAAATTATATGCACAAAATTTGGACCACGTATGCCTACTTTTATATCCTAATTTATGAAAGGATTTCTGCGAAAATTTTTGTTTTCAAGGGCAGAAAAGTTTAAGTTTCATTATGTTAGGACGAAAAATTGACCCACAAAAGTAATTTGATATAAACGTTAACTGTGATGAACTTTGAATGTAACCCAATTTTCTAATCTCTTGGACATAAGCTTTCTAACGGAAAGTAAGCCTTTATTTAATATATAGTTCCGTCATGGTAAGTTCTTACGAAAACAGGGTACAATTTTCATGTTCTTTGGCAAGGATAAGAATTGTGTCAGAGGTATTTAATAATGTGTGGTGTAGGGTATTTAATAGGCGACCGCGCCCGACTATAATATTTTGAGTTGTGTTTTTTTTTAAATTTAATTTTATATTTCTAATTTTATGGTTATATTTTAATGCTGTCTACATACCCATGTACGTAAATTAAAATTTGTACAAATGCCTTATATGCAACGCCTTCATTTATGGACACGTGTATTCTATGTTGTTATCAACAACAACAACAACAACAACAACAACGAAAACAAGGAAAAGACTTTATTCGGTTCTGGCCGAACACTTATTCATTTTCGCTTAAGCAATAAATATCAAATAATTATTTTTTAATTTTTTGCAGACGTGACCGACTATTGCATATAAATATTATTAATATTTTTATTCATTTAAAGACGAGTTTTGCCTACCATTCTAAGCTCTAAGCAAAATAGTTTATATCTAAATTTTTTCGATAAGATCACAGAATTGATGGCCGCCTTCTGCGGCACAAGTTACACTTAATGACCTGCTGTCATGCCCTATCATCTAAACTATTTTGATAAGGTCAAATGCATGGAATTGATGGCCGCCTTCTGCGGCACAACTTACCCTCAATGACTTGCTGTCATGCCCTTGGCGGAGGAATGAAAGCATAGGTATATATATGCTTAGGTCTACATACCACTTCGATTAGCATAAAGTCAGAACTTGATTTAGTTTAGCTTATCGGATTTACTCTTTTCGGGTACACTGTACCCGAAATCGGTTATTCGCTTTGACGCCCCCAATTCGATTTTCTGTTTTCTTCTTTCTTTTCTCATTCGTACTACTTTTATAATATCAGAAGAGTATGCAGCATAATAAACACAAATTGAAAGAAAAACTTCCGCAGGGTCGCCGGAAGGGGAGGGGCGGGGGGAGGAGAGAGATCCCAAGTTTCCTGTGTTCTCTTGCGTCTAGGAAGAAGAAAAACAAAAAGTTTCTTCTACCCAAGAGTTCGCAAAACCTGAATTTCAAATACATCGCACCGCTTTTCCAGAAGGTATTCGCAAAGCTTACAAATTCGTTCCGCTGCAATTGATTGCTTCATAGAATGGACCTGACAGTTTCAATTTTCCCGAAATTTCAGATATGGATAACTTGGATGTTGATGCTTGAACGACATAAACTTCAGCAATTTACAACAAACTTTCGCGCGTTCGTGTATATCAAATTTTAAGGAAATGGATGTCATTTATGGAACTGTATTTTCTTCGTCTTTAAATGGATTAAACTATCCAAACTAGTTTGGGGCGAAACTTCAATAAGCTGCGAAATCTTTCGAATGTGCTTTGCTTGATTTCCGACAAAACATATTTGTCTTGAAAACGATGGAATTCACGTAGATCTGTCCGTCTCCAGCAAAAGCAACCAAGGATATAAATCTCAGTTATGAGAGGGAAGTCTTACCAGTCGCATCCAGGATATGCTTCAAGCCGGGCCTCGGGATATAGGCCCTCGGGATATACGCGATAGACAGATATATATATATATTTTTTTTATTTAATCTGATCCATTACTCAGTCGATAATGCCCCATGGGTGTGTGTATGAGTTAGGTGATGGTCACAAAGAAATGGCAAGAAGGAGAGACCTGGTAATGGTAATGGCTGTAGCCTGGCAGGTATGCTTTCAGTCAATCGTAAATAATGTGTATTGTCTACCCGCATATATGGCAACACTGCTGATGGGCCCATATGATTTTCGAATACCAATGGCACGTATCAAAATTTCATGACATTCCGACAATTAGCTTGCGAGTTACAGTTGCCGTAGTGAGGCTACTTTTTTGCCCAGATACGTTGTGAGTGAAGTGATAAACTCAACTGATTCGATGAATGACAACAGCACATGCAGTAGTCCCACAAAAAAAAATTTCACATAGACAGGGCTTTTCTCGAATAGATGCTTCGTTCACTTCACTTGTAAGTATAACTCTCTCTCAGTTGCGTAAGTTTCTGCATGACGCTGAATAGTGTGATTTATTGCAAGCATTGCTCTTTGTGCCTTACGTGAGTCTCCGTGACTTAAATGTGAAGCTTTAACCATTTTTTTTTTTTTTTTAATACGACCTGGTACTCAGGGACGCCATTTTGTGAATGCTATGGTGGTCACAAAGAGATGGAAAGAGGGAGGCAGATGCGAGGTCGGCAAGTGTTACACGTTTGTCGATCAAACCGATTGAACGCTTTTCGAACCACTTACGAATTTTAATTGAAATATGGGAATTGAACTCGTTCGACTTGAAGGCCGCGCTTCTTATCTATTAACCTGTGCCTTAAATAGCCCGAGGGAATTAAACAAGACCCGTTTACCTAACCTACGTAAATGCAAAAATTAAAATTTTGTTTTGATGATTATTTCCAGCGGGACATGAAGAAATGAATGCACTTAAGAAAGTCGGATATAATAAAAAACTTCAATAAAATTTCTAGACTGCATTCTTTTTTTTTTTTTTTTTTTTTTTTTTTTTTTTTTTTTTTTAAAGACACGTTTTACATTTAAGTAAGTATTTCACTAATTTAAGAAAAACATATTAAAAAATTTTTATTATTTGCTTCAAAATTATACATTATTCCGTCGGTCATAAATTTAATTTTTTTAATTATTACACTCTACACCACTTGTGTGGTACAAGGGTACATTAAATTTGCGCAGATGTATGTAACACGCACCTTTTCTTTACGACGCTCGTCTTAGAATCACTTTCTGAATCGATCAAACCTTCTCTGCTCGTGCATCTGTCCGTCTTGATGTCGTATATTCAATTTTCAGATCGCCGCTCGTCTTAGAATTACTTTCTTAATCGATCAAAGCTTCTCTGCTCGTGCGTCTGTCCGTCTTGATGTCGTATATTCAATCCACAAATCGCAATTTTTGAAATATTTTGATGAAATGCGGTACGCCGACGTGTTTGAGCTCAAACACGATCGCTCTCGAAAATGCTTCGGCCACACACCTACAACACATTACATCGAAAGCCATCATATGGTGTAGGGTTTTTAATGGTGAGCTTTTTCCCACCCATTTTCAATAGAGTTACTCTTTAAACTAAAGGGTAGGAAGTTGGTGTACCATATTTGGTGAAAATATCTGAAAAATTTGCGACATCAGTGGAAGAGACCGATGGGCAGAAAACACGGTAAGTTTACATCGATTTAAAAAATGATCCTGAATCGAATCATACTAGAGACTAACAAAGAAACTAACTTCGTATGTTCTGCGTTATATTAGTGTAGGGTGTAAATACGACTCAAAATCTAGTGTCTATTGTTCGATTTGCTCGAGAGTTTGATTGAAAAAGACGATTTCGAACTTTTGAAATTTTTTCATCACTGCAAAGTTAAACACTAACTAAAATCAGTGAAAACGCTATAGTAGAATATGATCCACCATTAAAGACCCTGCCACCACTTCGCTTAATGTAGGTATTCATATAACGACTTTTCAAACGGAAATGTTATAGGGGAAGTGACCGAAAGTGGCCCAAAGTAGTTTCAACAGCGTTCGTCCTCGGGACAAGACATCTCGGTGTATCATATTTCATAGAAATATTTTGATAATTGCGACCTTAAGGATGAACAAAAGAAAACAAGACCGAGAAACCGACAGACAGAGGATCAACCAAACCTTCTGAAACGATCGACGTAGTAAAAAGTTTGTCTACCATCCTACACCGCGCTACACCTTACAATGAATATACATACAACGACTTTTCAGAATAAGTTGGTATAAGGGAAATGGCCAAGAAAGTGGTGCGATCCTCACCTTTTCCAGTACCGGTCATCTTTGGGGCAAAACACATGAGTGTAGCAAATTTCATTAAAATATCTTTAAAATGGAGGACTGTAGGTCTAATATAGGAAAACAAGACAGACAGACGGAAAGACAGACAAACAAGAATCATAATTAAAGGTGAGTCTATCTCAAATCTTTTTGACTGTTGCGTACATTCATACAAACTTACTCTGCCCTCGTAACACAAGTCTAGTGGGCGGTTTTCAACAGATTGAATACAGGCGATAAATGCCGGGTTACATGCGATACGTGCGGCAGTAAGGAGGATGAAGCTGCCCAAACGATCGAAAAGCTCGGATTGACTCTGGCTGAAACCAGGTTTTGTGTATGCTGGGATTGAAAAGGAATCATGCGGCATTAGCTACTTCAAGTTGGGCAAAAAATTTATCCCCCTTTCTGCCCTCAATGACTCATGTGATCAAACAGTATCCTTACGCTATGACCTACGCTAGGATAAATGAATTCTTTCAAAGCAACGAAATTTGCTAAACATATTACAAAGGAGCAGGAGCTATACCGCGTGCGTATGGCACGAAAAACTATTATTTTCGTTCAATATGCGACTTGCATAAGCATAGAAATGAAAGCAGCCCAAGTGAAGCCCATTAAGATTATATTCGAGATTAGAATAATATTGAGAGTTTGAAGAAACTAATACTAAAGCATATCATAAATATTAAGTTGAAACTATTAAAATAATAAATCTATAAGCACTTTATTAAATTGCGAACACAAATGAGTGCAAATCTATGTAGATCTATATACATATATATATATATATATATATATATATATATATATTAGGGATTGCGGAAATTTCTTGCGGTCTTTCACTACGAAAGAAAACAATATTTCTTATATAGGGAATAAAGTGAATTAAGTTTTTCTTTAATCTCACGAATAGGTATGGAGCGATCAGCTTCGATCGTAACCTTTAGCTGGCCATTATCAACGGTGTTTGGCCTATCAGGAAGCGGTAAAGTTGAACATTTCTGGAACTAAATTTCGCAAAGCATTTTTGGCAAGTGCATTAGTTCCAGGGGTGTTGTCGAGCCGGAACGCTCCGGAACGTGGTTCCGGTACTTCCTTTTTGGGCAGGAACGCGTTCCGGAACTAAAAATGATTTCTGATAACGAGAATTTATAATAAACATTAGCAGACGGGCGAAAATTGGGGGGAAATCTTCCCCCCGTCGTCAAATTTGGGACATGAGACCGCACAGAGCGGCCGCCCACCCAGGATCGGCCCTGTCTATATAATTATATATACGCGTTCCGGTAAAAAAAAAAATTAGCACAACACCACTGGTTAGTTCCATATATAGCCTATATTTTTCTATGTGCTTCTTCACTTTTTTTGAAATAAAAAAGTAAGAACATGGTAAGGCGGACAAGGCCCTACACCACATTTCCCATTTTTCTATGAAATTACGATTATGGATCAATTTTCATCACCACATATCAAAACATAGATTTTCCTCCCCTGAGGAAAAAAAAAATTTCCATAAAAATCGTTTTATAGAGTAGGATACAAAAATAGACGTATGTAGTCCAAATTTTGTGGAGTTAATTTTATACCAAAATTTCTATCGTGGGTTAATTTTCATCACCACATATTAAAACTTAGACTTAGACTGCCTTGCAAAGAATAAATATTCGCAAAAGAAATTTATTAGAATAGGATCCAAAAAATAGGCCGGGATACTCCAAATTTGGTACAGATACTCCAATTTTGATCTGACTTTCATCATGAAGCATTGAAAGTTAATCTTTTTCTGTTATATGAACTTAAATTCCCGTTATATGAGAGGGGATTCAAAAAAAATTGCCCGAGTTGGTCCACATTAGAATGCCGAAATGCTATTCCTTAGCCACCTTTGGCGAGAAATTTTGATAATTGAAATTTTATTCCATATAACGAATATTTAAAATAGGACGTTATATGGGGAGTGGTCGAAAAAATGGACCGATCCGAAGCATTTTCAATAGCTTTCGTCCTTGAGTCAAAGCGAATGAATGAAGGAATGAATGACTGAGTAAATGGATGAATACATGCATAAATGCGTAGATAAATGATTGCTGGAATGAATTAATAATTCAATGAAGAAATGAATGAATGATTGAACACATGAATAAACGAATGCATTAGTGAATGAATGAAAGTACGAATGAATGCATGAATGAGTAAATAAGTGAGTCAGTGAGTAGATGAATGAATGAATGAATGAAGAAATGAATGAATGAATGAATGAATAATTAAATGAATAAACGCATGAGTGCCTATATACATATATATGGAGCGAGAAAGGTATGTATGAATGTATGAATGACTTAAGGGAGTAAGTATAACTGTGCTACTAAAATATCTCAAAAATAGCTTCCAGGAGTTTGAATATAAAAAATCCATGGACAGACACTTACCTAATAATGTTTTTCATCTTAAACTTATGGACTATTTTCGCAGGCATACAGGGTTAACACTTGGTTATGTTAGAGTTAGCTGGGGCTTAGTTACTACTGGCGGGGATTTATCATATACTTGTTGATCACCATACGTCTATTGCATTATTGGCTGAGGAGCTGTTTCAGGTGGTGGTGTGGCTAGATATCTGAAGAAAACTACTGCCGAAGCCCATCAAGCACGTTCAGAAGCTTATGATGACAGTCCTCCATCATATCCCAATTGTCGACCTTGGTTTCAGTGGCTTAAAAGTGGTGACACAAATTGACTGAAAATGCTATCTTTTAGCCATTTGTTGCAAGAGTTGTCCAGGATACACGGTTGAAGCTCGAAAGGGAAGTTCCGCCACATATAGCTTACTCACCATCGCCACGATGCCTCCTGATTACCACTTGTTCAGATCGGTGCAGTATGGCTTGGCCGGCACGTGGTTTCGAAAAGCTGAATAATTATGACAATGAGTCGGTGGATGGCTCGCTGGCAAACTAATATAAATTCTTTTGACGTGATATCGCCGCGTTGTCAAAACTATTATAAAATGTTGTAGAAAGTAATCGAAACTGTTTTGATTAATTTTCCAATTTTGCCAACTTTTCCACAATGAATGTCTTTCTCAAGGGAAAAAATGATCAAAACTTTTGCAAGCACCTTCTATATGTATATATGTGTATGTGTATTTTACACATAATTAAAATACATAAACACATAAACAAAAAATCTATTGAGGGTAATGGTGTGCTTATAAATGAGAAACTTTGAAAAAAAAAAGAAGAAAAAATCTTTATAGTGCGAATGGTTTTCAGTGTTAATTCGAAAGCCATGCTTATCTCCAACACATATTTAGCTATTATTGTAGAAATTCATTAATGTATGTAAAATAAAAATATAAAATAAATTTTTTTGTTTTTTTTTTTAATTTTTTTCAACCTTTTTTTCAAGTCCTTAAGAACTTCTGTCTTCTGTTATGGGTCTGGTCTTTCTTTCTCCAGTGTAATCACAATCGAAATGTAGAAAAAAAAAAAAAAGAAAAAAAAAAAGAAGAAAAAATGACTTAAGTAGTCATTCTTATTATTTATAATCGCTTATAAAAGTCATAGTCGTCATTATACCGACATATTAGTGTTGTGCAGCAAGACTGGACGATTTTTCATTTTATTTTACATACCGACTGACCGAACGAACTGCAGTTATAAATGCCTTGTTCGACATGGACTTTTATGCACTTGAATGCTGCAAAAATGAAAAAAAAAAATTAACTTTTTTTTTTTTTTTTTTAAAATATTTCGTCCCTGAACAACTGTGCCAGGCTTACTGATAACGGTCGCACNCCTTGTTCGACATGGACTTTTATGCACTTGAATGCTGAAAAAAAAAAAAAAAAAAATTAACTTTTTTTTTTTTTTTTTTTTTACCATTACTGAGCCGACAACTGTGCCAGGCTTACTGATAACGGTCGCACCAACAGCAATGCATATTGTTTACGCGTCTATTATAGGCGCATACATATACATATATATATATATATATATATGTATATATACATATACATACATATATATATATACATATATATATATATATGTATATATATATATATATACATATATACATGTATATATATATATAAATATACGAACAACTTGTACTTATGCATCCCGCAACTCTATTTGTTGTCAATAATTTAATATAAAATTATTTTTCTTGAACATTTTTTATTTTCCATATACATATATATATATATATATATACAAAACATGCATGTATTATATATATGCAGGCGTTTAATTTGTGTCGTTAATTTTTATCTTGAATTTTATATGAAATAAAACCATCAGTTATTTCATTATAGATTTACAACTGAATGATGAAAGCAAATTAATTTTATTAAACGATTTGTAACACGACAAAGTCGACAGAGGAGATACGCCTACATAAATATTCTTTTATTCATTATACAATTCATATATGTCTGTCTGTCCATCCAAACAAATACTTTATTATTATAATAATTTTTCGATCTAATGAAATAAATTCTTAGATTAAGAGGAAAACGGAAAAAAAAAAACATTGAACGCAAGCAACATTGGCTATCGGCTTAACATTGCCTACTCTTTCCATCTAAATCAATTCCACAAATAAAATATAAAAACGATTTACGATACAGTCAAGCAATTTAAAAATATTTTCATGACAAAAATCCTCAAGCACCTGATAACAGGTATTAATACAAGCGTAAGCTTGTGTTGAAGTCACATACCTTCCGGTCGGTCCTTTAACTTCAAGTCTGGCACACTTCAAAGTTAACAAATCATGACATCAAATGGTTGGTATTCAAAAGCGACTTGAGAGACTTGTCCTAACCTATGTCCAGTTTCAAGGAATGATGATACATTAGGTTTGTCTTTTCTTAACAAAAATTATAGCCTCAGCGTCAGCCTTCTCTTGGCCTCAGCTTATAACTGGCCGAAATTCGAAATCCATAAAACAAAAAGAAAAGTCTCGTCATATGGGGGTAAGGAGATAACCACCTTACTATGGGATTTGAATCTAAATTGTCTCTCATGTTCTCTGCTGGTGTTGCATTGGTGTCATGACAAGAGGCAACTTAATAACTATTTGCAAGTAGCCAATAGCCTATGACAAGCTGTAAAAAAGAAAAATTTGATCGCATATAGCGTTGTGTGTGGAAGTGGCCGATTTTTCTTCTCTGCGACCAAGGGAATGCTTACGACGTTACACAGACAGGCAGATTGACGGACATGCTCAAACTGGTTTAGAATAAAGAATATACTACACTTTATGGGGTCTCTGGCGATTCCTTCTGTACAACATGAACATATCCTTCGCCCTTCGGTGATGGGTATAAAGACAATTTTCATTATATAAAGGCAACGGGGAAGGCTCGATTTGGGTAAAAGGAACAAGTAAATATCCTTTTTGAGTTTAGAGAAGAGAAACATTTACAAACGTTTGAAATGCCCTGCAACCCCAGTAAATAAAGAAAAAACTCTTTGAAAAAATGAATAATGCGGACTTAGTAAATTAGTCAGCTTTAGCACAGTCAGCTGTAGCCATTTCCCAATCGCCAGATCAGTAACCAATGACAAAAAACTATTAAAAGATATATAAGCCCAAGATCCGGTACGAACGATATCACTTCTGAATGACAAATATATTAGAATCTTAGCGTAAAATTAGGCAAAAACCCGTTTAAAGAAGTACGATATGTACGGTACAAACTCTCAATGGTATGAAGATATAACGGATTAGCGTTAAATTTAGTTAGTTATTACACCCATCCCAAGATCCACCAATTAGCACGCTTTAACAACGCACAGATAAAATCAGAAATTACTATTTCATGCCCGTGGGCAGCATGGCAGCCTGCATGTTTCATCATGGTATCATAAGGATTTTATAAGTGACAAAATAAATCTCATAACACAAAAAACGATTAATAAATGCTTAGACCGTACTTTTTTACTTATAGAAACTTTATATTATTAATGACTGGATTTTTATATTAAAATGCTTCATTATTGCTTTGAGGAGACTGAATTGTCTCCTACATACATATACATCAAAAACTTTCAAATGATAGAGACACTGTTGATTCATAAAAGTCTCTGATTCGACTTAGAGAAGCACTATGGTTTTGTCGAGTGTGCCGATGAGAATCAAACGACGGCTGTAAATGAATATTTATGATGATCTATAACGGCGGAAGCCGATAACTGTTAAAATAGAAACCTTTATGTATTTAATCTCTACGGCAAATGTCGGCGAGAATCATCTAAAGTCAAGGGTACACAGATATTAACCCCTTATTTCGTACCACTCAACCTAAGCCAAGTCAATTCAGTAAGAAACGAAAAATTACAAAATATAAACTTTTAAAAAACAAGAACATCTAAATTTATATAAACATTGTGAAGATCGAAAATTTCTCTTCGACGGAAAATTTTGCTCTTTTAATCAAATAATGGCAAGGTAAGCCTCAACGGCTGTTTCCAAGTGTTCTTACCTTCTGTTAATATTCCTCCTCCGAATGTAAAGAAATAAAATTTCAATATCCTTTGGTGTTATAGTGTAATTTCCTTATATTAAACTATCTTACGTCACTAAACAATACGGTATATGGTTTCGAATAGTTTATCTAGGAATCTAGTGGCTAAAGATTATAATTTAATTGCTCATATTTAACTGAAACAACCTATCGTCAATGGTCGTCGAATGGAACGAGCGATCTTCTTTCAAAATATCCGTATTACGGGACCTATAGCGTAAAATCCCAACGGATGAAAACGGATTTTTCTATTTCCAAAGGCGGTGAGTTACCTCGTCGGCGATTCGACCCGGAAGACAGAGAATGTGCAATCTTCTTCTTCACTATGACCAGGACTAAAACAAGTTGGGTGACTTGCGTCCTTACAGCATTTTCTACAGATCATTTAAAAATCCTTTGAAGAAATTTTCTTAATGACGTACATGATTTAACGACAAGTAATCAAATATTTTAAAATTTTTGTGATGATGGGTATTAATTATTCGTTCTAAGACGAATTAAACTTGGTAACTGTTTTTTTTTTTCTTTTATGTTTTGCAAGAAGAAATACTGGAAATGCTGCTTAGACATCATCTATATGTAATTAAAACATGTATATAAATGAGCGCAAGCACATAAAATGCTTCAAATGCGATTTGTTCGACATACAATGTCGTTTCGGTCATATATCGATTATTCAGATATGATGCGTACGATATGCAATTCTTCGGCTAATGTTAACACTATAAGCTATGAAGTACGGCATCGCATCTGTTGGACGTATGTACGACCGGAAAAACTATTCCGAACCAGATCGGAGATTTCGCAACAAGATGACCATGCATACATTGTATTCTTTGTGTTGTGTCCCAGTAACGTCAGTGTCTTAAATCTAAAATTTTGAACTTCTTTTACTTTCATGTATAGCATGAGAGTTTTAACAACTTAGTCTTTTTTTGTATCAACTATTTGGTAACCGATATAAACAATGGCTATTGATTGTATATAATAGGTTTATATTAAGCCTAAAAAGATGAAGATTCACCTTCCAAGTTGAAAATAATTACGTTGAGAATTAAATTATTGTTCACCTATAACATGTATTTGCATACTTTTCGTAGAGTTGTAAAGTTGACCGGGAGGAAACGGATGCGCTTTGGAATGAGCATCGGTTTTATTTTTACCACCCGCTGTATATTTCGATAAACGAATACTAGGCATCGGCAAGAAACCTGTACTTAAGGGCATAACATCTAAAGAAATTGAATGACTGTCCACATCTTTCATGGAAATGACTCCTAAAAATAGAAACAAGAAATGTGCGAAAAAAAAAGAAAGCAAACAATATTAAAATCTATCTACAACATAGACTTAAGCTTAAAAATTCTCGCTTCGTATAGCATATTCGACCTTAAAAAGGTTCTAACGCCTCAAGCTAATTTGCGTATCATTTATAGAAGTGCATGCATCGCATAAGAAGATATTTTTAGGTATGCTTTCAAATTACCTATTGAACGTCCACACACAGCCCATAGATTTTGATCAGTTAATACTTCGTACATTAAGTCAACATAGGGATTTTCATGAACTTTGGTTATTTTCAAATTCAAATTACATACGGAACGAAGGCGACACAGTTCATTTGGTTCTAGTTGGGCGTGTATTTTAAACAGCGTAATGTAATCAACCAGATCGAACGCACAACCGAAATTCCGCAACAAATATGGCTTTTCGACGCTGGAATATTTCGTAATGAAATGTACTTTAATAACCGGTAATTCATTTTCCGCCTTCAAAGGCTCCACTTGGATTTCGTATAAATAGAAAACGGTTAAAGATTTATAAATTTCCTTAAAAAAAAAAAAGAAAAAGAGAAATAAATTGAGTTTTATAACAACTTTAAAGAATAATCATTAGGTGTACACACAATACGCTGGAGGGTGGGAGGATTTAAATCGACCAAGCTAACCCCAGGCACATCACAACGCACACGAGCTTCGGTCAGGTAAAGATGCGATTCCAGTCCTTTAACGATGACTTGTAGAAACTTTTGCGTTCCGCACGTATGCAAATGACAAGAGGCTTCTATAGCCGGCTGGAATAATATCGGTATTTGCAGCTCACTTCGTGACCATGGGCAACTCAGTAAAATGTGATGTTCCAAGTGCTTAGCAACTTTGCGTCCCGGCATGTCAGTTAAAACTTCTAAAGGAATATCACGTTCTTCGAACGATTTAAAATTCTGTAATGGCACCTGTAAGACGCTCTCAAATGTTGCATCTTCATTGGGATTTTCTTTATTCACATCACCCTCTTCTTCTTTACTTGGCTTTTGAAGGCGTATACGCAAATTTTTGGAGCATTTTAAAGTGATCTTTGCTTCATTTGAAAATATAAAGCTGCCACCTGACACATGCAGACGAATGGGTTGTTCTACGCCAGCGATAAGAGTCTTAAAATGCAACACCGCTGAGGCCGGTTTAGTGGTAATTTCAAATGTTGACGTCTTATTGGGTAAATGCTCGGACAGAAATTCCAATTGAGACATGCGTAAGCAAAGCTATCAATAAAACGCAATAAGATATATTTTTCAAATGACTTCCATTTCGAGGTTCCTTTCTGCAGAGAAACATACCTGTTTAAATTGCCATTGACCAACACGATTGCCTTTAGCTTTTAACTCTATTAGATTGACACCTGGCATTAGGGCTTTATTATCGGCAGCGACATAATTTGTGAAATCCGATTTACTGGGCGATAATTTACGTTTCGTACTACTCGACCGTCTCACGATTTGAGTAGGTTTCACATTACCGCACGCTACGGAGGCGGTAGCCAATGTGTTGTCCTGCTTGTATTGCAATTGCAAGCAGAATTTCTGTTTATCGTTATTAATTCCAGTCGAAGTGGTTGGCAATGGTGTAGCAAAGAGATCAAAACTTAATTTCAAATCATCTATAATTACTTCCCGTGGATAAAAGCTCTCCAATTGCAATTGTACACGAACAAACTCATCTTGTATTATTGGTTTCTCGTTGAGCACTTCAATTGCTAAAATCTGAAAATTATCTTCTAGCATGCAATAATTAGCATTTTCTACGGACGGTTGGGCTGACAGCACGGAATTAAGGGTTTTTAACGATTTAAGGAATTCATCGAAATAAAATGTGCGCACTAGCACTTCTAACTCCAAGCAACATGAAATGGCGCTACAAGTTTTCGTATAGGCCATAGCATCGCCCATTTTTCGATAACAATTGGCTAATTCTAGCAAAGTTTGTGAGCTTAGCATAGTCCAATTCTCTGCCTTTAGTTCACGTAATAGGTCGGTGAAGAAACCAACGGCCTTGTGCGGTTCATTTAAAGAGCAATAAAAATTACCCAAATCCAAGCCCACTAAACGAGCCGATCGCAAACGTAAAACATGCTTGTATGTGCTAATGGCCAATTCGGCCAATTCCAAGTAGAGTTTTTGAAAAGCTTGATTTGAACTCAACGCCTCCTTTAACTGCTCTGAAGCAGGTTTAGGATGTTTTCGGCCTGGCGATCGATCTCTTTGCTGAGGTAAAGGATTTAATAATTGCTCTGGTTCAATGGGATTGTCACCTATACCAGCCGACAATTGTACGACTATGTGTAATTGAGCCGACGTTGGAGAACAACCTGGGAGTAGTCCACACAATTTACCCAATTCGTATAATTTATCCTTAGTCAAGTTCCAAATTGGTGCACAATGTTGAAAACATGTTATTTCCTGGGGCTCCATAGTTCGTTCACATAGCTGCAACACCTCCAGGGCGCAAACAAATTCCCAACAGGCTAAAGCACCTTCTTGACACTCTAACTTCACCAACTCTATTTCACGCAGAGTGGAAAACAGAAAATTCAAAAGTCGCTTAGCTATGCAAGAGATATCATTGCTTTGCTGCAAAAGATACGCTTGACGTTCAAATAAATAATTGCGAAATTCCAATAAAGTAACTGCTCCAGCTCGAATTTTTTCTCGCATAGCAAAACGTTCGCTTCGTCGTAAACAAATGCCTGAGAAAGAGGTTAAGGGTTTCTTAAAGCATTTCATCCATTTATGTTTGTCGCCGAGACCAGCGGTGTTAAGAAATTGCGAAAAAATAGCGTCCAATTCGTCGTACTGGATTAAAGCTTCCGTATGCAATTCAAGCTTTTCAAAAAGTAATGCCAAATCCTCCTGCATGAAGAAGTATTGATGAAAATCCCAATTATCATGATTGCGTTTTTCACGTTTGGATCGTATAAGCTCTTCATATTTGGCAATGTTACGATTATAACTGGTAAGCATAAGGAATCTAAAAACATTCCATCTCTATAATACGATATATATCTAATATTGTAAAGGTACGAACCTTATTCGTTGCACCAAGCATCGGAAGCTTTCAGTTGGCTTGTGTTTAGCTGAATACAGTACTGATATACAACGGTCGTCATTTTTTGCACCAAAATCTGTACGAATTTTATCCAAGACCGTAGTTCGCTGTAAAAGATTTTTTGTCTTACGCACATCTATTGTTTCCACCAACAGTATCATCCAATCGGTAACACCATAACTGTATAATAACTTTAACCAGTTATCGATTTCTTCGTGGGCTGTTTTCTTATAACAGTCTAAGTCCTAAAATCAACAAATAAAAATAATATAACTTCTCTTTAAACTAATCTTTGATAACAACCATCTTAAAATATATTATTAATTGAGGGAACTTGTACTATAGATTCTAAGTTCGACAAATGCTGCTTTGGACAACAACGTCCCCGCGAGCTCTCCTGCCGGTAGATATACTTTTCAATTTCGCCTTTAGTCATTAACTAAGCAGTTTCGTTTTTCTATCCCGTTTTCTGCCGCAACGCAGATCAAAGCAGATAAATGAATATACATAAAGTAGATCACAATGTTATGCCGGTCAACAGTTTTTATACTCGATTCAACAGGCGAATCAAAAAAATAAAATGAATAAAGATTCTTATGCTGATCAAGAATATTCATGTTTACATGAATCTCTAAAGCCTAATGCATTTCGGAAGGAACAAGTCTCATGTGTCCAAATCACTCGAGAGTGAACGAAATAAGATTTGCCGACGTAACTCATTCTACTTACGTTACATTCCGTTACATATATATGTAGAATAGGATGTTCCACTATACTCCATACCCCCTTCTTGTATTTCTCCAACAAGGACTCATTGAGTGGCTGAAATTGCGCTTCTAAACGCACGTATTTTGTAGGCCTTTGGTAAGTACGCCTCCATTCGCATTGATCTGAAGGAATGTCGTCAACTATTTGGCATTCTAAGGCGCGGAATAAAGGTGCAGCTCCAGAATCTAAGCAAAGAAATCAATAGTTTATCAGGTTTCAGGCCTTTTCATGTATAATTCCTTTACAAGTGATTGTGGGCTTAAAGTTCATAACTTTTGTGGAGTTCTTTTTTCAGCAATTAATAATAATTTTGATTTTTTTTTTTTTTTTTGGTATGTTAATAGCTTGGGTTAGGTCTGTTAACAATAAGATCAATCTTAATTTTAATTTTTAATAACAATTTCTAAACATTTCGCAAAACAAGCAAAAAACCGAACAACAGCTGATTGCTGATTGTGTATGATATGCTTCTTCTCTTTTCTTGATTTAATTAAAACCTCGTTTTCCAACACTATTTAAACAAAATCAAACGGTAGAAAATCAGCTGTTATAATAAATGTCAAAACGAAAACATTTCTCGACGTTGAAAAAATAATAATTTATGTTATCATATTTATTAATTAAATTATATATTAGTTTCATTGTGCTTAATTAAACCATTGAGTATTTAGAAATAATTGAACACGAGAATTATGGAAATGGCTAAAAGTTTGTTTGGTCGGGATCATGATGGTTATGTGGGGAAGGCAGAACATACGGTAAACATCGAAACAAAATTAAATTATTTCGATTTTCAAAACTATAGCGTTCTTTAAGAAAAAACTACAAACATTGAATTCAGAAGAAGATATGTTTGAAGAATTGCCTACGTTAATGGAAGAAGTAAGTGTGATGGATGGCTTAAGACCGAATGCGGGTGGTCCATTTTCCGCACTAACTCCTTCGATGTGGCCTCAAGATATACTGGCAAAGTTAGGACAGCCTGAAGACGAAAGTGTTATTGGTCCTAATGATCAACCCGACTACCGTTTCGATGAATTTGGTTTTCGTGTAGAGGAAGAGGATGGACCAGAACAGAATTCCAATAAATTGCTGAGTATACCATTTGTTGAAGACGCTCAACATCGCTTAATGTGGATCGCTCATTTGGAATTTTCTCATAATAAAGAAGCTACAGAGCTTACATGGGAAAATGTAGATGTAGCTCTACCGCGAACAGAAAAATTGCGCAATATGGTGCGCGAAGGAATACCACACTCTTTAAGAGCTCAGATGTGGATGCGCTTATCTGGTGCTCTGGTTAAAAAGCAAAAAAGTGAAACAACCTATCATGAGATTGTGAAGGCGTCTGCAAATAATCAACTTATGACCTCTAAACAGATTGAAAAGGATTTATTACGTATACTGCCTACCAATGCCTGCTTCAGCAATCAAAATGGCACTGGTATACCTAGATTACGTCGAATTCTTCGCGGTATAGCCTGGCTTTATCCTGAAATTGGTTACTGTCAGGGTACGGGCGTAATAGCGGCCTCTCTCTTGTTATTTATGGAAGAAGAAAATGCTTTTTGGATGATGGCCACAATAGTTGAGGATTTATTACCCGCCTCTTATTATTCTTCAACTTTGTTAGGCATCCAAGCCGATCAGCGAGTAATGCAAACTCTTATAGCCAATTATTTAACGGCTGTAGATGAAACATTAAGAAGACATGACATTGAATTGTCATTGATAACATTGCATTGGTTTTTAACTCTCTTTGCAAATGTGGTCCATATGAAAATTTTGTTACGTATTTGGGATTGGTTTTTCTATGAAGGCAGCATTGTTTTATTTCAACTGACTTTGGGCATGCTTAAGATGAAAGAGAAAGATTTACATAACTTAGAAAATTCGGCGCAAATATTTAACTCATTGTCCGATATACCCGGTGAAGTCGACGATGTGGAGGTTCGAAAACGAAAACAATATATTTTAAAAAATTTATTTTAAAAATTTGTATTTTTTTTTTAGATACTTTTCAAAATAGCTTTAGAAGTTGGCGGCTCATTAAGCCAAACTGTAATCGATACACATCGTCGCCGACATTTGGCCTATTTAATGGCTGATCAGGGTGGCTTAGTTGGTAATCCCGAGGCTGTTCCCAATCTACCTAAACAACATTTGGCGCGTCGTCAAGTACGCAAAAGTAAATCAATTTTAGAGACATTACTGTTCCGTGGTGACAACGAATGCACTGAACTGAAAAATAAAAACATACGACAAACCGAGATTTTAGTAGATTTACGAGAAGCTATTCTAAAAGTCGCAAGGCATTTTATTACCATAGAACCTAAGCTGACCAATCATATTCAATTAACCGCTGATTACAGCACTCACTCGCATGCTAAAGATCACGAGAATTTCATAAATGTTGCCCGTACTCGAAAACGTAGAGCTAAGGCTTTACATGATTTTGAAAGGCACGATGATGACGAATTAGGCTTTAGAAAAAACGACATCATCACCATAATAAGTCAGAAGGACGAGCATTGCTGGGTGGGTGAATTAAATGGTTTAAGAGGCTGGTTTCCAGCCAAGTTCGTGGAGTTATTGGACGAGCGTAGCAAGCAATATACATCGGCTGGAGACGATGCCATTTCCGAAACCGTTACCGACTTGGTAAGAGGAACTTTAGCACCGGCTGTTAAAGCTTTTCTAGAGCATGGTATGCGTAGACCAAATTTTTTGGGTGGTCCAATACATCCGTGGCTATTTATCGAAGAGGCTGCTTCACGCGAAGTGGAAAAAGACTTTGAATCGGTTTATAGTCGATTGATTTTATGCAAAACTTATCGCTTAGATGAAGATGGAAAAGTCCTAACACCTGAAGAACTATTATATCGTTGTGTGCAGGCCATTAATCAAACCCATGATGAGTCTCATGCACAAATGGACGTTAAATTACGCTCACTTATCTGTTTGGGTCTCAATGAACAGGTTTTGCATTTATGGTTAGAGGTTTTATGTTCTTGCCATGAGATCGTACAAAAATGGTATTATTCATGGTCATTTATAGACTCACCTGGATGGGTTCAAATCAAATGCGAATTGCGTATCTTAACACAATTCGCGTTTAATTTAAATCCCGATTGGGAATTACCGCCAAGACGAGGCAAAGAATCGCAACCTCTGAAAGACGGTGTACGTGACATGTTAGTTAAACATCATCTATTTTCATGGGACTTGTGAGGCGATCGTGATTGTGTCCTATTCAAAAAGGAATTTCAAATTCTTTTCAATTTTAAATGCAAAGACGCTCTAAGCTTTAACGAATACTCTGAAAATTTCTGAGTTTAAAATTTAATTTAATTGAAATTTTTTTCCTATTTTTTTTTTTTTTGCTTCCTTATTTTAATAGTAACACATTGCAATGCATTTAATATAATTGATTATACTCACACATACGTATTCTCATAAATCCCGTATAACTAAAGCATTTACTTAACAATTATTATAACTTATGTACTTCACGTATTAAGTAGCTATATTTATATATATATATATACATATATATTGTGAGGACTATTTTTACCCAAAACCTGATGCTGGGGTAGCTCAGTGGCTCCAGGTTTTGTTTCAAAAGAAATTTCTTCGTTTACCTTGGTTTTGCTACGTTTCCGATCTCCTGCAGAAAAATGGAATTCCTGCAGTTTTCTTTTACTTTTGATAAAAACTTGATTTTCCTCAATTGGAGTTTATATAAGATTTTTTATATATCTTCTCCACTTCAAAAAAAGTTCACTATTCTTTATGTAAAGAGCTAGCACCACCATTATTGTAACCGCACCAGCCAGACCAAAACGTCCACTCTATCGCTCGCCCCGTGACCAACTCACTCTAACTTACTCTAGCAGTCAAACTTTTAAAATTTTAGCTTATTTTCCTTTACTCTCATTTTTTCTTAGCCTAACTTACTCTAGCACTACCCTTAGAGACGAAGAACCTGTGAGGCCAAACCGAGGGACGACTTTGGTTCCTCACAATATATATATATATGCATATATAAACAAATAGATTCAATCCTATCACTAACAATCTATTATCCTCAGTGTGGGTGTGTGTGTGTGTATGTGTATGTGTATGTGTGCAATCATTTAATTGTAATGAAAACTTTTTCTCAATTGTATTTAAATAATCTGTCGCTACCGATGTAAAAAACTTTTTATGAAATTACATATGTACCTTCAAAATCTACATAAATTTGTTATATAAATATAGATATGGAATTATATATATATATATATACATACATATATGTATGCCATTAATGTGAAATGTAAATTAAACCTAATTAAATTATTCCCTGATTTCATTTAAATATTAATTGTTATTATAATGTATTCAACTTAATATAAAATAAATTCTTAGGTTAAAAAGATCTTGAAGCTTCAGCTACTTTATTTAGTTCCTTATACAATACAATAGTAGCTTGAACTGAGTTAGTTAAATAAATTTGCGACTCCACTAACTTTTGCTCCCCGTATGCTAATCGCATTCGAAATGATTTATTGCTTGGATGGCGATTTTATCGCGAAATTTTATTTATAATTATGTATTAGAGTAAGCAGAGTCTAAGACGAACGTAACGCTTGTTTCTCATCTCCTTTTTTGACATTTCTTGGTCACTAATGGAATTAACGTTTTTGTAGTGCAATAGTGATATTGAATTTTTCATCAACTTTTTTTTTATTTTATTTATTTTATTTTTTTTATCAACTTTACTTAAGTAATATCACCTCACAATTATACCCTTGTGGTACATATACGAACGTATGTAACATACAGAAGGGCTTAAGACCGACTTGTTATTGTACCGATCTTGAATCGTAATCTGAATTGATCTAAGCCTGTCTGTCCGACTGATGTTTTTCCATCTAAATTTGTGTTCAAGCTATAGGTCGCAATTTTTGAGATATTTTGATGAAATTTGATACACTGACATGCCTTGATCCAAAGGCGAAGACTTTGAAAATAATTCAGATCGGTCCACTTTTTCGATCATCCCCCATGTAACGATCTATTTTGAAAAGTGATCTCTCTTATTTTTATCTTAACTTATACACATTGACTATATATATACATATATATATATATATATATATAACGTTTTATATATCGATTAAAATATGATCTAAGTACCCTTAGTAAACGTATTCCGTTAGATATCACAACAATTTAAATAAAAAAAACCCAGGGTGATATATAAAATTATGTCGAAAATAATTGGCTTTAAAATTTGAATGCTATAGCACTCACGTTCACGAACCTGTTAAGATATAACAAATGCACTAAATAACTTAGCATGTAGCAGAAGAGAGCGTAGATGAAAAATGTTTCCAGTACAATCTTTTGAGACCCATGAAATATTCCAAATTATATTTTTTTCTTTTTCATTTGTAAATTAAAATCAACGCTTGGCGCAGAGAGGGTTAAAAGAACAATTTTTACAAGAAAGACTTCTTCAGCAGTTCAGTTTTTTACATATTTTTATGAAAGGCGGTCCACCAACTCGTTCGGGCTCAAGGACGAATGCTATTGACAATGCTTCGGATCAGATCACCTCTTCGCTTACTTCCCAAGGAAGGCTTTGCTTTGAAAAATCGTTATGTGAATAACTGCAGGGTATTTAATGGTGGCTCGTGAGACATTGTAATGTTTTTTTTTTTAAATGTTGTTGAAGTTATTTCACTCGGGCCTCGTACAATTTTTAGCACGAAAGAGGTACTTGTCGCAAGTTCAAATTAAGTTTTTTAGATTCGGTTTTAAAATTTAAAGCGCTTTCATGGTCTTTGTTGAGTTCTTCTAAGTTTCCTTCCCGTAAGCAAGAAAGCAATTGTTGTTTTTGGCTTCGTAAACTAGACGAACGGAGATGGGTAGAAATTTGACATTGAGGAGAGTATATGAGAAAAGAAATCAATGGCGGACGATGGCAAAAGGAGTTTGCTTAAAGTCTTCGCCGACTTAAGGGATTTAACTTGCCGATCATTACCTTGTACACTGTATGTGAAAAGCCGACTTGCCGGCAGTTATAATTTCATGGTAAACAAAATATTAAAATAAATTTATCTTAGATATGCAAAGTTGAAAATTATTTTATTTAAAATCTATATATGTGCAGTTTTTCTTCTTTCTACTTTTTCATTGAAAATAAATGTTACTAATTTATTTAATTACAGAATATTTATATATTGGTATACAAAATATGTAAAATTCCTACAAGTGTATATAAAAAATAAAAAAATAAAAAATTTCCTAAAGGAAAATACTTAAGCTAATTAGTAGTTAACTACCAACCAAACCTAGATAATCGTCCATTAATGTGCCGATAGCAAACTGTAAGTTATCATATATTAAACGAATGCGCAATTATCAATGTATATTTGCCAACTTACAATACCAGTAGCATCAACACGTGTACCCACAATTTTTAAGCGTATCTTATCTTCGCCGGAAATGACTACATCCTCATCTTTGGATTTATAGCAAGGGGGATTGCCGTTAGGGCAAAACTGCATATCAGCCGGTATCGACTAAAACAAAAAAAACCCCAACATTATTATTAACTGTTATTAAAGTACGTTTATATAAAGTACGTTTATAGGTTTTTGCAAAAATTTTAATCAGCGAATTCTATAAGTAAAAATATAAATAAGATAAAGAAACGGGAAACACCAGAGTACACAATAGTTGAATTTAGTGGTTTCGACCTTCTTTCACATAAAACAACAGTTTTTCCATTTAATATTATTGATTTAGTCAGCGTACGCCGATGCTAATCATGGAGCGCTCAAAATTCTTCTTCTTCCAAATCCATTATTTTTATTGCTTATTTGAGGAAAATTGCGGACCAAGCCCAGGAAACACGTTTCGAGGCTTATTGTGATGCTGCTCTGCCATATTCCAATTGTCGGCTTTGGGTTCACCGGCGACGCGAATTGACTGAAAATGCCATTTTTTCGTCAATTGTTGCCAAAGTTGTCCGAGTTACACTGTTGAAGCTCCGCCACACGCAGTGTAATCACCAGACATGGCGCCTCCTGATTACCACTTGTTCAGATCGGTGCAGCATGACTTGGCTGGCGCACGGGTCCGCAAAGTTGAACAAGTGCAAATGTGGATCAATGGATGGATCGCTGACAAGAAAATATAAGTTCTTTCAACATGATATTGCCGCGTTGCCGAAAATATTGTCACATGTTGCAAACAATGATGGAAACTATTTTGATTAGTATATTTTACTAATATATTGTACTAATTTTCCACAATAAGTGTCTTCTTCAAGTGAAAAAATAATCAAAATTTTTGCAAGCACCTACTATTAATGGATTTTAATATCTTACATGATGTGATATGAAACAAGACAAGGGACCGATTTCAGCAAACATTCCCACCTACATTGCATTAGAAATTTGCTTAATACGGTGATTCAATCAATTGATTTTATATTCAAGGTTTTTGTTACCTTATTTATTTGCTTTACAACCGCATCCAAGACTTCACCTTTAAAAGGTCGAAACACTATCGCCTTATATTTTACGGGATATACAACGAAACCCTGTCCCGGCTGGATAATTCCCGAACCAATTTGATCAATGGTGGTTACCGCTATAACAAATCCATATTTACCGGTACAGGTGCCCTCAACTTCGGTATAGAGTTTCTGTTTGACAGTTTCCAGCAGTTGCGGTCCAAAGTAACGCGGATGCAAAAGTATTTCATGCTCTAAGGAAATCTGTTCAAGTAGTTTTCCAATTACAAGTTTAGAAAATATTCATGCATTACTTTGTATATTTGAACTTACGTGATAAAACATAATTTTTGGTTATAATTTCAAAAATTTCACAAAAATTTTTTGTTTACAAACAATCGAGACCTCAATTTTCTGCACGTATTCTAAACGCACAGAGATGCTTATAAATAACAAACCTGTACTTGACTGTGAAGATAAGAATTCTACTCACCTTATGACTAGAGATTGCATTTTAATTTCATTTTTAGATGAACTCCAGTCAAAAGCAACAATAGCGTGCAATATAATTATAAGAAATAGTTTTTGAATACTTAATGACAAAAAAAACAACAAGAAGAAAGAAAGAAGTTTTGCACAGTTCTTTATAACAAAAAATAAATCTCGTGACAAATAATAAAAAGCTTACAAAATAAGTTGTACAGAAACGCAAAGATTTTCTCTCCCGGAGGCGAGCATTTCCCCACTCTAGCAACCATAACGAACTTGAATGTGTTGCAAAGGGAGTTAGAAGTCATTCATTACTTTTCCTCTTGTTCTTAATCTTCGGACCATTAAAACCTGACATTAAATGAAATCTATTCTTGCTTTTATTATTCAATCTTACTGTCAGATTGGAAGCCGGTTACTGCATTTTTGCAACCAGAAGAATGCTAGTCAGACAGATATGCTTCATTCGATTTAAAATTTAATGATGATCAAGAATATATATATATATATATATATATTTTGTGGAGTCTCTGAAGCTTACTTCTGAGCGTTGCAAACGTTTTGACAAACTAAATATACGTTTCATCATACGGTGACGGATATTAAACAAAAAAATGTACTTTTACTTGGAAATTTTGAATTCTTGCTACGATTGCTATGATTGAAATAGAAAATTGAAACAAAACAAACAGACTTCCAGCTAAAGTTTCGAAGTGTTGTCAGTGTAAAATATTAATTGTATTAAAATCGAACTGGAGGCTTTTTGAAGAAGCGCATATCTTTAGTAATTATTCAACATTCAAAAAAAAAAATAGAAATAAATTTAACAAGGAAACAATGCGTAACATACAATTACAGTCGTCGGATAATGAATTCTTCAATATTGACGTGCAAGTTGCAAAATGTTCGGGTACGATTAAGACTTTGCTGGAAGATTGTGGTATGGAAAGCGGCGATAATGTTATCGTACCTTTGCCTAATGTAAATTCGGAAATATTACGTCATGTATTAAATTGGGTCAACTATCATAAGGATGATCCTCAACCTAACGAAGACGATGAGAATAAAGAGAAACGAACCGATGATATATCGTTGTGGGATACTGAGTTTCTTCAAGTAGATCAAGGCACTTTATTCAATCTAATTTTGGCCGCAAACTATCTGGACATAAAGGGTTTGTTCGATATTGCATGCAAAACCGTAGCCGATATGATGAAGGGCAAGACATCAGCCGAGATACGTAGAACATTTAATATTAGAAACGATTTTACGCCGTCTGAACACGAGCAAATACGTAGAGAAATCGAATGGTGTGAACAAAAGTAAAAATTTATTTTTGTTTATATGTATTGCGACTATTGCCTTAGCAGTGGGTCAGGACAAGACGGAAACATTCTTAAAAATACGTAACGAATATCGGAAAAAATATGAACATATAAATATATATTTTTTAGTTGTTTTTTATTGTAGAGCGTTTTCTTTCACACACTTGATAAGAATTTTATGAACAATAAATATCAAATAAAATTCGCTAAATTATATCGAACGGATCCAACGAATAGAACGTCGCCAATTTCAATTCCTAATTGTTTATTGCTTAGGTAAATATTTCTCCTTCCATTTTTCGGTTCAATAGAGATATTGTTTGCGGGTACTATGTAGCCGATATTATATATATCTACCCACACTAATGTGCTTCATTATGAAAATCACTGTAAAGGTGAATTCTCGCTCACTTCTTCAAAGTGTATAACTTGGAGGTAACCTCAAGTACCCCTAACATTAGAATCTTTCTCATCCGTCGAACTACTAGACGACAATTTAATGCAATTATTGACCCATATACGAACTTGCTGAGACTTACGCTTACGCTTATTTGTGGGTACATCGCATCAATGTGTAAAGTACATTGAAGTACTTTGGGCATATACATCTATTGGGCATAGTCCATCTGAATTCGGCATCAAAAAAAAAAAAAGGAAGTACTTGCAGGCAAACTATCTATTGTTACGCCTCCATATTTTGGATTCAATTCCATATGTATTTGTTTTATATGTTTTGTAAGAATTTTTAGTGCAATTACGTTTGACATTTCCATTTCTTTCGGTTTGCCTGTTGTTGATGGATGGGCTTTAATTTTCATAATTGTTTTTATCGCCGAAGGATGAGGCGTCGAAACGCTTGCAACGCCCAGAAGAAGGCATCAGAGACACCACGCAATATATATATTCACCGTCAGCATCAAATTCTAGATCCATTTGAGCATGTCCGTCTGCCCGTCTGCGTAATGTCTGTTGTGAATATTTTGCTTGCCGCAAAAATGAAACTATTGACTTCAAAGTTGGCAGAAACATGGGAAGTTCTTGCGCGCAGGTTGATGTTGAGAATGAGCCAATGACAAATGAACGGGCTCGAGAACATGTCTCTTGTGACGCGATAATAGCCATTGCACGTTTTTGCTTTAAGCCGCTCCCCTAAAAGTGGTCCACGCGGCGGTAATTGTGAAAAATAGAACTTGCACGGATTGCAGAATTGTCAGCTGTTTAATTGCTTTACTTAATCGAATTGGCGACCTTGCTTGCTTTCTTATTAAGAATTGAATGAACATTGAATTATAAAAGATGAAATTATATTTTTTATTTAGATACAATGAAATATGATTTTACACTAATTAAATATTACATAATCGCCCGTAGAAGACAAATTCAAATTTTTGTACATTTATCTGCTATAGTTCATGAGTAATGCGCAAAAAAACCTTTCTTTTGAAAAACAGAGTTTTTCTCAGGTTAAGTGGTAATGCGTGTGTATTAAGTTTTTCTATGAATACCTTTTGCAAAGACAAAACAAATCTGTAAAATGGCCTGGCATACATTTTCCTATCTTTGAATATTACGTTTGATGTTTGAGCCTGAAGTTGGTCTACAATGTCTTTTACATTAACGAAGTATAGCTTAGCGGTCTTCTGTGAGGCTTTAGTTCTGCGATTGGTTTAATGGGCAGTTGCTGGGTGGAATATCCTCAACATCTAATGCCGCAAACATACCAAACAATTTTGGTTGTTGGCATCGTAATTTATACGGTCAATAAGTCAACATCCGTCGGATAGATACCGACATCACGATGTAATCACTTTGATACGTCCCGTACACGCGCCACTTTGTCAATTTGGGTCTCACTCTTGGGTGGTTTCAGATCCCTTATATAGGTTGGATACAGGTATCCCAAGTTCTCTTGTAACAGCTATGAAAATCAAAGTTAAACTTTTTAGGTGTGTTAACTCTACGAATGAAGAAGAACGCACATGTAAAACTTGCATTTTCGTCGACAAGTCATTGTAGTAGGTAATCGTACTCAGCTGATTTTGCACGAAATTTTGCAGTGTGATACGGAAAAATACACTGTTGTATACGCAATAATGCTTTATTTTGCAGCGACTTTACGAAAATTTGCAAGAA